>CM050163.1:32671157-33051157 GCA_027410445.1 Discoglossus pictus
ACAAGGCCACATTCTGTGTAATTATTTTTTTCCACAAAAAATAATAAATCATAAAGACCCCATAAAATATCAAGGAGGTTTTTTTATCCCACTTGAAACCATTTAATGATTAGACATCTATACCTTGTTCTGGAGATGCACTCACAGCTTTCCACTAATGCACTTAAGGAATATTTCATAAACTGCTTAATACAAATGTATTTTTTTCTTGTATTTATAGACCCTGGTAAATATTCTGCAGTATTATCTGATCCAGCAAGTGTTGTTAGGTCACAGAGGTCTCCTAGATAGGAGCAGCCCCAGATCTCATTCATTAAATAACTGATTGATAAAGTTATTATATGTATTATACAAAGATTGGTTACTTCTCAGTAGGGACTCCCACATTTTAAATTGCCTTGGTTCTTATTGTATTGGGTATTTTTGCCCACCTAATAATTAGTTTTCCCTTTATAATGTGCCTATTGTATACCTTATACTTTATTGTATGTTTGTAATAATGCTAAAGAAAATCATGTTGCTTTATTAATAAAGAATAATAATAATTATTCCATTTTAAACTCTAAATTATTATTAATAATAATAATAATAATAATAATAGTAATTCAGGTGTAATGGTGTGCACAAGTCATTTCTTCTCTCACAAATGTTCTTGATTTGTGTTTTTATTTTTATTTTAATACTTTAGATAAGTTATTCTCCATCTCTTATACTCATTAGATTGGATTTCCTAAACCACTATTTTCTATCTTGTTTTGCATGTGATTAACAATATCTACTAAATGCCCATTATATAGGGCAGGGGGCATCAAGGTGGGTCAGGACAGGACACTCAGGGCATCATCTAGAAACTGCACAGATATGTAAGGGTTAAACAACACCATGTAAATAATTGACTATTTACTATATAAATTGTATTTATTTACTATTTATTTTGGGTGGTACTTTGTTGCCCCATAACTAGCCCACTTATATTATAGTCCATTAGTCTTTATGGGATCAGTATTGTTTGGTATATATTATGAGCAGGGTAACCCCCCTCATATTTGTTCTAGGTAGGAATTGTGCAATTATTGAGAAATCTCCATTATCTATGTTATTCCATCAAGCCTATTTTTCAATTGGGAAATGCATAATGCATAAAATAACATGGGAATTGCAGGGATTTTTTTTTTACACTGCAATGAAATCAGTGGAAACTGAACTAAGGTCACAGGGCAGCAAATCTATAACTTCTGTTTGTTATAATCATGCCATATAGGTAGGTGCCATCTGGAGTTTCTCAAAAGATCTGGTGCATCAATGTATTTATTATAGTATTTTGGAACAATAATAGTCTGTTTGTAGTGTTACAGTCTGTACAAGACACTCTAATATTTGGCCAATAGTCCTACTCATCTTGGGTTGGATGGTCCCTTTCCAAGACTTTGTATTAAATACTTCTACCAACTCCTGGACCTTCCTGTCCCAGAATCAGATTATTTCATAGTAATGTCACAGGGGGCAGTGACTGCCCAGTGGGGTTGTCCTATGGTCACCCCATCTGGATGACCTGATCCACATGGCACCATTGAGGTAGTTCAGGATCTCACCTCCTCCAAAACATCTGGACACTTTAAATACCAAGAAAGTAGTTAGTTTAGATAATAGCTGCTGACCTCATCTCTGAATAATAATGATATACCTAATTGTGTCAATACCCTAAATGCCCACCCCAGTTACCTCTGAGCAGCTGTGCTGGAGTCCAGTATCCCAGAAGATTGCATCCAAGACCTGACAGAGGACAAGCCAGCAGGTAGAGGTTCTTCTTTCATGCTCAGTCCTCCTCTGGAGAGGGTATCCTGGATGGAAAACATCAAAACGTCGGTGTCTTCTCCTTCCAGTCAGGAAATAATCACAGAAATAGAAGCCAAGTGGTAGGGGCACACAAGTAAAGTGCCCACCCTGGGGTGCGCCTCACCAAATCAGCACCCTGGGATGCGCCTTCACCAAATCAGCACCCTGGGATGCGCCTTCACAAACAACCTTGGGTGCCCCTTCACCTCTAGTGATATAGAAAGCCAAGTGTGCAGGGGTGATATGTCTCCAGATGTGAGTGGCAATGCCCAACAAGCTGGCACTAGGTCTATCTCAGGTGAAGCTCAGCTCCAGAGAACTTTCCCAAGTTCTTATCCCAAAGTGATGCAGGGGGTGGCTCCAGGGTCCTTCTAGGAGAAGCCAGGGTCCACAGCTGGATCCATGGAAGGTGTGTCCTGGCAGGAGGGCACTCGGAGGATGCAGAGCTCAGGCAGAGCAGGGAAGCACTGAGAGGCTGAGAGATCCTCCAGCAGGAGGCTGGGAGCCAGCTGTCCCAGGGGAGGCAGGAGGGGAGTGGGAAGCAGAGCTGGCTCCCTCCTCCATCCTCTGCCTCCTCCCTCCATCCTCACTGCTCTCCTGTACATCCCAAGCACTCTCTGCGTACAGTACAGGGCTCTGTCTCTTCTCTGTCTCATTTCCTTTGTCAACCCAGCGTCTCCTTGTCTTCTTCCCTCTCCTTTCCTGTATCTCTCTCTCCTTCCCTTTTTATTCCTTTCTTTTATTTCATTTCTTCTCTCTAAAGCATCCACGTCTTTATTATTTTCTTTTCTCTTCTTTTCTTTCCTCTCTCCCTCTCACTAACTCCCCCGTGTCTGTCACTGCCATTCTTTCTTTCTTTCTATTTCCTTTTCTTCCCTCACTCCCCATCATTGTTTGTCATTCTCTATGTCAAACTGACTTGCTCTTCATTCTTTCTTTCTCTCGTTCTTTCTTTCTTTCTCTTTTTCTTTCCTCACTCCCCATCACTATTTGTCATTCTCTATGTCAAACTGACTTGCTCTTCATTCTTTCTTTCTCTCGTTCTTTCTTTCTTTCTCTTTTTCTTTCCTCACTCCCCATCACTATTTGTCATTCTCTATGTGAAACTGACTTGCTCTTCGTTCTCTTTCTTTTTCTTTCTTTCTTTCTTTCTCTTTTTCTTTCTTTCTTTCTTTCTTTCTTCCCTCACTCCCCATCACTCTTTGTAATTCTCTATATCAAACTAACTTCCTCTTCATTCTTTCTTTCGTTCTTTCTTTCTTTCTTTCTTTCTTTCCTCACTCCCCATCACTATTTGTCATTCTCTATGTCAAACTGACTTGCTCTTCGTTCTTTCTTTCTTTCTCTTTTTCTTTCTTTCTTTCCTTCTTCCCTCACTCCCCATCACTATTTGTCATTCTCTATGTCAAAATGACTTGCTCTTCGTTCTCTTTCTTTCTCTTTTTCTTTCTTTCTTTCCTTCTTCCCTCACTCCCCATCACTATTTGTCATTCTCTATGTCAAACTGACTTGCTCTTCAGTCTTTCTCTTTCTCTTTTTCTTTCTTTCTCTCGTTCTTTCTTTCTTTCCTCACTCTTCATAACTGTTTGTCATTCTCTATGTCAAACTAACTTCCTCTTCTTTCTTTCTTTTTCTTTCTTTCTTTTTCTTCTCTTTCCTTCGTTTCTCTTTTTTCTCTATCTTTCCCTTCTTTTATTTCTTTCTTCCCCCTGTCACACTGTCCTGCTCTCTCTATCCATCTCTCTCTAGCTCTGACATTCACCCTTTTCCTGACATGTTCTGCTCTCATTACCTCATACATCTCTCTTTCTCTCATATTTCACTGGTTCTCTTCCCTCCTTCACCCTCTCATATTACCTTCTAACCTCTCCACGCCTCAGTCTTTTCCTGCATCTCTCCCTCCTTCTCTCCCTCTCTCAATTCCCATCCTCCTGTGCCTCTTGTTATCTTCTCTCTTTCCTTGTTCTGTAATCTCTTCATCACATTCTCTTCCTCATGTCGCAATCTCAGCTCCTGGTTCTCTCTCCATCCCATCTCCCAATATTATACCCCCCTCATAATGTCCGCAGCTATCCTCCTATTCTCCTTTACACCTTTGTTCTCTCCTCTATCTCAGTTTCACCACTTTATCTCAATGTTTCCATCTCTTCCTTATCTCTATTCTGCTCATTCACTTATTGCTTCTTTCTTTTATTCCCCGAACTCTCTTTCAAGTCTCCCTCTTCCATTTTAACTCTCCCATTTCTCTCTCATCCCTCTCACTATTTTCTCTCTTCTGTACAACTTATCTCAGTTTTACTATTTAAGCTTTTTCTTTTTTATGAATCTTCTCATTCTTGTTTGCATTATTTCCATCATTTATCTCCACTCTCCCCCTTTTACCCCTGCTTCCCCATTCTATCTCTCCATTCTCCCCTTTCCCCCCATTCTCTCTCTCCACTCTCCTCTTTTACCCCCATTTCCCAGTTCTCTCTCTCTCCACTTGCTATCTCTCTCTTCTTCCTCCCCTTTTTCTCTCCCTATTTCTGCCCGGTCCCTCTGTCTTTCCCTCTTTCTCTTCCCACTCTTACTCCTTTACCCCTGTTTTTCCATTCTCTATCTCCACTCTCCCCCCTCCCCCCCGTCTCTCTCTCCACTCCCAATAACTCTCTCCATTCTCCCCCTTTCTCTGCTTTTCCATTCTCCCTCTCAGTCTCCATTCTCTCTCTAGATGTAGTATTGGTGTAGGTGTGAATATACATCTAAAGCGTTGCTGTAGGTGTGAATATACAGGTATAGTGGTGCTGTAAGTGTGATTATACAGATATAGTGCTGCTGTATGTGTGATTATAAAGATATAGTGCTGCAGGTGTGATTATACAGATATAGTGCTGCTGTATGTGTGATTATAAAGATATAGTGCTGCAGGTGTGATTATACAGGTATAGTGCTGCTGTAAGTGTGACTATACAGATATAGTGCTGCTGTAGGTGTGACTATACAGATATAGTGCTGCAGGTGTGATTATACAGATATAGTGCTGCTGTAAGTGTGACTATACAGATATAGTGCTGCAGGTGTGATTATACAGATATAGTGCTGCTGTAAGTGTGAATATACAGATATAGTGCTGCAGGTGTGATTATACAGATATAGTGGTGCTGTAAGTGTGATTATACAGATATAGTGCTGCAGGTGTGATTATACAGATATAGTGGTGCTGTAAGTGTGATTATACAGATAGAGTGCTGCTGTAAGTGTGAATATACAGATATAGTAGTGCTGTGTCTGTGAATATACAGATATAGTGCTGCTGCAGGTGTGATTATACAGATAGAGTGCTGCTGCAGGTGTGATTATACAGATATAGTGCTGCTGCAGGTGTGATTATACAGATAGAGTGCTGCTGCAGGTGTGATTATACAGATATAGTGCTGCTGTAAGTGTGATTATACAGATATAGTGCTGCTGCAGGTGTGATTATACAGATAGAGTGCTGCTGCAGGTGTGATTATACAAATATAGTGCTGCTGCAGGTGTGATTATACAGATATAGTGCTGCTGCAGGTGTGATTATACAGATAGAGTGCTGCTGCAGGTGTGATTATACAGATAGAGTGCTGCTGCAGGTGTGATTATACAGATAGAGTGCTGCTGCAGGTGTGATTATACAGATATAGTGCTGCTGCAGGTGTGATTATACAGATAGAGTGCTGCTGCAGGTGTGATTATACAGATATAGTGCTGCTGTAAGTGTGATTATACAGATATAGTGCTGCTGCAGGTGTGACTATACAAATATAGTGGTGCTGTAAGTATGATTATACAGATATAGTGCTGGTGTAGGTGTGATTATACAGATATAGTGCTGCTGTAGGTGTGATTATACAAATATAGTGCTGCTGTAGGTGTAAATATACAAATAAAGTGGTGCTGTAAGTATGATTATACAGATATAGTGCTGCTGTAAGTGTGATTATACAAATATAGTGCTGTAAGTGTGATTATAGAGATATAGTGCTGCTGTAGGTGTGACTATAGAGATATAGTGCTGCTGTAGGTGTAAATATACAAATAAAGTGGTGCTGTAAGTATGATTATACAGATATAGTGCTGCTGTAAGTGTGATTATAAAGATATAGTGCTGCTGTAAGTGTGACTATACAAATATAGTGCTGTAAGTGTGATTATAGAGATATAGTGCTGCTGTGTGACTATACAAATATAGTGCTGTAAATGTGATTATAGAGATATAGTGCTGCATGTGTGATTATACAGATATAGTGCTGCAGGTGTAAATATACAAATATAGTGGTGCTGTAAGTGTGATTATACAGATATAGTGCTGCTGTAAGTGTAATTATACAGGTATAGTGCTGCTGTAGGTGTGACTATACAGATATAGTGCTGCAGGTGTGATTATACAGATATAGTGCTGCTGTAAGTGTGAATATACAGATATAGCGCTGCTGCAGGTGTGATTATACAGATATAGTGCTGCTGTAAGTGTGATTATACAGATATAGTGCTGCTGTAAGTGTGACTATACAGATATAGTGCTGCTGCAGGTGTGACTATACAAATATAGTGGTGCTGTAAGTATGATTATACAAATATAGTGGTGCTGTAAGTGTGATTATACAAATATAGCGCTGCTGTAAGTGTGATTATACAGATATAGTGCTGCAGGTGTGAATATACAGAGATAGTGCTGCTGTAGGTGTGACTATACAGATATAGTGCTGCTGTAGGTGTAAATATACAAATATAGTGGTGCTGTAAGTATGATTATACAGATATAGTGCTGCTGTAAGTGTGATTATACAGATATAGTGCTGCTGTCGGTGTCATTATACAGATAAAGTGCTGCTGTAAGTGTGATTATACAGATATAGTGCTGCTGTAAGTGTGACTATACAAATATAGTGCTGTAAGTGTGATTATACAGATATAGTGCTGTGTAGGTGTGATTATACAGATATAGTGCTGCTGTAAGTGTGACTATACAAATATAGTGCTGTAAGTGTGATTATAGAGATATAGTGCTGCATGTGTGATTATACAGATATAGTGGTGCTGTATGTGTGATTATACAGATATAGTGCTGCAGGTGTGATTATACAGATATAGTGCAGCAGGTGTAAATATACAAATATAGTGGTGCTGTAAGTGTGATTATACAAATATAGTGCTGCAGGTATCCCTTTTACATGGTGTACACCCAAGGGCCTAATTGTAATATAGAGAATAGTACATGCTAAAACTTAACATTTAGTAATATGGTTAAAACTTAAAATTAAAATCTTGATACTCTGACATCACGTGAGATTGGATAAGGAGTGGAAAGGACACGAAATGCCACTATAAGTATTGGATGAAATGAATGAAACCCCTGATAAAAATATTTAGAAACGCGCGTCGGACTGCACATTACGTGTTGCCGCGACACTGACAGATGACGTCAGTACTGGGCGCATAGGCAGCGTTCGCTGGGCTAGGAGCTGTGACTTTCTTTTCTGCATGGGCTTACAGCCCGGTTAATAGATTTTACAAGTCCTCCTTCCTCCTTTTTAGATTACGAGTATTTAACTACAGTGGATAAAAAAAGTCTACACACCCCTGTTAAAATGTCAGGTTTCTGTGCTGTAAAAAAATGAGACAAAGATAAATCATTTCAGAACTTTTTCCACCTTTAATTTGACCTATAAACTGTACAACTAAGTTGAAAAACAAACTGAAATCTTTTAGGTAGAGGAAAGAAAAAATATAAAAATAAAATAATATGGTTGCATAAGTATGCACACCCTTAAACTAATACTTTGTTGAAGCACCTTTTGATTTTATTACAGCACTCAGTCTTTTTGGGTATCAGTCTATCAGCATGGCACATTTTGACTTGGCAAGATTTGCCCACTCTTCTTTGCATAAACACTCCAAATATGTCAGATTGCGAGGGCATCTCCTGTGCACAGCCCTCTTCAGATCCCCCCACAGATTTTCAATCGGATTCAGGTCTGGGCTCTGGCTGGGACATTCCAAAACGTTATTCTTCTTCTGGTGAAGCCATTCCTTTGTTGATTTGAATGTATGCTTTGGGTTGTTGTCATGCTGAAAGATGAAGTTCCTCTTCATGTTCAGCTTTCTAGCAGAAACCTGAAGGTTTTGTGCCAATATTGACTGGTATTTGGAACTGTTTATAATTCCCTCTATCCTTACTAAGGCCCCAGTTCCAGATGACGAAAAACAGCCCCAAAGCATAATGCTGCCACCACCATGCTTCACTGTGGGTATGGTGTTCTTTTGGTGATGTGCAGTGTTATTTTTGTGCCAAACATATCTTTTGGAATTATGGCCAAAAAGTTCAATCTTGGTTTCATCAGACCATAACACCCTGCCCACATGCTTTTGGGAGACTTCAGATGTGTTTTTGCAAAATGTAGCCTGGCTTGGATGTTTTTCTTCGTAAGAAAAGGCTTTCGTCTTGCCACTCTACCCCATAGCCCAGACATATGAAGAATACGGGAGATTGTTGTCACATGTACCACACAGCCAGTACTTGCCAGATATTCCTGCAGCTCCTTTAATGTTACTGTAGGCCTCTTGGTAGCCTCCCAGACCAGTTTTCTTCTCGTCTTTTCATCAATTTTGGAGGGAGGTCCAGTTCTTGGTAATGTCACTGTTGTGCCATATTTTCTGCACTTGATGATGACTGTCTTCACTGTGTTCCATGGTATATCTAATGCCTTGGAAATGTTTTTGTACCCTTCTCCTGACTGATACCTTTTAACAATGAGATCCCTCTGATGTTTTGGAAGCTCTCTGTGGACCATGGCTTTTGCTGTGGGATGCGACTAAGAAAATTTCAGGAAAGACCAACTAGAGCAGCTGAACTTTATTTGGGGCTAATTAGAGGCACTTTAAATGATGGCAGGTGTATGCTGACTCCTATTTAACACAATTTTGAATGTGATTGCTTAATTCTGAATACACCTACATCCCTAGTTATAAGAGGGTGTGCAGACTTATGCAACCACATTATTTTTGATCATCCAACTTGAAGGAGCTGGAGCAGATTTACAAGGAGGCATGGGGAAAAATCCCAGTGGTAAGATGTGGCAAGCTCATAGAGACTTATCCAAAGCGACTTGGAGCTGTGATTGCCGCAAAAGGTGGCTCTACAAAGTATTGACTTTGGGGGGTGAACAGTTATGCACATTGGCTTTTTCCGGTATTTTGTGCTATTTGTTGTTTGCTTCACAATAAAAAAAAAAAACATCTTCAAAGTTGTGGGCATGTTCTGTAAATTAAATGTTGGGGGGTGGGGAGTGAATACTTATGCAAGGCACTGTATATATATATATATATATATTTATGTGTGTGTGAAGCAAAAATAAAATTAAGAATTAAGAATCACCCATTAACCCTCTCTAGTGGACCCCAGTGCTTTGCACCTGAAGTACCTGCAGTATCTCTGCCCTACTATGGGAAACATTGCTCTAGTGTGATCCTCAAAGTTCGGCCTACAGCAGCGGAGCGGTTAGAGGATCACTGTAGTCTTATAACCAGAATATACTCTTTTGAAGAACTACACTTATAAATAGACATCATATTTTAGGATGTAAAAAATAATACAGCCTCTAATTTATAGCCTTTTCTTGCAATTATGCTGCCATACAGCGGGACTTCTGCTGATCAACTTCCCGCGGCAGCTCACAAAGTCACTAGTAGAAATCTCAGTTTACAAAGACACTCTCCTGAGAAGGTGGCAGATAGAACCAGGTCAGAAGACAAAATGGAACTGCGCAGTAGAAAATAATAAAATAAATGCAGATTAAAAATGCTAAGTTTGTGCTTATTTATTATTTATACATTTTTTCTTATTATTAAGTTTACTTATTCATGACTTTGGATCAAACAGTGAGAGATCTCAGGACAGTGATGGGAAGAGCCGAGCGATCTAAAGTCTGGAACCAGTATTATTAGCACTTGTGCAAATGCAGCTTTTGAAAACCTTATCAACGCCACTCTGACATTCATAATAAAGATCTTTACAAGTGAGTTGCAGATGCAGTCGATCAGATTGATAGGAAAGTAAATTCATTTTGGCAGTAAATTATAAATATTTAGTCCAAGTAGTCTGACAAATTAATACTCAGTCTTCATGCAAACAAATGTCTCTTATCAATGTACAATCATCTATAGTAGCAACGGGGTGGGAAAGTAACACCCTACACGTCTTTATTCCCATTTTCTATGGTAGCTAATTCACTACTGGAAATATATTTATATTATAAAAAAATGAATTATTAAGAATTAAAATTACTTTATATATAAATATCCCCTTCTATATCTATACCTTGTCATGGGGCTGTGTAGCTCAGTGAATCTGTGAGCTTTACCATGTAGGGTCACCCAAGATGGGCAGGTCATAGCAGAGAGGTCAGACAAATCGGGATCCATTGGAGAAGGAATTGGCAACCCATTCCTGTATCTTTGCCATGAAAACCATATAGATAAGCCCAACCAGAAACACAGACAGATGTGCCTGGCGTGCTGCATCCATATGGTCACAAAGAGTCGGACGCGACTTATTGACTGAACAACAACAATATATATATATATATATATTATGCATAAAAAATAGTCTAGCAAAATAATTAAATAATAAGGCAGTAAATTGTCACATTAAATTGTCATGAAGCTAGTTTTTGGTTATAGAATATAATAAAGTTGCTGTCTTTGTTGTTCCCTGGAGGCATCCATAATATTTTGGTGAATTCTGCATGTGTCAGACAGAGTTTACCTTTCTGCAGGACAAATACTTGAAGTTATACTGGCATGCTGCCTTCTCCTGAGCATTTGGGAGGGGAAGATTAAGTGTTAAATATCACATGATCCCTTTATATAATAATATCCCTCACCCCTTAATTCTGGGTTTGTGTCATTCAGTCATGTCCGACTCTCTGTGACCTCATGGAACGTAACACACCATGCTGATCCACTTGGTTTTCATAGCAGAGATACTGGTTTGTTGCCAGTTCCTTCTCCAGTGGGCCACAGCATACAGCTCCTGGTATTCCTAGGTGGTATCCCATCCAAGTACTGACCAGGCCCAACTCTGCTTGGCTTCAGGGTGGTGTGACCTCTTGGTTCCGTGACTGGAGTCTAACCCAGGTCGCAGAGGTGAATGCACCGAATCCTAGCCACTGGACCACCAGGGAACTCCTTCCTTCTACTCTTCAGTAAAACGGAACATGCCCTCAGGCTCAAAGTGATCAAAACAGACCAGATGGAAACTTTCTATATACAAATAGATTCTTAAAGGAATTCTAAAAAAGATACTTTGGCTTTCTCAGCTGCTAATGTTCATTTCGTTACATACTTCACAAACATGAGGTTTTTCCTAAAATACAATGGATCCTTAAAGGGGTAGTCCTTTGTGTGGTCCTATGTCAGGGGTATAGAGAAGGAGAGAGCAGGCAAGAGGGCTGGCCGGTGATTGGCTGCTTAGAACCAAACACAGTATTATGTCTATTTAGAAAGAATACAACACATTTAATAAAATACTAAATCTCAAATTGAAGCAAATTAGAGGTTAGTTCTATGGCCCTGATACCCCACTCTGAGAGCAGCATCTTGTTCCCTTCACAGGGAGAAATATCATGTAGTATATGAGTCTGAGTGATCCAGACCCAAAATACCAGGCAATTCTACCCTGAACAGGAGGAACAGCAAACCCAAGACGTACGTATTTACCTTTATTGGGAATTGTTGACATCTTTTGAGCCTAAATAGAGCAATTTTCTGTTGCTCTTCATCACTTATTATTTGACATTGTTTTGTATCTGTCCCACGTCTGCTGCCAAGTGTAGTTGGCACATATGGGGCACAATGTCGTGTCCTTCATCAGTGAAGTTATTCTCATCTCCAGAGTGGCAGCATTAGTACATCAGACCTTGTTGTTGTTGCTTAGTCATTCAGTCGTTTCTTACTCTCTGTGACCCTATGGACTTCAGCACACTTGTCAGCCACTGCTCCTCTGAACTCCCTCAAACTCTTCAGTGACCTCATCTATCCATCTCCGCTTCTGTCGTCCCTTTCTTCTTGTGCCTTCGATCTTTCCCAGCAACAGAGTCTTCTCTAGGGAATCCCGTCTTCTCATGATATGGACAAAATATCTGAGCTTTAACCTCATGATCATACCTTCCAGTGAACAGTTTGTCTTCATTTCCTGTAGTACTGATTTATTGGATCTTCTTGCAGTCCAAGAAACTTTAAGCAGTTTTTTTCCAACACCACAATTGTACGTTGTCAGTTCTCCGGCGTTCAGACGTCTTTATGGTCCAACTGTCACATCTATATGTTACTACTAGAAATACCGTAGTTCTAACTATGTGGACCTTTGTTGATAGTGTAATATCTTTAATTTTAATAGATTGTCCAGACTTGCCATAGCTTTCCTCCCCAGAAGCAAACGTCTTTTAATTTCATGACTACAGTCACTATCTGCACAGATCTTGGCCTGATCTTCGAGACACACAAACAGGCCAGGAATATACCGATATCCCAGTTTAAGTTTGATGGGGCTGATCATTGTCATCTGTTTTTAGGTATCTTAAAAGCTGGCCTGTTTATATGCCTTGATAACCAGTGTTGGGAACCACTGATGTATATTGTCCATCAAGAATTAATACATTTTCCCAATATGTTCCAATTAGCAATGTTCTAATGAGCCTGAAGATTAGTGTTTTCCACAACTTGATATTATTTCGTGCACAGTTTGGTAATTGGTCCATAGTGAAAGACCTAGTGAAAACGTTCTTCAGAAAGGGTCTTCTCCGCCTATATTAATCTAAATAACCACTGAAGTTTGGGAAAAGCTTCAGCTGTTTGTGAAGTATATATTGAAAGAACATTATTAGCAGATATGTAAGCCTTAAATATACCTGAATTTCAACTGCTTGTGTCATGTTCAGGGCTGTATCTACCTTTTTGGAGCCCCTAGGCAGTGAAGTGGAGTAGCCCCTGTGAATCAGTACACAAGGTATGCACGGACCCATTTTTGCCTTTTTTGTATGTATACGTTCCCTATCCTGTTGTAACTGTCTTGTTCTAGGTGGTTAACCCCTAGTAGCCAGTCTATGAACTGCAAGGAACCATTTAAAAAAAAAAAAGTGGCACCCCTCACAGTAAACCACCCCTGGGCGGCTGCCTAGTTGGCCTAATGGGTAATCCGGCCATATTGTTTTTATCTGCACTTTTTCTTCTAGTGAATAGTAGAAGGATGGGGATGGAGTTAGATTAGCTGCCTCATTAGTTCATCCACATAAGCTTTTAGCATCTAACATCTCCCTCCTTCAATACATGCCTTGAAAAAGAAGTATTACTGTCATGGCAGCTTCTAGGCACTAGCAGAGTCTGCTGAAATGAAGATTGTCTCTGAAAATGCTTTTATGTCCACAACTCCTAATGTTGTTACAATGGTCCTCTAACCAATGGCCATATGAAATTAATAATATTGTCTTATAATGTTACTTAACAGGTTCAATAAATTTCCCGTTTCAGATGTAAAAAAAGAATATATTGGCAAGAAAGGAGTTATTAAGACTATTGATGGTAACAGGATCTTCTCCATAGATATGGCATCCTTCTAGCTTATATTCCCACTATTTCAAACTTTGCAATAATTGCTTAAGCAGATGTCTCTCCACTTATCTTGAGCTTTGTATATTCAACCAGGGTTTTAATATAATAAAACAAAATATCTTTCTGTAACCGACAAGAAAATTTGAATCCCGGATCGAGCCAAGTATTTTGTTATTTGGAAGTGCCATTCATTGTGTTCTTACTCCATCGTTCTATGTTGTGCGGGGGGGGGGAAACACATGTGAATATGATTAAAATTCCCCATTGTCAAACAAACCAGAGCAGCGTAAGCCTGGTGGGAAAGTAGCTTAACTGACATCTTGGCCGTAGAACTGCCAGATTGTATAGTCATCATATGCCGGCATGTTGGGGTGCATGCCTAGAAACGCCTCATTTCAAGGGAATCGGACCCCCCTGTCAATAAACAACATAAAACTTTAAGCAAGAATCCAGGCCTTGTGCCCTTTCCCAAAGATCCTTTCCCAATACATCACTCGAGCTCCACTGTAGCCTCCAAAATGACACACAAAGGCAAGAAATAAATCAACCCACTTATTCAAGAACCCAACGACTAAACCGACCGATATACCATGATCATGTGAAGTGAGCTTAATGTACTAAGCATGTCAGGTGTAGAAAGGACTTACCTTCTTAATATAAATAGACTATAGTTCTTGTGAATGCAGCCATAACATCTAAAGACGTTTGCTGCTGGGGAGGAAAGCTATGGCATATTCAAATATTAATAAAGGTCTGCATAGTTGGAACTATGATATTCCCAGTAGTAACATACGGATGTGAGAGCTGGACCATAAGCAAGTCTGAGTGCCGAAGAATTGTGGTGTTGGAGGAAACTGCTAAGATTCCGTTGGACTGCAAGGAGATCCAATCAATCAGTACTACATGAAAACAAACTGTTCACTGAAAGAATTGATCATAAGGCTAAAACTCAAATATTTTGGCTAGACAGGATTCCCTAGAGAAGACTCTGATGCTGGGAAACACTGAATGCACATGAAGATGGGAACAGCAGAGACGGAGATGGATAGATGAGGTCAAGGAAACAATTAGCATGAGCTTGCGGGAGCTCAGAGGGGCAGTGGCTGACAGCAATAGGCCCATACCAAACCATGTCAAGTAGAAATGATGACTTGAGAATACAATTAATGGTGCTCAGCAGCAATATCTCAGCTGTCTAATAACGTTTTAGATGGGTCCATAACATTAGTGAAAGCCAACATAGAACAGGAACAAAAAGATATTTCTTAATACCCTTTATCAGAACCTCTCCGTAGTTCTAGTGACAAAGAGTCAGCCAGAGGAGGGTGGTTCCAGTTAGAGAAAGTTACCACCACCTTCATTGATTGGCTAATATTAGATAATCAGAATCAGGCCTCAACCATTGAGATAAGGAGGGAGGGAAGAAAGTAGGATTGATAGGCTGAACGTAATGAGGATTATTTATTCATTGGGCCAGTGGGGGTTGGTAGTCCAATTGATTAGCTGTTTGGGACTGCCAACCTTAGACCACTGGACTTAAAGGGCTACAGTGGAAGAAAGGAGAGTGGGAACTAGCTCCAATTATTAAAAATAACCACATGAATTATTTGTATTACACCCCTCCAATCCAAAACATCGACAGTTTCATCAAGGGAACCCAAGGGGACCATGATTCATTTAAAGGATTTTTTGAACCCCTCCCTCTCAGCAAGCAATGTGATAATCTTGGCATCCTCTAATTCTAGTTATACCCCTCGCACCTATAGAAAGGGAGCTAATTGTTTATATTTGTATGTATTAGTAAATATGTGTTTACAAGTAGTGCTTGTTTTATTGAGTGTTTTGATTGGTTTATGAACTGTGATGATCTACATTTATGGAAAATGATTGTACCGTGTGGCTTAACAAGATCTTAACTAAAGTGCAGCTAAGGTTAATCTTTTTCCTCCATTCTTCCTCATGATCCTCTCTTCTTTACACTCTTCCTTTACCCCACAAAATCATCTCTAGGACACTTTTGGACACGCCATATTCTATGAGTTAGCAGTGAATACTCAGCACTGCTTCTCAGATAATGAATGTTGAGTGATTTGGCTAGGAGTACTCTGTAATCATATACATTGGGATTTACATTGAATCCTGGAATCTGTTTCTTAGTATCATTTCTAAACCCTTGTTGTGATGAACGCCAGACCGTGCTCAACGCTACGAGAACAGAATAAAGTGTATTGTTCTTGGACTAAAGTTCTCTCAAGGACAAAATGATTTGCTCATGGGAAATAACTACAGTTGTTTCTAAGACAGTTGGGGCCGTAGGGATCGTTTTGTTTCCAGTATTTAATGGCGGATAGTGAATGTCCAGTGTATGTAAAAAATAATGATTCGATTTTATACTAATAGAAACATAGTTTATGACAACCTGCAAGGTATTGTGGATATACAGTGGATATAAAAAGTCTACACACCCCTATTAAAATGTCAGGTTTCTGTGCTGTAAAAAAATGAGACAAAGATAAATAATTTCAGAACGTTTTCCACCTTTAATGTGTCCTATAAACTGTTCAACTCAATTGAAAAACAAACTGAAATCTTTTAGGTAGAGGGAAGAAAAAATATAAAAATAAAATAATATGGTTGTATAAGTATGCACACCCTTAAACTAATACTTTGTTGAAGCACCTTTTGGTTTTATTACAGCACTCAGTCTTTTTGGGTATGAGTCTATCAGCATGGCACATTTTGACTTGGCAAGATTTGCCCACTCTTCTTTGCAAAAACACTCCAAATCTGTCAGATTGCGAGGCATCTCCTGTGCACAGCCCTCTTCAGATCACCACACAGATTTTTCAATCGGATTCAGGTCTGGGCTCTGGCTGGGCCATTCCAAAACTTTAATCTTCTTCTGGTGAAGCCATTCCTTTGTTGATTTGGATGTATGCTTTGGGTCGTTGTCATGCTGAAAGATGAAGTTCTTCATGTTCAGCTTTCTAGCAGAAGCCTGAAGGTTTTGTGCCAATATTGACTGGTATTTGGAACTGTTCATAATTCCCTCTGTGTTAACTAAGGCCCCAGTTCCAGCTGAAGAAAAACAGCCCCAAAGCATGATGCTGCCACCACCATGCTTCACTGTGGGTATTGTGTTCTTTTGGTGATGTGCAGTGTTGTTTTTGCACCAAACATATCTTTTGGAAGTTCAACCTTGGTTTCGTCAGACCATAACACATTTTCCCACATGCTATTGGGAGACTTCAGATGTGTTTTTTGCAAAATGTAGCCTGGCTTGGATGTTTTTCTTCGTAAGAAAAGGCTTTCGTCTTGCCACTCTACCCCATAGCCCAGACATATGAAGAATACGGGAGATTGTTGTCACAGATATTCCTGCAGCTCCTTTAATGTTGCTGTAGGCCTCTTGGTAGCCTCCCAGACCGTTTTCTTCTCGTCTTTTCATCAATTTTGGAGGGAGCTCCAGTTCTTGGTAATGTCACTGTTGTGCCATATTTTCTCCACTTGATGATGACCGTCTTCACTGTGTTCCATGGTATATCTAATGCCTTGGAAATTCTTTTGTACCCTTCTCCTGACTGATACCTTTTAACAATGAGATACCTCTGATGCTTTGGAAGCTCTCTGTGGACCATGGCTTTTGCTGTAGGATGCAACTAAGAACATTTCAGGAAAGACCAACTAGAGCAGCTGAACTTTATTTGGGGTTAAGCAGAGGCACTTTAAATGATGGCAGGTGTATGCTGACTCCTATTTAACACAATTTGGAATGTGATTGCTTAATTCTGAACACAGCTACATCCCCATTTATAAGAGGGTGTGCAGACTTATGCAACCACATTATTTTTCATTTTTTTTTTTCTTCCCTCCACCTAAAATATTTCAGTTTGTTTTTCAATTGAGTTGTACAGTTTATAGGTCACATTAAAGGTGGAAAAAGTTCTGAAATGATTTATCTTTGTCTAGTTTTTTTAACGGCACAGAAACCTGACATTTTAACAGGGGTGTGTAGACTTTTTATATCCACTGTATGTAACAGTTTTCCAAGGAGGATCTATACTGATCTGGAAAAGAAGGTGTTTTTTGGATGACACAAATATATGGATGAGATTGGTTTACCCGTCTTGGAATGTCCAAACATAAAATGATGAGTGTAAGGTGGATGGGTTTCAGTTGGAGGAAGACCTACGGCACCGACCATACTTTAAACTGGAGTCTTGCAGCCCCATTAAATTCCCCTAACGTGTAAAACTGGAGCTCGTAACGTAGCCCGCAACACTTACGGCTATTAAATTGGCCCAGTAAAGCAGGCCGCTGCCGATCTGTGGGTTATGAGCGAGAAAAGCCTACGGAACGTGGAACGTGGAACTTCGCAGACACAAGTCCTTTGTCCTGTCAAGCCCGTAACCGCTATGTTTCCAGTCAATTGCAACAAATTCATTGCCGGTAACTCGCAAATGGAGCCAAGAAGCCAACGAGTGCTAGAGAGGACTTGCAAGGGGGGTAAAGTCCAATCCGTAGCACGTTAAATGCACATATACACACACTACTGTACTTTAATTGACAGGGAAAGTCATGCTAGGTCTGAGAATTAATAGCACAGCATTCTCAAGCTAGCAAATCGGCCCAATAAAATACTTTATTTCATGTTCAATTTCCGGGTTATATCGATCCCTGCAATCAATGTGTTACATATACATGCTCATTGCGAGGCCCGTGGGACTTAGGCTGCACGGCAAAGGAGCTCCAAAGGCACTCATTGCAGGGTTTTGCAAAGAGCGCCACAGGAGCTCATCGGTAGCGGTGCAGGACTTAGGATCGTAACACTAATATGGACAAATCATGCAACTGGAATCGCGAGCCCCGTAGGACTTAGGACCGAAGCACCTATAACGCCCGAACCACCCAATTGGAAACCCCTACCAAAAAAATGCAATTATGCCTCAAATTAACTTACACACTCACACAGCACAGGGGCAGAGCCAGTGAGCCTGTGAGCGAGGTTGCACATTAATTTGAGGCATATTTACCATTTTTTCACAATCGAAAATCGTCTAAGGGAGAAAAAAAAATTAGATAGAGTGGGATGGGAGAAATCTCGGAGTGCCCTCTGAATGTAGAGTGAGATGGGTGAGCTCACTGACTGTCCCCTCAATTTAACCTGTTTGGCGCTACAGAATATGTTGGTGCGTTACAGAAAAGGGATAATACTACTACTACTACTAATAATAATAATAAAGTGAAATGGAGGCATCTCACTGAGTGTTCCTACAATGTAGAGTGAGATGGGATCTCACTGTGTGTCCCTAGACTGTAGAGTGACACAGGTAGAGCTCACTGAGTGTCCCTACAATGTAGAGTGACACAGGCAGAGCTCACTGAGAGTCGCTACAA
The DNA here is from genome assembly GCA_027410445.1 of Discoglossus pictus. NCBI lineage: Eukaryota > Metazoa > Chordata > Amphibia > Anura > Alytidae > Discoglossus > Discoglossus pictus. The sequence continues at coordinate 32,690,016 of CM050163.1, forward strand.
TGTAGAGTGACACAGGTAAAGCTCACTGAGTGTCCCTACAATGTAGAGTGACACAGGCAGAGCTCACTGAGTGTCCCTACAATGTAGAGGGACACAGGTAAAGCTCACTGAGTGTCCCTACAATGTAGAGTGACACCGGTAGAGCTCACTGAGAGTCGCTACAATGTAGAGTGACACCGGTAGAGCTCACTGAGTGCTCCTACAATGTAGAATGACACCGGCAGAGCTCACTGAGTGCTCCTACAATGTACAGTGACACAGGTAGAGCTCACTGAGAGTCGCTACAATGTAGAGTGACACAGGCAAAGCTCACTGAGTGTCCCTACAATGTAGAGTGACACAGGCAGAACTCACTGAGTGTCCCTACAATGTAGAGAGACACAGGTAGAGCTCACTGAGTGTCCCTACAATGTAGAGTGACACAGGTAGAGCTCACTGAGTGCTCCTACAATGTAGAGAGACACAGGTAGAGCTCATTGAGTGTCCCTACAATGTAGAATGACACAGGTAAAGCTCACAGAGTGTCCTTACAATGTAGAATGACACAGGTAAAGCTCACAGTGTCCCTACAATGTAGAGTGACACAGGTAGAGCTCACTGAGTGTCCCTACACTGTAGAGTGACACAGGCAGAGCTCACCGAGTGTCCCTACAATGTAGAGTGACACAGGCAGAGCTCACTGAGTGTCCCTACAATGTAGAGTGACACAGGCAGAGCTCACTGAGAGTCACTACAATGTAGAGTGACACAGGCAGAGCTCACTGAGTGTCCATACAATGTAGAGAGACACAGGTAGAGCTCACTGAGTGTCACTACAATGTAGAGTGACACAGGTAGAGCTCACTGAGTTTCCCTACAATGTAGAGTGACACAGGTAGAGCTCACTGAGTTTCCCTACAATGTAGAGTGACACAGGTAGAGCTCACTGAGTGCTCCTACAATGTAGAGAGACACAGGTAGAGCTCACTGAGTGTCCCTACAATGTAGAATGACACCGGTAGAGCTCACTGAGTGCTCCTACAATGTACAGTGACACAGGTAGAGCTCACTGGGTGTCCCTACAATGTAGAGTGACACAGGTAGAGCTCATTGAGTGTCCCTACAATGTAGAGTGACACCGGTAGAGCTCATTAAGTGCTCCTACAATGTAGAGAGACTCAGGTAGAGCTCACAGAGTGTCCCTACAATGTAGAGTGACACAGGCAGAGCTCATTGAGTGTCCCTACAATGTAGAGTGACACAGGTAGAGCTCACTGGGTGTCCCTACAATGTAGAGTGACACAGGTAGAGCTCATTGAGTGTCCCTACAATGTAGAGTGACACCGGTAGAGCTCACTGAGTGTCCCTACAATGTAGAATGACACAGGTAAAGCTCACAGAGTGTCCTTACAATCTAGAGTGACAAAGGTAGACCTCACTGAGTGTCCCTACAATGTAGAGTGACACAGGCAGAGCTCACTGAGTGTCCCTACAATGTAGAGTGACACAGGCAGAGCTCACTGAGTGTCCCTACACTGTAGAGTGACACAGGAAGAGCTCACAGAGTGTCCCTACACTGTAGAGTGACACAGGTAGAGCTCACTGAGTGTCCCTACACTGTTGAGTGACACAGGTAGAGCTCACTAAGTGTCCCTAAACTGTAGAGTGACACAGGTAGAGCTCACTGAGTGTCCCTACAATGTAGAGTGACACAGGTAGAGCTCATTGAGTGTCCCTACAATGTAGAGTGACACCGGTAGAGCTCACTGAGTGCTCCTACAATGTAGAGAGACACAGGTAGAGCTCACTGAGTGTCCCTACAATGTAGAATGACACAGGTAGAGCTCACTGAGTGTCCCTACAATGTAGAATGACACAGGCAGAGCTCATTGAGTGTCCCTACAATGTAGAGTGACACAGGTAGAGCTCACTGGGTGTCCCTACAATGTAGAGTGACACAGGTAGAGCTCATTGAGTGTCCCTACAATGTAGAGTGACACCGGTAGAGCTCACTGAGTGCTCCTACAATGTAGAGAGACACAGGTAGAGCTCACTGAGTGTCCCTACAATGTAGAATGACACAGGTAGAGCTCACTGAGTGTCCCTACAATGTAGAATGACACAGGCAGAGCTCATTGAGTGTCCCTACAATGTAGAGTGACACAGGTAGAGCTCACTGGGTGTCCCTACAATGTAGAGTGACACAGGTAGAGCTCACTGGGTGTCCCTACAATGTAGAGTGACACAGGTAGAGCTCATTGAGTGTCCCTACAATGTAGAGTGACACCGGTAGAGCTCACTGAGTGCTCCTACAATGTAGAGAGACACAGGTAGAGCTCATTGAGTGTCCCTACAATGTAGAATGACACAGGTAGAGCTCACAGAGTGTCCTTACAATGTAGAGTGACACAGGTAGAGCTCACTGAGTATCCCTACAATGTAGAGTGACACAGGTAGAGCTCACTGAGTGTCCCTACAATGAAGAGTGACACAGGCAGAGCTCACTAAGTGTCCCTAGAATATAGAGTGATACAGGTAGAGCTCACTGAGTGTCCCTACAATGTTGAGTGACACAGGTAGAGCTCACTCTGTATCCTATAAATAAGACACAATGAAGCCGTCTGCTAAGCCCTCCATATAACACTCGTGTCTGAACCTATAAATAAGAGCATACAGCGCCTGTAACCCGGATAGCAGGGGTCTCTGCTAATTCTCTCACGTTACGGAAGTGGTAATCACCTAGTGATAACCCTGCTCCTGCTGTGCATTAGTCCTAGCAGTGCAGGAATGAGTAGGCCGCTGCGCTCACCCCACGGCTCCTGCACCGTGATTTGCTAAGTGATTGTGCAGTGTGATTATCATGTTATTCCCCTTGCATTCCTTATTGATTGGCTCCCTGCGTGGCCCCAACCGGTGTGTACTCTGAGCCTGGCGAGGGGAGCAGCTGGGGATCTCAGAGAGCGCTAATCACATCAGCGAGACAGCTCCATGCCAGGCTGAGACCTGCGCCAGCCACAGGCTGAGCATCATATGCACAGCTATTTATTATTGTACACCTCAAACCAAGACACACTGGCACGTGAAGAGATCTGGGAAGAAGCGCCAGTATTAGACACCATCATAACCCTGGGCGCCACCTCCCAGGGTCCTGTGTGTGGGCTCTACCCGAGTATGCAAAAGAAACGTATTATCTATCTATGATACAGCTTCTATTCATATCAAGGTTCACGGTAGCACCTGTATAATAGGATACCATTGTTTAGATGTTGCTCAGTTCTTCAGTCGTGTCCGACTCTCAGTAACTATATGAATGCAGCACGCCAGGCACATCTGACTGTGTTGCTGGTTGTGTTCATCCATATGGTTTTCTTGGCAAAGATGCTGCAGTGTGTTGCCAGTCCCTTCCACAGTTTGTCTGACCTTTCTGCTATGACCTGCTCATTTTAGGTGACCCTACATGGTATAGCTCACAGCTTCACTGAAGTACACAAGCCCCATCATCACGACAAGGTAGCGCTCCTGAAGGATTGTTTAGTTACGGATTAGCAAATACAATTAGAGAAAAAAAGTTAATGTAGCTTTTAAACGTTTAGTGTTTTAGTCTTTAGCAGACATGCTGCTCTCCACCCCTAACAGGTCACCACCGGAGCTGCCCTAATCAGCGAGTGAAGGTATAAGCAGGTTCCTGGATGTTACTAGGTATATATTTACTTTTATGTACTTTATTTTATTAAGGAGTGATTATAAGCTCTGTATTTACTGCCTAAAACCATTAAATAGTCCCTGTATGGGTCTGCCCTCTGCAGGTCACAAAGACACAGACTCTGTAGTACTTGCTGTGTTGTGTCTCAAACTAAACAATCAGTGACCATCTCTCAGCAACATGTTGAGACTACACTGCACATCCTGCCCTACAGAGCCTGTGTCTGCATACACTGCAGGGGGCAGACCCAAACAGGGACTATTTTAAGCAGTAAAAACAGAGCTTATAAGCACTTCTTAATAAAATAAAGTACACAAAAGTAAACAGATACACAGGGATCACATACAGTGCATTGCAAAAGTATTCACCCCCCTTGACTTTTTACCTATTTTGTTACATTACAGCCTTAAGTTCAATGTTTTGTTAATATGAATTTTATGTGATGGATCAGAACACAGTAGTCTAAGCTGGTGAAGTGAAATGAGAAAAATATATACATAAAACTATTTTTTAGAAATAGAAAATAGGAAAATTGGCATGTGCGTATGTATTCACCCCCTTTGTTATGAAGCCCATAGAATGCTCTGGTGCAACCAATTACCTTCAGAAGTCACATAATTAGGGAAATGGTGTCCACCTGTGTGCAATCTAAGTGTCACATGATCTGCCATTACATATACACACCTTTTTTTGAAAGGCCCCAGAGGCTGCAACACCTAAGCAAGAGGCACCACTAACCAAACACTACCATAAAGACCAAGGAACTCTCCAAACAAGTAAGAGACAATGTTGTTGAGAAGTACAAGTCAGGGTTAGGTTATAAAAAAATATCCAAATATTTGATGATCCCCAGAAGCACCATCAAATCTATCATAACCAAATGGAAAGAACATGGCACAACAGCAAACCTGCCAAGAGACGTCCACCCACCAAAACTCGCGGATCGGGCGAGGAGGGCATTAATCAGAGAGGCAGCACAGAGACCTAAGGTAACCCTGGAGGAGCTGCAGAGTGCCACAGCAGAGACTGGAGTATCTGTACATAGGATGACAATAAGCCGTATGCTCCATAGAGTTGGGCTTTATGGCAGAGTGGCCAGAAGAAAGATATTACTTTCAGCAAAAAACAAAATGGCACGTTTTGAGATTGCGAAAAGGAATGTGGGAGACTCCCAAAATGTATGGAGGAAGGGGCTCTGGTCTGATGAGACTGAAATTGAACTTTTCGGCCATCAAAGAAAACGCTATGTCTGGCGCAAACCCAACACATCACATCACCCAAAGAGCACCATCAGTGAAACATGGTGGTGGCAGCATCATGCTGTGGGGATGTTTTTCAGCAGCCGGGACTGGGAAACTGGTCAGAGTTGAGGTAAAGATGGATGGTGCTAAATACGGGGATATTCGTGAGCAAAACCTGTACCACTCTGTGGGGATTTGAGGCTAGGACGGAGGTTCACCTTCCAGCAGGACAATGACCCCAAACACACTGCTAAAGCAACACTTGAGTGGTTTAAGGGGAAACATGTAAATGTGTTGGAATGGCCTAGTCACAGCCCAGACCTCAATCCAATAGAAAATAAGAGACTTAAAGATTGCTGTTCATAAGCACAAACCATCCAACTTGAAGGAGCTGGAGCAGTTTTGCAAGAAGGAATGGGCAAAAATCCCAGTGGTAAGATGTGGCAAGCTCATAGAGACTTATCCAAAGAGACTTGGAGCTGTGATTGCCGAAAAAGGTGGCTCTACAAAGTAATGACTTTAGGGGGTGAATAGTTATGCACATTGACTTTTTCTGTTATTTTGTCCTATTTGTTGTTTGCTTCACAATAAAAAAAAAACATCTTCAAAGTTGTGGGCATGTTCTGTAAATTAAATGATGCAAATCCTCAAATAATCCATGTTAATTCCAGGTTGTGAGGCAACAAAACACGAAAAATGCCAAGGGGGGTGAATACTTTTGCAAGGCACTGTATATAGTTCTCAGCAAAGCGGGTTGTTGCTAACGCCTGCGGGCTCGCTATCTGTAATTAATAAAATAAAAACCTTATCCACAGCAAGGGGGGACACCAAGGACCTCTGCAACACAGGTTAAACCTCGATTTCACTCAAGTTTACAAAGTTTACACACTTGAAAATCATCCACACTCGCGTACCACATACACATTCGCTGCCATTTTACAACACTAACTTACACAATGCGGAAGTACCCAGCTACACGAACGGTTTCCTCTCGCTCACGCAGCCTATTTACACTACACACATTGCTGACATTTACACCTCAGCTCAACAACAGTGCAAATATACATTGTATGCTGCAGGAACATCGAAACAGATTGTTAGCTCTTCAGCACAATGCTTCCTGCATATATTAAATTACAAACAGGTAAAGTATATTAATTTATGATTTCATTAATTCATTAATTAGCATAAAAAAAATATATACACAAAACAAAAACAAATTAACACCACACTATCGCAAACAACCACAAACACCTTCACTGCGCCAACCACAAGGAGCGCCAACCATTCTCATAGGACACAAACTCCTATCACTGTGCCCTCAATCTTGCCAAACAGAGCTACTTCTCATCATTAATATCAAATTTGGCCTCCAACCCCAAACATTTGTTCTCCACTCTTAACACTCTCCTCTGCCCTCCCCCACCTCCCGCCCCTTCCTCTCTTACAGCTGAAGATTTTGCAAAATACTTTAATAGTAAAATTGAAAATATTCATAATGAACTCTCCTCTCAACGCGGCCATATCACACCTTCTCCTCAAAAAACAAACAGCAGTCTGCCCTCACCCTTTCCCAAACCTATTGCCACTATAAACTCCTTTAACCCTGTATCTGAGGATGAAGTTGCTAACCTTCTATCAACCTCTCGACTCACAACTTGTCCACATGATCCTATTCCATCACAGCTGATCCCCCCCCTCTCTACCACACTTATCCCAGCTCTCACACATCTATTTAACCTTTCCTTAGACACTGGCAAGTTTCCATCACCTTTGAAACAAGCCACAATTACACCCATTCTTAAGAAACCCACATCTGATCCAGCTTCTCCATCTAATTACCGCCCTATCTCTCTACTTCCCTTGGCTTCTAAACTACTTGAGCGTGTCGTCTACACTCGCCTTACACAATTCATTTCCTCCAACTCCCTCCTTGATCCCTTCCAGTCTGGCTTCCGGCCCCAACACTCTACAGAGACAGCTCTCACAAAAGTTACTAATGACCTGCTCAACGCCAAATCAAAGGGTCATTTCTCTATCCTAATTCTCCTGAATCTTTCTGCTGCCTTTGACACAGTTGATCATCCTCTTCTTGTCCAAATTCTCCACTCTCTTGGCATCCGTGACACTGCTCTCTCGTGGTTCACATCTTATCTAGAAAATCGAACATTTAGTGTCTCCTTCTCTGGCACCTCTTCATCTCCTCGCCCTCTAACTGTCGGTGTACCCCAAGGCTCAGTCCTAGGCCCCCTCCTTTTCTCTATACATCCTCCCTTGGTGCCCTTATACAATCTTTTGGATTTCAGTATCATCTATATGCTGATGACACCCAAATCTACATCTCTGCACCTGAACTATCCCCCTCTCTGCTAGCTCATGTTGCCAATTGCCTCTCGAGCATATCCTCATGGATGTCTGCCCGTCAACTCAAACTCAACATGTCTAAGACAGAGCTCCTTATTTTTCCACCCTCTACTACAGCTTTCACTCCACAAATATCTCTCACTGTTGACAATGCCATCATCACTCCCACCTCTCAGGCCCGCTGTCTTGGGGTCCTACTGGACCCTTCCCTCTCTTTCATTCCCCACATCCAATCACTCACAAAATCTTGTCACTTTCACCTAAAAAACATATCCAAAATACGCCACTACCTCACACAAGACACAACTAAAATTCTTATTCACGCTCTCATCATATCTCGCCTCGATTATTGCAACTCTCTCCTTGCTGGCCTTCCTATCACCCGTCTGTCTCCACTCCAATCCATTTTGAATGCATCCGCTAGACTCATCTACCATACTAAACGATCAGTGTCTGCAGCACCTCTCTGTCAGGCACTCCACTGGCTTCCCATGGCGTCTAGAATACAATTCAAAATCATGACCCTAACATATAAAGCCCTCCACAATAGTGCCCCCTCCTACATCTCTGCTCTCATCCCAAAATACACTCCCATCCGCCCTCTTCGCTCTGCTAATGACCTTCTTCTCTTCTCCTCTCTCATCACCTCCTCTCATTCCCGTCTTCAAGACTTTTCACGTGCTGCCCCTATTCTTTGGAACTCTTTACCTCGCACCACCAGACTATCTTCCTGCCTCAGATCCTTTAAAATCTCTTTAAAAACACATCTATTCAAAAAAGCCTATCATCTTTAGCCTCTTCATTCACTATGCATCTCTCACTCTCCTGTACCTCACCCATACCCTTTAGAATGTAAGTTTGCGAGTTTCAATCTTGTGAGGTGCTTTAGGGAAAGCACAGTGTATATCAGATTGAAAGCTCAATAACAGAGTCTTCCATTATTTTCATTGTGGGGTATCGTTTATACTTGTACCTAACCCCTGTATTGCGCTACGGAATATGTTGGCGCGTTATAAATAAAGGATAATAATAATAATAATAACTACACCAGGGGAGAGCCTTGCAATAAGCGCCAAAACCAGATCACTGCGGACCTTACAATAAGTGCAAGAGCGCCTATGATAACAACAAATAAACCAACCCAGAGGCTCGCAATGAGCGCCGAAGTATCTCACACCACCAAAACAAATTACTGTCTGTGGCAAACAGCATTACCTGCCTTACAATTGTATTGCCGTCATATAAGTCGCTAGTATTATATACCTAGTAACATCCAGGAAGCTCCCATGCCCCTTTAATCTGCTCCTTATTAGGTGTCACTTTGGGTTGGAGAGAAGCATCAAAAAGCGGGAGTGATTTCTTTTCTTCAAAAACAGATTTTAATGCTAATTAATAAATCAACAATTGTTTGAACACTGCAGTGACACTTTAGTAATGTAATATATGTATTCACATTTTGTGTAAAAGCTATCCTGGGCTTCGCTTAAAGCTGTGCAGTTCAGCAGGCAATTCTTAAAATGAGCCATGTTTGAAATGATTTCCGGTTTAAAGAGCGAAGCCTTTGTGTGCACATTTTTTTAACTTGTTTGAGATGTTCGAATGTGACCACAAATGTACTATTTATATACTATATATATGAATAATCAGAGTATTGCCGTATATAGTTGAAACTACAAGCTTTCGGGAGTTGCACCTCTCTCTATCAAGTCAGAAATAATACTCATGGCTCCCTCACTATTATATAAAAATATACAGTAATACAGTATAGTAAAAAAATAAAATGTAAAAATTGCACCCATTGATTAAACTTGATGTCGATGGCTAGAAGATCGGGACCCCGAACACCGATCTTTCCATTAGACATACATCCCAAGGAGTCCTCCATAGCTGGATGTTCTCCCAAGATCTCCATTATAAACAGGTTAATCTGCTAATCGTTCCCTAGTAGGAGCCTCTTACTGTAACAGCCATTCATCCCTCTCCATCTATTAATCATAAAGACGTCTTGTCAATAACATCAGGATCCATCATACATCTTGTACGCATTGTCTGCCAAGTTCTGATCTCCGGTGACGGTATCTTTGCACCAGCAGCACCTGCCAAGCTCCCCCCTCCTGGGCTTAGTGAAAAGGATCTCTGAGCTGGCTCTGGTAATCCAACATCTAAGACCAAAATGGTGGAACCTACGACCACAGCTTTCCATTAAATACATTTTTCAATAATTACAAGTTTGCAGGATTATAAAGCATATGATAGAGAATCAGTAGTGTATAAAAACAGTTTTTTGCATGAAGAAATCCCCAAATAAACATTAATAAACTTACCCTAGAGTTTACAACATTTCTTCAGTTGATTTTGAGAAGAAACACCCATGAAAATCCAAGCTTAATTAGCATAAAATTCATAAGTAGTTGTGGCCAGTCAGAGGCAAGTGCAACAATGTATGGCTTGAGCCCATTGGAGAAGGAACTGACAACCCACTCCAGTATTTCTGCCATGAACTCTTTATGGACATGAGGATGTCTTGATGTTTTATGGTCCATGAGGTCATGGAGAGTCAGAAACGACTGAACGACGCAAAACAAATGACCACTGGGCTATATAAAGGAATGTGATATTTCTCCCAATCAGAGGAGCCGGATGCACCCCATAGCAAGACTATATTCTAATACTAGTGAAAAATAATGAGCTGGCTCCTAAAGAGGCATAAATAAGATCGGAATAATTAATTGAGTTGTTATTATATTAGATGAAGGGCCATGACTTGTTTTTTACCATTACCTTAAAAATTGTAAAAGCTGCAGCCTTATTTTGTTGTTGTTTATAGTTTAGTTGTGTCTGACTCTCCTTGACCCTATGTAGCACATCTGTCAGCTCCTGTCCCCTCTGAGATCCCTCAAGCTCATGTTCATCACCATACCATTATATTGACTGAGTGAGGGAGAGAGGCAGAGAGAGATGGAGTTGGGGAGAGATAGACGGAGGGAGGCATAGCGAGAGGGAGAGAAAAGGAGGCGGGGGGAGAGACAGGGAGGGAAAAAGAGAGGGAGGGAGAGAGGCAGAGAGAGAGAGAGAAAGGGAGGGAGGAAGGGAGCTATGAAGGGAAAGAGGCAGAGAGAGGGAGACAGAGTTAGAGGGAGGGAGGCAGAGAAGGAGGGAGAGAGGGAGGAAGAGAGGGAGGAAGAGAGGGGGAGGGAGGCAGAGATAGACAACTTAGGGAGAGATTATTATTATTATCACTCCACTGGCTTCCCATAGCTTCCCGAATCACATTTAAAATCTTGACCCTAACACATAAAGCCCTCAACAACAGTGCACCCCCTTACATCTCTGCTCTTGTTTCAAAATACTCTGCCAACCGGCCCCTTCGTTCTGCTAACGACCTTCTTCTTTCCTCCTCTCTCATCACCTCCTCTCACTCCCGTCTTCAAGACTTTTCTCGTGCTGCCCCTACTATTTGGAACTCCTTGCCTCGCTCCATTAGATTATCTTCCTGTCCCATAACCTTTAAAAAATTACTAAAAACACGTGTTTAAAAAATCTTATCATCTTCAGCCTTTATAATTACAACTGCACACTCCACAGCTTAATAACACCCACACTCTACAGTACAACACACAGACCCCTCCAATCGACTAAACAAACTGCATTCATGTTGCCATTGTGTATTTGTCACCCTAAACCCTTAGGGCCTCATTCTATTAGTGGCCGTAAATCGGCCGTAAGGCTGCGATTCCTTGCGGGGGTTCTGTTAACTCGCGATTCTATTATACGGCCCGCAAGGATCTCCCCTTACGGCCGGCCGCATATCTTGAAACCGGCCGTAGGCTGTGAAATCTAAAAACGCAAAAATAAATTCAAGCCTGCACTGTACAGCTCTGTAAATGCTAGGGATCATATTGGGGGACATGAGGATTAATAGTAACCCCCTCTCAAGCTTGCACATCTGCCCAAACCCGAGTTCAAATTAACTGTTTATTTTCCGGCTGCGGCGTGGGTGTGTCTGAGGTGCTCCAAGCACTCTGGACTTTTTACATGGATATTTTACTGATATTAAAAATATATATTTTACGGATTTGAGTATAGGGTAATTATGTGCTATTTTTTCTAACACCGAATATCACTTTATAGACTCCGCAAAGTGCAGGATGGCTTTATTTGAGCTATTTTATGTGCTTAATTGGTGCTAGCGAGACCTCTTTCCTGCAAGTAAGCTGCGGCTCGCTTTTAGCCTTGCAGAGAGGGTTCCCGGAGCAATTGAATTGCAAATAGGAATTTCTTACGGCCGAAACTCTTGCGGCCGTTTTAGATCAAAGGATTTCCTCCGGCGCGAGCGGCCGCAAGAGATAGCAAGGCGCCGGCCGCAAGCCTGCCGGAGTCCCCGGCCGTAAGGGAATAGAATAGCAGAATAGCTTGCGGCCGGTCCTTGCGGCCCCGCAACGGCTGCGGCCGCTAATAGAATGAGGCCCTTAGATTGTAAGTTTGCGAGTTTTCAATCTTGTGTCCGTGCCTTGGAAACAAGCACTATGTGCATTTGATTATAAGCTCAAAAACAGGGCCCTCCATTCTTTATAAGGTGTTGAGTTTGTTTTTGCCTTGTACAATACCACTGTACAGCGCTACGGAATATGTTGGTGCGATATAAATAAAGATAATAATAATAAAAGAGAGTGAGCACAGAGAGAGAGGGGGTATACAGAAAGAGACAGTATAGACAATTGAACATAACATATGATACGATTATTCATGACGGGCAAGTTACTAGTATATATATATATATATATATATATATATATATATATATATATATATATAAATAGTACATCTGTGTCCCAGCTCAGAATTCAGAGAAATACAGTTATTACACTGCATTCTGGGAAGCTGAGCAGGGACATGCAAATGTGCCCACAAATGCCTCGCACTTCAATCCATAGCCAATATAAACATGCAGTGTAATAACTGTATTTCTCGGAATTCTGATCTGGAAGCAGGTTTTGTAACTTGTTTTAGACATTCAAATGTGACCACAGATGTACTATTTATTTACTGTACTACTGTATGGTCGGGGTCTTATATCGCTCTTTTGCCCACCATATATTGTGGTGAACTATATATATATATATATATATATATATATATTATATATTATACACACAAGCAACTTGCCCGTCAAAAATGACAGCAATACAATTGTAAGCCAGGCAATGCTGTTTGCCACACAATGTAAGCCTTTTGGTTCTCAAGGTACCTTCGGCGCCCATTGCAAGCCTCTCCCCTGGTGTAGTTTTGGTCTTCAGAGCTCCTTTGGTGCTCATCGTGAGGCTGTCCCCTGTTGTACTTTTGGTTGTGTGAGCACCCTGTGCGTTTATTGTGATCGCCTTTGGCGCTCATTGTGAGCCTCTCCTCTGGTATTTGTATTTTTTATATATATTTTTTTGTTAATAATAATTAATTTATGAAATAATACATTAATATACTTTACCTATTTGTAGCGAGGGGAAACTGTTTGTTTCGTTGTGTAAAGCAGCATTTTAGATTCCTAATGTTATTAGTTGCAAGTTAGTGTTGTAAAATGGCGGCGATTGTGTATGTGTTGGCGTAGTTTATAATAGTGTATTTTATACCTCGTACATTCCTGGGTAAAAGTCTTAGCTCCAACATTTTTTTTCTCGATTAGGTGATTTTCGAGTGCCTGAAACTGTGCAAATGCGACTTAAGTTCGCGTGCAACCTCACTCCCAGACGTCCTGGCTGTCCACCAGTGCTGTGTGTGATGGTTTTTGTATATTTTTTTCTTTGTTTTTTGTGTTTTTCGATGTGCGCAGTTTGGCCTGCTTTCCTTTCCAAAATGTTACGGGCCACAATATTTTTGCTGCGATTTTTTCACAGTGCTACGGGTCTCGCTCTGTGAATTGTATAACTGAGTTTTCTGTTAATGTGTAGTCCCACGGGTTGTAGGTATGAGCGCCTATTGCGCTCATCTCCACCAGCGCAGTGAGCGCCTTCGACACTCCCTGCCTTAAGTCGTACGGGGTTGTAGGGATTAGCGCCTATGGCGCTCATTTCCACCAGTGCAATGAGCACCTTTGGCGAACCTTGCATGGCCATAATCGCGGCCCTCGCTGCGCAAGCCCACATTTTTAACGTTGCGTTACCATTTTTGGCAAGCCAGCACTGCTGAGAACTATATATGTGATTATATATATATATATATATATATATATATATATATATATATTATATGGTATACTGTGAACACTGGATTGAAATGTTAGGAAGTTACTGATAATATTGAGTATGGTCGTGTGAGGATGTATTAAAGCTTTATGATACAACCTTGCCATCTAGTGGTGATTTAGGTGAAATATCATCATCTGCACATGGCTACGCCAAGCCAAGTCCTGCAGCACCCTCTAGTGTACAACAGTGGGATATATATATTTAGATTCTCCAGGAGCTGTATGCTGTGGCCCACTGGAGAAGGAATTGGCAACCCACTCAAGTATCTCTACCATGATTACCAAGTGGATCAGCATGACCATGGACATAAAGATGTCGGTGTGTTACGGTCCATAAGGTCACGTAGAGTTAGACATGACTGAACGACAAAACAACAGCTTCATATTCTAACAGCTCATAAGGAGGAGGCAATATAACTAAAACCATGGATCCCATATGGCGTTATACCTGGCGTATACAGAATAAGACATAACTATACATCTATGTCTTTATATACCAGTACACCAGAGGGATATGTGCACATCACTAATACATATATTACACAAAACACACTTTAGCATGGATCATTGAGGCACCCCACTACTAACCTTTCCTTTTAATATAACAAAGACACACTTTCCCAGGGAAAAATGATACAAACAACATTTGGGTGCTTTCCTGTTTTATGCTACCACACGTGCATCTGTTATTTGCACGCACGCACGCACACTGCACTGCGCCGATGAAGCGGTCTCCTTGTGGCCGGTAAGTGCTTAGGGGTTTTCGGGTTAGGTTTGCAAGGTTAGGGTTAGAGTCGGGAAGGGGTGTAGGGTTTAGGGTTAGGCTAAGAGGTTAGGGCCACCAAGTTTATGGGGTTAGGGCCGGGAAGTGGTGTAGGGGGTTAGCGACTCAGGCCCGGTATCTGATGTAGGGGGTTAGGGCTTGCAAGGGGTGTAGGGGGTTAGGTTTAGGGTTAGGCCTGCTAACTGGTGTAGGGGGTTAGGGTTAGGACCGGCAAGGGATGTAGGTGGTTAGGGACTTAGGGAGTACATCGGGACGTAAGCGCACCCAGAAGGCTTCCAGTGCCGCGCATGCGCGCATGCACGTGTGCTAGCATAAAACAGGAAAGGTCCAACATTTGTTTATATGACTGAAAAAGTGGATATTTTGTGAAAATAAAGACATTAAAATAGCTGATTTCCCCTCATTTCTACAATGTCACCCCTCCTCTCAGCGTCAGGCTCATATCATTAGTTCCCAGCTTTCTATATGTTACTTTGTATCAATGATGCAAATGTATGCGATACATTGTTGCATAAACTTGTTTATTTTTCACATTTTTTTCAATTACTTAGTAATTATACAATAACAGGGAGTAAAGCTGCACCTCACTGACGAGGCCCACAGAGAACGAAACGCGTCTGGTGGTTTGCTTTTTCTCTCATTCAGGGTAGAATTGCCTGGTATTTAGGGGCTGGATAACTCTAGTGAGTGAGACCAGACTGATGTACTTCAGGATATTTCTCCCTGTGAAGGGCACAAGTGTCTAAATGACACTTAGTAGGTGACCAGACCTATAGGACAAAACTACTTCAGGTTTGTCCGTTCTCAAATGAGCACCTCTAATTTTGTTGTTGTGTACTTATAGTAATTATATATAGCTAACTGTGGATCACAAATGGTTTAATTAAATGTATTTGCCAGTCTGTGTGAGATCTTGCGTGCGTCTGATTGGGCGTCTTATATCAAATAATGTTATTGACGAATTCTGTATATTTGTAATTCAAAGTACATTGTAAATTCTTTGTGTGAGCTCCACCCCCAGGGAACTATGTAGGCAGAGCGTCCTGGCCAATGAGATGTGCAATTGTGTCCTAGCCAATCAGCTGTCCGTATCAAGGCTGCCTCCTGAGCAGCTTTGTCTCAGCCAGTGAGAGCGAAACAGACACGTCGTTGAGACTGCCTCTGATTGGCCACAACCAATTATGGATTTTATGCTAATTTGGCTTGGATTTTCAGGGGCGTCCCTTCTCAAAATCAACTGCCTGAAAACTGAAGAAATATTACAGGATTACAGAAGTTTAAAGATAAGGCATTCATAATCCAGGAAACTTCCATATACCTTTAACAAACCTCTTCAATTACTTAATTATATATATACCTAATTATTTAAGAAAATAATCATTAAAACGAAAAAAATATATAAAAAGAATTAAACAAAATACCAATATCTGGATACATTGGTATCAATTTAAAGAGACCTTGATGCAAAAATGTGCCATAAATTATTTAAAAGAGCATTTATTAAAACAAACTATTTTTTTTTAAAGAAACACTGAAATATTATGAAATAACCTTTTTTAGCTTCTATCTGTACGATGGGAATATGGCAGCTAAAACTGTCAGTGCTTTCTTTAGGTCTAATGTTAAGAAATACACACACACTTGAGAGAGCAACATAAAGAAGCAGCTCAGTAAAGGAAGTGGAACCCTATTCCTTTTCAGTATACTGTGCTACCACATGGATGCTGCAGTAATACCAAGGCATGATGCATGTGTATAGGGCAGGGCATGTAGGGCTTTTGTTTTAATTTGTCCAATCAATGAGTCAACAATCCCCCGTCCATCCTCCTCATTCCCTCCTGAATAGAAAATAAAATTTGCAGAATACACCCTCTTGTTACATAATTCACAAACACATGATGTTTTTCCCAAAAGTTCTAATTAAACACTGTCATTTCCTAATATGAAGTGCATATCATTACCATTTTCAGGGGTTTAATAATTGTGACCTTGTAACAAACTTGAGAAATGTACCGCCATGTTTTTTTACTTACTCCTTTTGATACATTTTAAACATTGGACGCGCTCACAAGATTATTTGTACATTGAACTTTTTATTAAGCCATCGTAACTTTGTATTTAAATGAATGTTCTTGGAAGTTCTTGATCGCACCGGGTTTCTATTTTGCCCACCTTACAAAATATTGGTTCTATTAAATAATAGTAACTTAATTAGCCGTTCTTTTCTCGGGAGCCTTTATTTAGTGCTCTATTTTGTTGTGCATATTATTCATATAAGGTTGCGGGTTATAACAAAATGAGGTCACGCTAGAGGAGAACAGAAGTGGCCGGGATGGGAAGCCCTTGTTCTTATCTCCGAGGCTTTGGGCAAATAGGTTAAGGGCACTTGTACCGCTCCAGATTTACAAGACATCAATTTGTTGAGTCTTATGTCCCTGAATCATTGCTTTGTACCTGGGACAGTGAAAAGTAAACAGACATTGGGTGGGGGTTATGGCTTCCAAACCAGCAGCATGTGTAATGTCCTTCTCCATGATGGTTGGCCATTGTCTACTTCTCTCATCAAACCAAGAAGCCCCAAAATTATTGAAGCTAGAAGAGACCAGTAGTAACATTGAGGATGAATATCTTGATTGTGATCATCAGATTCTTCTCCTCCGTCTATATGACGATTGTCGTTGCATCACTTCCTTCCACTAATACCGGAGCAGCAGGACCATATTTTATTCTGTCTTGAAGATACCTTGTTTCTCTCATCAGTCTCATCTTAATCGTTATACTGGTGACTCCATGTCTCTGCAGTCTCTGGATGACCTGCCAGTCAGTCTGTCAGCTGTCTCTTACCTTGGCAGTCACACCACATCAGCAGTCTGGGGCAGTCATACCTTGCTCCGACTCCTCTTCGTTTGCTCCTGACACCTCACCTATATCAGCAGAGTTCAATGACCCTACATCCATGGTGTCATCTAGTCTAAGGGTTGCTTGTGTTGTATTTCTCCAGTCACCCTCTTTTGCTGCATCACCAACTTCAGTCTTTTGCTCATATTCCTGCTCAGGTATATTTCCCACACATTGGTCCCCCTCCCCAACATGGGCTTCCCCCGCACCAGCCTCTTGTTTATCCGCTTGCCTCTCCTCTTGTGCCCCCATATTGTCTATTGCAACCTCTCCATCACAACAGTCTATTTCGCCATCAGTCTCGAATGCAACCACCTCTGTTTCATCCCTCTCATCCTCTTCACCTTCTGTCTGTGTGCCTCTTTCGCACTTCTCAGGCTTCACTTGCTGGTGACACATCGGGCAAGTATCCTGGACATAAAGCCACTTGCGGAGACAGTCCGCATGGAAAAAGTGGTTGCATGGGGTGATCACAGCAACGGACATGTCCTGCGAGGTCAAATGGACAAGCGGTGACTGAATGGTAAATGGTATAAGTGTTACATGCACTGCAAATAGCAAAATTACTAACCTCGACTTCTGCAAAGTATCATTCAAGGCCCACAACAGTTGACATATGTACTCTGCTTGAGGGTGGAAAATGTGTTTACATTTTTAAAATTGACCAAGAATTTACTTAGATTTAGTTAATCTGGATAAATGATAAGGCTGGAGAGTGTAACTGGTAAACATTGTACTATAGATTTATATTGCATTTCAGAGCAGAGTGTGTGTATATATATATATATATATATATATATATATATATATATATATATATATATATATATACATATATATATATATATATATATTTTTTTTTTTTTTTTTTTTTTAATTTAAAATTTCTTTTTTTAATAACTAGTTCACATAATTAGCCAATTATTTTTTTAAATAAAAACAAAATCCACAGTTACCTCATACATTTACTTTATATATACATATGCTTTATTGCATAACCTAAAAGACAATGGCCCTCATTCAATTGCAATTTGGCCAATTGAATAGGGCTCTAAATAAGCACATAACATATATTTTTGAAAGCAGTTTTTAGTTAGTAAGCATCTATCCAAAAGCAAGGTTTTCACTAACAAAAAACTTCTTTAAAAAAAAAATGCTATGTGCTTATTTAGAGCCTTATTCAATTGGCAAAATCGCAATTGAATGAGGCCCAATGAATCCTACTCCATGATTTCAGCATCAATTTTAAAAATGAAAACACTTTTTCCTCATGCTTTTTCAGCCTCTATCTAATGGCGCAGAGCACTTAAGGGGATGTTTGCGTTCCTGTAAGCTTATATTTATCTGAAGCATTTTGCCTTTAAATTTGACAAACATGGATACTTTTTATTTTCATAAATTATTATTTTTTGATTATCAAATCATTGCTATATTTTATATTCTTCAATTATTATTACTTTGAATTACCTGAGAAGGTCGAGAAGGACGTTCCTATTAGATTTTTTGTTTCACCTGCTTAGGCAAACTTTCCCTTGAACCCACAATCAATATCATTAATAAATATATTAGTAACTTTTCCATGAACTATCATTCAGTCGATATTCTCTCAAGTGAAACAACTATCAGACCAATGCCCAACTATTTAATGTATTTTATGAACCAGTCTATTGCGAGAGTCAGTGTCAAACTGATCGAACAGTTAAATTACAGAAATTAGAAAATATCCTTGGGCTGAAGCTTTATATACACAATACTTTAGAGGACTACTATCCTTTTAATACATTACAAGCTTTGTATTATGGGAGTCCAGTTACTTCCTACTTACCTGGAAACATATGGAACACACATCGTTATGAGCCCTTAGCTGCCTCTTGGTGGCTTTGGGTAAAGAGTTAATCTTCTTTGCTGCTTCTCTCCTAAGTAAGAAGCTCCTCCAGCCAGTCTGCGCTCTAAGCCAGACATTGAAGTAAGAGTGGACAATGATTACTGAAGCCCCCATCCAACTCCATTCTCCAAAAATGGATTCCCATGTGCCGTAAGCCACCACACAAAGAGCCACAAGGAACTCCAGCACGCGGCTCACGGCGTTAACACAATAAATGATCTCGTCCATCCTCTCAACTCTGCTCTCCTGGAATATCTCAACAATGAAGAGAGTGTAGACAAACAGGGTACCCAAAACCTAGAGAATAAAGGATGAGGGGATATTAGAGTTCCACACAAGATATATTGAGTGACTTTAAGATAACAAAAATGGGTCTTTCAAATATTTATTTCTCAGGACCATAAGAAGGTTTCCGAGAGCCTTGGCGAAGACTTCCCAATGTTTGCACTTATATACAATCTACCTAGTATTTAGGGATCACATATCCATGCATTTATATTTATTTTTTCATTTTGGTAAATAATATTTTAGTATTCCAAGGCAGAGTTGGATTTAAATATCTGGCGCACCTTGTCACAAGTTCCTAAGCCGTTCCCTGGATGCACAAGCCATGTGCATCTCTGTATCCCTGCCACCATGTTGCTCCACCAGTATATATATATATATATATATATATATATATATAATAGGTGCAGCCACCACAAGATTTAGACTTCACACCCACCTCTTACCCCACCCCAAGAACGAACTTACTCATGGCACCTGGCTAGAGAAGGCAGGGGCTATGAATGAAACGTAAACAACCTGAAATGTAAATGTATTGTTATGCTCCCCTTTAAAGAAACCTAAGGATGGCAAATGGAGCAGTCAGTAAACAATAGGTAAGGGACAACTGTATTTCCTTTCCACCCAAACTATAATTCTTTAAAAGTAGAGAAATGATGGCCGAAGTTCAAAAAGACTTTCATCTAAAAATAAAGTTATACAAATGTCCTCCACAAGTGATCTTGTGGATAATAGGTACTGGCCAGAAACATTTTATTGGTTAACAATAAAACACTATCTAGCTTAAGGAGAACATATTGAAGGTCAAAGTTACTGTGGAAAAAGTACACAGTAAATACATATAATTACCGTTGGTTGTGATGAAAAGTTTGAGTGGGAAGTTTGAAAATTAGCATAAATAAACTGAAAAAGATCCTCCCTCTCTCCAACTTTATCTCAAGTGAAGAATTCTCAGAGGTGTCATAAACAACAAGAGCATGCCCAGTTGATTAAATCTGTGTAATCAGAGAGGCTTATAAGCAATTAAAACTACTGACATGATTAACACGACTGCTATGCAGTAAACTAGCAAAAATTGGATTGCCAAGTAATAATTTATCTGAATTATTTAAAGTTTTTGATCAATATTAGCTTAAAAAAATGCACAGACATTGACAAGTCAGATCTGAATGAGCTATTAAAAAGGTTTTCAAAAGCTACCTTTGCTCAGGAAATAATGTTTGTTTTCAATACCTTAGACTATGTATTTTGCATTACAAACCTATTATTATTTATTTAAAAAAATGTTCTTTTAAATGTATGATAAATAATTTGAGAAGTTAGTGTGTCTCGAAACCCTGACAAAAGCCCAAACCAAAGTTATCTGGTCAGTACATTACCTGCAGTGAGGTGAGCATACAACTTGAGACCAGGATCAGCAGCCAGAAGTCCATGTGAAAGAAGTTAGAGATCTTGTACGCCATGAAGCACGGGAAAACCAACAGGAAGAGGCACATGCTGATACCACGGAAATGCTTCCAGAGGCTTCTAGAAGAAAAAGTGGTGAGAAATTAAATCACTGGGGTTGATCAAGACAAGGAGCCACACACAAGTAAAATGAAAGGCAAGGAATATATATATATATATATATACACACATACATTATATATATATACTATATAGACACTGGTGGGAGAATTGGTAAGGTTGTATTTATAGGGGGCAGTCACCAGATCTCTCCAAGGAAGAATTTTGTTGTGAAATGCATATGGGCAGGCCAAACACACCAATGTGCAATCTCATGAGCTTGTGGCACATGTCTGGGAAGATAACTGGTCCTGGATTCCATGATAGTATGACTATGACTTTGGGCATGTGCCTTTACAATATGAATTTTATGTGAGCATTGTATATTTATTTTATATACATTTTGTAACTAATTTAATTAAAAGGATATGGAAGTTTTCTGAATTTTACTAGGTATATAATATAATAATTGATTTATTTGTATGTACTTTATTTTATTAAGAAGTGCTTATAAGCTCTGCTTTAACTAAACAAATAGTCCCTGTATGGGTCTGCCAACAGACTCTGTTGGGCTGGATGTGCAGTGTTGTGTCCTAGCCCATCAAGATATGGCGACTACTGGAACTTACCTACCTTACTTCTCACAATAAAAAAGTTAATTAATGTCATTAGCCTCAATAGAGATCTGACATATAACTCTAATAGGCTAGTTCCTTTAAAGCATGCCCCCCTCGTTAATTGGACTAAATGGGATAGATACCTTACCTCTATAAAAATGTGAAGAAGCTTGTTATATGTTATGTATGTTATTTTTAAACAGTGATATGTAATGTGTTTACGTTAATTTGCAATATATCTTGAAAATAATAATAAAAAAAAAAAAAAAAAAAAAAAAAAAAAAAAAAAAAAGATATGGCGACTCCAGAAATGGAAGCAGAAATTAAATGGTAACATGTAAATGTGAACTAATTTTACATGAAATTAGTACTGAAATGGCAGTATTAGTTATAATGGATTAGACAAAGGCTTATTCTGAGAAAGAGTTAAGAGTTCTTCTATGCACTAAAAAGTTACCTTGAGGGTGGGCTGAAAGACCTATTGCGCAACAGATACTAAAGGGTTACTTCGAAAGCTAGTTGAGAGACTCACCTCCATAAATGGCTTCTCTGCTTTGGCCTGCGCCGGCTACTCGTGTGTTTGGGACGTCACACGCCCCTGAAACGCTACAGAAATACCAACGGCCAATTACCAGGGAAAGATAAGCCCCCCAGCATTTACAGAATAGGGGAATTTCTCTTGCCCATAGAAGTCCAATATTTAGGAATCTCGCAATCTCGCCAGCCTCCCCATGACAGGGATACCCTACCACTCGTGATACACTTGTTATTAGGATCAGATCCCTAATAGCTGTTTGCTTTGCCAGCTTCCCAGAGGATGGACATTGAATCCAATGGAGGGTGTGAAATCATAGTGAAAGTGGCTGGAATCAGTCTGTACAGAATTAAAGGAGGATCAGCAAGATAACAAGTGTTGTGAGATGATAAAGCCTCAATAGAAGAGGGATTTAAAGGGGCTGTTATATTTATCACAGGGATAAGAGATCCCCATATGACTACTGGCTGCCTTTCCAGCTTTCCCAGAGGAGGAATACTGATCTCTATTGATTGTGCTAAACAATACAATTTTAAGTGGTTGGCCTGTTTTTAGCAATGATAATTAAAAGGAAATCAGCATTGTAGCAATAGAGATGGATTGACTATTCACTGAGTGGAAAAGGGACTTAAAGGGCTGAGGTCATCCCAGGGGTAATAACAGAAAATAGTATTGGCCCATAACATTATATTTTTTTAATCTAAGTTGTAAACATTGTGAATGTTGATTCATATTAAGTTATATTAATAAAGGTTACATTTTATTGGTCCTTATATTTAAGTCTGTAATGGTCACCCAGATATAGGGACTATAGGTGTTCTTTTTTCTTTGAATATACTTCCTCAGGGACCACGTCTCAACAGCATGTTGTAGAATGTTGCTGAGAGATGGTCACCGATTGGTTAGTATGCGACACAGGACAGCAAGTACAGCAGGGTCTGTGTCTTCATGAGTTGCAGTGGGTAGACCCATATAGGGACTATTTGTTGGATTTTAGGCAGTCAAGGAGCTTATAAGCACTTGTTAATAAAATAAGGTACATAAGAGTAAATAGATATACAGGTAGATTATATACCTAGTAAAATCCAGAAAACATCAATATCCCTTTAATGTTATCCTTCTCAATGTACCTTATACCATATGAAATTTCTCCCAATGTGCAATGCTGTTAGCAGAGGGATATGCTGTGTGCATAAGCAGTATTAGACACTCCCTGGTGGTTGTGGCCTTAAGTCACAGATATGAAAAGTAGCAGCACTCCCAGAAGGTGAGAATCTGTTATTCTGGAGACTTCTTAAAAGTAAGACAAGTAGATAAGAGAAGCAAGTAGTAAGTGAAGTGGACATTTTATATGACAATTACATTGAGGATATCAAATTAACGAGACAAAAAAGGCGCCATTATTGGGCACTCAAGGATTGATAATAAATAGGATAATGAGCAGCTCAAAATGAGTCCACAAAGTCAGAAGACAACACACACTCAAAGAGAGAAGACTGGCACCTGTTGCGTGTGGCCCCCAGGGCCAATACAATGGGATCAGCAATCTCGATCATGGACTGAAGAGTAGATGTGACTATGATGAACAGAATGATGAGCAGAAGGAAGGTTCTTTGCAAAACCTGCAAAGCGAGAAGTTCAGTTTGCAAAGCCAGCAGCATCAGGGTCACTCCCTCCGTCACACCCCTGTACAAATAAAGGGAGAGGGTGTGAGTTAGTATCATATGATGCAGAGTTACTGACTCCATCACACAGCTGCACAAAGAGAGAGAAAAGAGAGAGAAAAAAAAAAAAAAAAGAGAAAAAAAAAGAGAGAGAGAGAGAGAAAGAAAAGGGAGGGAGAGAGAGAGAGAAAGAAAAGGGAGGGAGAGAGAGAGAGAGAAAGAAAAGGGAGGGAGAGAGAGAGAGAGAGAAAGAAAAGGGAGGGAGAGAGAGAGAGAGAGAAAGAAAAGGGAGGGAGAGAGAGAGAGAGAGAGAAAGAAAAGGGAGGGAGAGAGAGAGAGAGAGAAAGAAAAGGGAGGGAGAGAGAGAGAGAAAGAAAGAAAAGGGAGGGAGAGAGAGAGAGAGAGAGAGAAAGAAAAGGGAGGGAGAGAGAGAGAGAAAAAGAAAAGGGAGGGAGAGAGAGAGAGAGAAAGAAAAGGGAGGGAGAGAGAGAGAGAGAGAAAGAAAAGGGAGGGAGAGAGAGAGAGAGAAAGAAAAGGGAGGGAGAGAGAGAGAGAAAGAAAAGGGAGGGAGAGAGAGAGAGAAAGAAAAGGGAGGGAGAGAGAGAGAGAAAGAAAAGGGAGGGAGAGAGAGAGAGAAAGAAAAGGGAGGGAGAGAGAGAGAAAAAGAAAAGGGAGGGAGAGAGAGAGAAAAAAAAAGGGAGGGAGATAGAAAGAAAAGGGAGGGAGAGAAAGAGAAAGAAAAGGGAGGGGGAGAGAGAGAGAGAGAAAAAGAAAAGGGAGGGAGAGAGAGAGAGAGAAAGAAAGAAAAGGGAGGGAGAGAGAGAGAGAGAGAGAGAGAAAGGGAAGTGAGAGAGAGAAAAGCAGGGAGAGAGAGAGAGAGAGAAAATGGAGGGATAGAGAGAGAAAAGGCAGGGAGAGAGAGAGAAAAGGCAGGGAGAGAGAGAGAAAAGGGAGGGAGAGAGAGAGAGAAAAGGGAGGGAGAGAGAGAGAGAAAAGGGAGGGAGAGAGAGAGAGAAAAGGGAGGGAGAGAGAGGAAGATAGAAAGTATCAAAGAAAGAGAGGAAATAGGGGCAGATGAAAAAGGGAGATATATGTGCAAATACAATTTCGGCAAAAAAATGTCTGATATTTGTCCTGAAAAATCCAATTTTAGACTCAAATCCAATATAAGTCATGAAAGTTCTATATTTGTCCGATTCAATATTCGTCCGTCCTTCAGGAACGGATTAAGGAGGAATATGGAGGTTCTGCTGTATTTATGGGTGTTTCAAGGACAGTAAAACTAATTTGCAAGTAAAGGTAGACCCAGCTCACAGCGCCAAGTGACGGCGGCATCCATACATTTCCATCCCACCTGTGCATTACATTTCCGTTCTGAAAGGCTCCATATCCCAGCAGATAGAACTTGCAGAGATTTAGCATTCCCAGAGCCAAATATGAGACGGTAAACGTCAGGCCAATAAGAGAATATGGTGTCCCACAGCATTCTGCAACACTGCAAAGAAAGGAGATCAAGGCACACGATTAATGCAAATCTGCTTAGTGCTCTTTGTCACGACTTGGGGGGGGGGGGGGGGGGTGTTTGTTATTTGCATGTGAATAGCATCCAATCATGTTTGGTATTAAAATGTTGGATTTTCCCAAGGGAATTTAATAAAGCTTATTATTGGGGTTCCCTTGGAAAATTGGATCACAATTTGCAAGGTACTCAGTTAAGGGGTCCAGTGAGACCAGAGGAAGGACTAGCAGACGCCAGAGAACAATGGACATTACGTTATGAACTGTGTGGCAAGGTAGGATGAAACAGCCATTGTCCTGACTGAATACTCTCAGAAAAGCTGAGAACAAAGATAGGATTAGTGCTAGCTCCGGGTCAGCAGGGGGTTAAAGTTTTTTTTTGCATGAAAAAAAATATTAAGAAATTGCCTGGTATTTGGGGGTTGGATCACTCTTGAGTGAGACCATACTGATATACTACAGGATATTTCTTTCTGGTAAGGGCACAAGTGAGTTTGCTCTCTGAGTAGGGTTCTATGCCGATAGAACAAGCCTACTTTAGTATTGTTTGTCCTTAGACTGAGCACCTCTGTTTTTGTTATTGCTATATGTAAACCATTGGAATCTAAGGGGGTACCTGTTGAGGAAGGCGAACAGAAGTCCTTGTTGTCCCACTCCTGACTTTGCAGACAGGAAGGAATAAATTTGGAAAATAAACAGCACCACCCAAAAGACCAAGAATAGCATGGGGACAGCCAGCTGGCTCCAGAGAGACATCCCCAAAGCCACCAGTCTGTAGACTTCCAGCAGCTGCAGAGACACAGAATGAAATTCATCAACAATGAGTAGCTCACAGATCTCATTTTTTCACACTGGAACCTTTATATTGGACAAACATTTTAGTAATAGTGACAAACTTTCGAGAGTTGCGCCTCTTTATCAAGTCGGAAACAATACTTGATAAAGAGAGGTACTACTCTTGAAAGCTTGCACTATAACTAAAATGTTTGTCCAATAAAAAAAAGGTATCACTATATACAGCAATATTCTGATTATTCACCCAGATTACTGGACACTCATGGCTACCTCACTCTTCATCACATTGGAACTAGAATGGATGTGCAGCGCTGCTTGTTAAGCCGTACCAGTAAAGTACAGTAGTGCTTAATCCCCCTAATGCGGTTTCTTTCTCTGGATATTTAAGGATACATTAACAATACAGCCAACTAGAAAAAAAATGATATGTTATATGTTACTTTCAAAAAAACAGATGCAGCTGTTTCTGTTTCCACCCACAATAATGTCAACAATGAGAATGGCTGGTGGGAAGTGGTCAGTTGTCAGTCACAAGATTACATGAACATGATGCTCTTCATTGACAAGAAACATGTTGTATGTGAGCCTATCACATATTATAATTGCCTAACTACGACTCGTCGTCACGCTGTGTTGCGTAGGCAGCGAGGCGAGCCGTTAAATCGTAGCACTGTGGCAATGAGCACCGCAGGCAAAAAAATAATAAAAAAAAATGGTATTTATTTGAAGAAAAAAAAAAGCGACAAATGTAACGTCATGTTGTGTGGCAAACAAATTTCACAACATTTAATTTTTACTGACCGTCATTTGACCGTTTGACCATATTTACTGTTAAACCGTAGTACTTTAGCGGGCTTAGCGATGAGCGCCGCAGGCAATCATTGCGCAGCGATGCGAGACGTTAAACCGTAGTACTTTGGCAATGAGCGCCGCAGAAAAAATGGCAGACGAACAAAACGAAAACTAAGCTACAGCACTATAACCACAGAAAACACGTAACGATAATCCGCTAAGACGCATACCACACAGTATCCGCCATTTTACGATAATGTGGAAGTACACAGCTACGTTAACGGTTTCGGCTCGCGCACGCACACTATTACACTGCACACGTTCATCACGCTTACACAGCACCTCCACACCACTAATGCTGCAGCAACATCAACTCAGATTGCCAGCTCTTCAACACAATGCATAAAAATACGTAAATTAATTTATTAATTTGATTTCTATATTTCAGTAGTACACAGAAAAAAACATTAGCTACCTTACAATTCCATGTGTATATTAATAACTAAACAACTTTTAAAACATACACATCTGGTTGCCGTCATTTTTTGACGGGCAATACGCTAGTGAATGATTATATAGACTATTGTTAAAATGTCTAATAAGATTGTACTTAAAGCCCTTTAGACCTGCCTCTCAGCCAGGCGCTTATTCTTGATTACATTATATGGGTTGAGATCAACAGGACCAGTACTGACTGATACTCTAAACTTTGAAAGTTTAATATTGAAAACGTTTTTTTATTTTTTATTCTACGATTATAGATTTTATTATTGACAGAAAACTCGCACTAACCAGTTCTGGTTGAAGTGAGCTATGAATGATTATATAGACTCTTGTTAGAATGTCTAATCAGATTGTTCTTAAAGCCATTTAGACCTGTCTCAGTCAGACGCTTATTCTTAATTACCTTATAAGGGTGGAGATCAACAGAACCAGTGCAAACTAATCTTTGAAAGAATACTGAAAACTTATTTTTTCGTTCACTATTATTATAGATTTTATTAAAAAGGTATACAGAAGTTTCCTGAGTTTTCAAATGTTTCCTAAAAATAGCTACTGATTAGTAGAAAAATATGCATTATATTCAAAAGTTGAATGTACATATTTATATGCTGGATACTGCTATTTGGAATTGCACACCCCTAGTGGGGTTACATAACAGTGGGTACATGTTGCAACTTCAAGGAAGAAATGCTGCCAGTCATATGGTTGCTGGGGCACAGCTTACTTCTCTCTGCCTGTCTCCTTGTGGAAAATTTAAACACCAGGGCACAGACAAGCTGAATGTGTAATGAAGTGTGAATGTGCTGCAGAGATTGGCACATGTTAGAAAATACTATTTATTTTCTTATGAGTCTGACTACATATCCCAGGCTGCTTTGCAGCACAGACAGTAACTCCATATGTTTCAGTCTCTGCTACCTCCTGATTGGCCAAAACAATTTTTCAAATGGATGCTAATTTAGCCTGGATGTGGAGAGGGTGTTAACCCTTTTTTCAACTGGCAGAAATTACAAGACATCTTGCTAACATCAAGGTAAGTGTTATTATATTTATTTTGGTATTTTTCATGCAAAAAAATATTTGCATACACTACTCCTCTATCAGATGCATTCGTAATCAAGGAAACATTTTATGCCTTTATTGACCAATGCATAATTAAAACTAGATCTTTTTTGTTAAGGTATTACAGGGCCATTTACATGTCTTAAAGGGATACCTAAATTTCCTGGATTATGAGTGCATCTGATAGAGGCCAGTGTCTGAAAAAAATGATTTCATGAAAGAATACCAAAATAAACATTTAAAGACTTAACACAAAGTTGAAAATCAGGGTTAACACCCTCTCCAAGCCCAGGCTAAATTAGCATACAATTTGGGAAATTGTTTTGGCCAACCATGAGGAAGCAGAGACTGAAAATCACAATCCTGGGTTGCTGTCTGTTTGTAAAGCAGCCTGGGATATGTAGTCTGGAACATGTTAGAATGTACTATATATTTTCCTATAAGAGTCTCTGTGCAGCACATTCACACTTGATTACAATACAGCAGTTTGCCTGTTTCCTGCATCAACTGCAGCTGGAGTTGTTTTCTCTATATCTGTCTCTTTGTGGAGAATTTCAGCTGTGATCCCACCAACCATGTGACTGGCATAATTTCCTTTAGGGGTCACAAACTGAGTCACTTTATGTAAGCTTCCTAGGGTGTGCAAATCCAGATAGCAGTATCCAGCATATAAATATGTAAATACCTCCAACTTTTCAATAGAATACATATTTTTCTAGTAATCAGTAGCTGTTTTTTAGGAAACATTTAAAACCCGGAAAATTTCTTTTTTTAAAAATGTTTTTATTATTTTTATTTTCAAATTTAAAATCTCCATTTACATAAATAATACCTTACATATTATATACACAGCCAGACAAAAATACGAAAGGCATACATTTGTGCCCTGACATTATAACAATAATCATAAGAGTGTAACTGTTCTTTCATGTTTATTGCTATTAATAGACTTTAAGTGTATCATTGTATTAAACTTACATATGGCTATGAATGAAATCCAAACTTTAATATTTGGTTGAATATTCTTCAACCTAATGGAGAGATTAACCAGTTAAACTTCTCTCAAATTCCTTACATGTCCTATCACACCCTTTCATTCCACTGATATTCTAGCCAGCTTGGTGAAGGTAGGGAGGAAGAGCCAGGGAGGGATCGATCTACCAGGGAAGATATGATGTCTTCGTGAGATTACCCCGTAGAGGTTACTTAAAAATTGAGTCCCAAACTACCCATTTTACAGGGTCCTGTTTTAGCTGAAATGCCATATTAAAATCCCTCTCTAGTTCCCTATTGTATCCCATCATGGCCAATATTTCAGTTAGTTTTGGAAGATCCTCTTTCTTCCAATTTCGTGCAATTGCAGTTTTTACTACCTGAAAGATTTGAGTCATAAACGCTTTATTTTTTATTTCCATCTTAGGGGGAAAAATATTAAACAAGGCCATCTGCGGTTTTACTATCATTTCTGTCTTAAATATAATAGATAAGTATTCAGAACATTCCTTCCAAAGATGAAGGGTTATAGGGCATTCCCACCATATATGGAACATATCTGCAGATTTCCCACAGTTCCTCAAGCATAATTTAATTTCTGGTTTAAATGTTATAAAGTAGATTTTGGAGGGAACCCAGTACCATCTATTAAGTAATTTAAATTAAAATTTCTCTCTGGTTTGTATTTTTAACAAACCTATTTAGAGATTTTAAGGCTTGTTGCCATGACTCTTTAGGTATCCTTAGCTGCATATCTTTAGCCCAGAGGTCCATAGGTCTAGTTGTATCCGTCTGTATTTGCTTATAAATGATCTCACTACACTTAGAAATCAAGTGTCTAGTATTTTGGGACTTTATTAAAATGTCAACGTTGTTTAAGCTTTGCCGAGTAATGTTTTTATTTATATCCTTCAAAACTCGTGAAATTTGATGTGAAGTAAACCAAAGTTTAGTTGATATATTATATTTCAACTTTAGCATGTTATAATCTAACATTTTACCTTTTTCGTTATCTACAATGTGCCCCAGTAGATATATTCCTTTGTCTTTCCATTCTGGTTCTAAGTAGATATAATTCATACGAGCTAATGTTGTCAAAGGAGTAAGTTCACTATATTGCTCTATGAATTAACATTTTTTGTTCATTTTTATCTACTCTTTTACTATTATAGTCAAAATAGTTGCTCTCGGGTCAATGTATGCTAATGCTAGTTTTGGAGTGAACAATAGAGCATTAAGGTCGATATTGTGTAGCATATCACTTAAAATCTGGTTCTCCGGGTGAGTGGAAAGAGGTTGACTCCACTTTATATATTGCGCCAATTTAATTGCTTCCTGATAGTGAAAAACCATTGGGTATGCAATGCCACCATTTATAAATTTTCGACTCATTATTGCTTTTTTAACTCCGATCTGACCGTTCTTATTAATATATCTATCGATCATCTTCTGGAATTTAGCTATCCATTGGCTTGAGATTGAAAAAGGGAAAGATCTAAATACATAGTTAAGTTTAGGAAGGAGAGACATCTTGATTGATGCAATTCTACCAGAGAAGGATATTTGATTGACCGGCCAGTTCTCAATAAGCTCTTTAGATGATTTATATAAATTGTTCAAATTGGAGGTTTGAATACTTCTTATATCATCACTAAAGTTAATTCCCAGGTGTGTAAATCCCTTTATGTGGGCCAAATTTCATATCCCTTTAAGACTACAACATTATCTGGCAATTTGTGGAGTGTCTTGGTAGTTCTAAAATACAAATTTAATAAATGAAGAAGGTGCTATGATGTGGGCCCAACTCATCCACTCTATATTCTGAGCTGTACAGGGCCATTCATCTAATTATACAACCTACCTGAGTCACTTCTTCATAGGCTTTCTTGAAGAGGCTGAGGAGAACACCCAGGTTGGACGCCATGACATAGACAACCTCCAGCATAGTCAGGGCGATGGCGAATGTGTTGAGCAGAGGGAGAATATCCAGCGGGAGGCCAACCATCCGAGCCAACAAAGGCAACATGGGAAAACTAAACAACCAGACATGCCGGGTCTTCATGAGCAGAGAGCAGAGTGTGCTCACCATCACCAGACCTGTCAATCAGAAAAGGAACATGCAAGAGCTTCACTGAAGAGGAAATCTTATTAAATACTGCAAAGCTAGCTGAAGAAGTGAGTCTTAGTGAGTCTTGCACCATAGTAAATCTAATGACACCTCTCATGTAATACGGCGAGAGATCCCCTAGTACTAAGCAAATTCAACTCAAATGGGCATAATGGAATAGACACAATACTTTGACATCTGCTCTCTCAATTTCACAAAGAGCATCAAAAACTGACTGTTTGTGGTGCTTTCCTGTCTCTCTGGAGTAGTTTAAAGTATTTTTGACCCTTGGGAAGCACCCAAAAAATGTTGTACCCAATATTAAGTATACCTTGAGCAACCATTCCCCTTTGTTTTTTTGTTTGTTGTACTAGCCATTAAGCGAATAATTCCTGATAAATGTATCATTGTTTTTATTGTGCTATACAGATTATTAATTACTGTATATTTTATATTGCTAAAGATACAGAAAGCAGTGGTGCAGTTATTTTAGATCCCTAAACTAAAATCGGTTTGTAATATACAGAGAGACAAAACATTTCCTTGAATCCCACAAGTAATATCACTACTAAATATATTAAACACAATAGGTCCCATCCCTACTCCGCTAGTAACATGCTTTCCTCTGACTGTATTCTCTTATGTGGAAGGGATATTCATTTTACTAGGTATGTCTTTTACCTCTGTATCTATTTACTTTTATGTACTTTATCAGGAAGTGCTTAAAGGAAAAGCCCATTCTGAATGCAGTGTATGAAGTTTCCACAGAAATAAAAACAGTTTCTGATATTTTTCTAATGCTGAGCCGGAATCCATAATTTTAAATACCGCATCTGAGAACATTTTAGAGACATCTGCTGTCTTGGTGAAGGGATATAAAGAACTGGGTGTATCTGCTGGGTAGGTTTGGCCATAACAGCCTTATCAAGCCCGACTGAAGAAAGCAGATCACCACAACTGGTGTCAGAAGTGGGATCCCTTCATCATAAAACCAGTAGTCAGGATGGAATATGGAAACTTATCCAAGATAGAAATCAAGTACTTTCAGAGGCTTGGAGGAGACGCAGAGACAGATAAGCGATTTGCTCAGTACTATAAGACCAAGTCCCTGATTTCCTGCAGAGCAGAGGTGATCCAGGAGAAAAGGAGCCAGATCACATGGATGAAGGAGCGGAGAGCACGTCAGGTTGACATGCAAAAGGACCTGGCAGCAGCTTAAGCATCAGTGGATGGCATTAATGGAGCTCCAGGAAGAAGATGAGCTATCAAAATGGCTGGAGGGACTGGTGTGGGAGGAGATCGCTTTGGAGCAGGCGTATGATTATCTGATGGAGCCTGCTATCGCTTTGCAACGGTATACCTACTACCCGGCTGCAGTTAATGAAGACTCCAGGGTGTACTGCAGGCCAATCCTGCATGTGGCACTGGGCATATAGAACAGGGGGTGATCCTGTATAATCAGAGCTGCCAAGAATTGGGACTAAAACCAGGGTCCAAGGAGGCTGCATTGATTGAACCCTTTATCCAGGAAGAGTTGGAACTGCAAGACAGTTATATGAAGCTGCTGGTAGAGGCAACCATGGGTAAGGGAGGAGCCCTGCCAATCTGGGAAGAATGAAGAAGATGCATCCTGTCATCAGGAGGTACTAAAAGCATCTGTCCCTGTTGAAGAAATGCAGAAAACGATTGCAGAAAAAGACAAGCAGATAAAACAGAAGGAAGATTATTTGGCTCTGGCACATTTGGATTTTGCAAATAATGGAGAGGAGCTCAAGGCTCTACAAAGAAAAAATATGTCCTTAAAAGCAGAAATCAATGTTACAGAGTTTGAAGAATGAACAGGAACAGCTGAAAAGAAATATCATTGAAAGAGATGAGAAAATAATATATCTTGATGAGCAACTTCAGAATGAGCATTCAAAAGTGTCTCACAAAAGTTGAGGAAATCAAAACTCTGCACAATCAAAACAAGTTGCAATTACAGACCGTGGAATTACAGGCTAATAACGATTTATTAGGGCAAATGCACAAGAGTAATAAAGAAAAATATGAAAAAATCAAAACAGTGAATGAACTTTTAGTGGCCAGACTCATAGAGGAGGCAAACAAACAAGAAGAAAGCGAAGCGAGGGTCGCAGTTGCTGGCAAGGAGCGACGAAGGCACTCCTTGCCAGCAACTGCGGACCTCGCAAAATTTACGTCGTTACGAAAAGAAAATCCGAGACACGTTACGACCCATTACGAACTCGCAAAAATCGTCCGCAACCCGCGCACATCAAAACATGAAAAATACAACAAATACATAAAAAGCTTACCTACAAGAAGAGGGGGCACCCAGGACCTTGAAAACTAAAGTTACACCTCAATTTTAACTCAAAATAAAAGAGTTTAGACACTGAAAAATTCTCTAAGTGAGAAAAAACGAAAACGAGGCTACAGCAGTCTAAAGACGCAAAACACCACCAAACACCTACGTATTTGCCGAAAAACACCTACGAGATTAAAAAACAAGGACGCAACCCGTGCGACCCCAAAAACATTACAAACACAATAAATACAAACAACAAACACATAAAAAGCTTAGTCAAAGCAAGGGGGGCACCCAGGACCTCTGCAAGTCAAGTTACACCTCGATTTAAGTACACATTTCGGAGTTAAACACCCGAAAGTCCCCTAAGCGAGAGAAAAAATGGCCGCCGAACTAAACGAAAACGAGACTAAAGGACCCTAAACAAGCAACACACCCCCAGAAACACGCAAAACACCACCAAACAGCTACAGATATTCCGACATCCAAAACTAAGGACGCTAAATCAGCCACAACCGCATACCACACATTAGACGCCATTTAGAACAATAACTTATATAATGCGGAACTACACAGCTACGGATTTGCCTCGCGCACGCACACTATTACACTCCACACATTCAGCACGCTTACACAGCAGCTCCACACCACTAATGCTGCAGCAACATCAAAACAGATTGTCAGCTCTTCAACACAATGCTTCAAAATAGGTAAAGTATATTAATTTATTAATCTATTATTTATTTTATTATTACACACCTAACAGCATTAGCTCACTTACAATTTTATTGCCGTCATTTTTTGACAGGCAATTCGCTAGTAGAAAATAAAAACAAGACAATTGAAGAGTTACAACAAGAAAACAACTCTTTGAAAAATACAATTACAAGAGAAAGAAAGCAGTTGTAGTGTTCTTGAATCTGAGGTGAAGGAATTGTACATACAACTTGAAGATACTAAAATTGA
This sequence comes from Discoglossus pictus, assembly GCA_027410445.1. NCBI lineage: Eukaryota > Metazoa > Chordata > Amphibia > Anura > Alytidae > Discoglossus > Discoglossus pictus. The sequence goes on from CM050163.1 coordinate 32,724,760, forward strand.
CCACGAAAGAACACTCAACAATAAGTAAATGGAAATAGATGATGCAAAGATAAAAGAGAAGAATGTCTTAACAAAGAGGTTGATCGAGTAAAAGGTGCTGCAGATGAGGAAATCAAAATACAGAAAGAAACCGATATCCATTGCCAGCATAAGATTGCTGAAATGGTTGCATTAATGGAAAAACATACGCACCAGTACAATAAAATGGTTGAGGAAAATGACACAATATTAGGACACTACAGATCAAGAGAACAAGAATTAACATCCATTATAGCTGGGCTGGAAATGGATCTGTCTTGCAAAACAGATGAAGTAAACTCTCTTAAGGAGCAACTAAAGCAGCAAATAGAAGAGAAGGAAAACATTGCAAAAAAGAGGCAGAAGAAACCATTATTTCCTTACAAAAAGAAAGGAAACACAAAATTATACAGACATATTTCATGGAGGCTCCCAAGCAGAATACTGAAAAAATAGATCACTACAAGAATCACTTTCAAAGAGGTCTCAGCTGTCACATTTGCCTGCTCACGTGGAAACAAACAAATTGTCAGATAAGAGAGATACAGCTATTTGGTCTACATCAAGAACCGCAATATATACACACAACAAAAGAGTTATTCAGTAAAGACTCAGCGTCTAAGTATGAAAAGCCTCAAAAATTATTCCTGCTCAACAAGAATCTGCAAAGAAAAGAAAAGTTGCTTTGGAATTTGACATTTACTCTGATAGCTCTGAACCAACAGATATTCTGGGTATATCACATTTATAGTTGTCAGCATGCGGGTTGTTGCCAACGCTTGCGGGCTTGCATAACGAGCCTGCCGCACCTGCTGGCAAGGAGCACCTAAGGCGCTCCTTGCGCTGGTGGAGATGAGCGCCGTGGGCGCTAATCCCTACGACCCACTACGACTTTCCAACCGCAAATGCAGACCCTCGCAAAGTGAGGGGCCGTATTTGCGGAGGTGGAGGCTCTACGGCGCCTCACAACTGGTTACAAATGACCACACAATCGAAACTTGGAAAATAAACCATAAACACGCAATGACTAACTACGGGCTTACACAAAAAAATACGAGCCACGGGACTTAGAAAAAAATAAATTGCGGACTTACACAAAAACAAATTATGGACTTGCATAAATACGACCTCAACGGACAACCGCGCACAGCGGCAAACATTAAAAAACACAAAAATAAAATAAAAATCTTACCAACACCAAGGGGGGACACCCAGGACCTCTGCAACACTGCTTAAACCTCAAATTCTGGCAAATTTACAAAGTTTACACACTCGAAAATCCCCTAAGCGAGAGAAAAAATGGCCGCCGAAAAAAACGAAAACAGGGCTACACGACCCCTAAAGCCGATAAATTCCACAAAGCAAATACGGCTTTTACAAAAAAACGTACGACCTACAACATACACCATCAGCAAGGACGCTAAATCATACAAACCCGCCTAACACATACACATTCAGCGCCATTTTACAACACTAACTTACAGAATGAGGAAGTACACAGCTACACAAACTGCTTTCCCTCGTGCACGCAGCCTATTTACACTACACACATTGCTGACACTTACACCTCAGCTCCACAACAGTGCAAACCTAAATTGTATGCTGCAGGAACATCAAAACAGATTGTCAGCTCTTCAGCACAATGCTTCCTGCATATATTATTTACAAATAGGTAAAGTATATTAATGTAATAAGTTATTACTTATTTAATTAGCATCACAAAATACATATACACAAAAAAAAAAAAACACTATCGCAATAAACGAAAAAGACATTCACTGTGCGCCTCACAACGAGCGCCAACGCTGCTCATAGCACCCAAACTACACCAGGGGACAGCCTTGCAATAAGGGCAAAAACCAGATCAGCGCCGACCATAAAAATTACAGCAAAAGCGCCTATGGTATGCCATCTGCAGCTCATGAAGACAGTCTACTTGCTGTGCTGCGTCTCATATTAACCGAACAGTAACTATCTCTCAGTAACATTAAGCGGTTTGATCCTAAGCAGTAAAAACAGAGCTTGTAAGCACTTCTTAATACAATAAAGTACATACAAGTAAATATATACTCAGGTGTATTATATTCCTAGTAAAATCCAGGAACCTTCCACATGTCTTTATCGATCGCTCTCTGATATCTATCCTTCAGACAATGTCCTACCAGCTGAACTACGTTTGAATCCTGTTCCAGACTATGAAGTTTAAGAATGAGTTTATTATGTGGGATTATGGGTCATATGTAAAATAAAGTATTTGTTATTTCACTGATCAACATTCTTCCATAGAGACTTATCCGGACATACAGATTCACCTGCCTTTCTGTCCTACCTGTCAGGGCGGTTATTGTGCGTGACAGGGTGGTGGGATCCTTGTACACAGCCCCAGAGAAGTCAGAGTCCATCTCCTGTCGGATGTAATCTCTGTAGGACATGAACAACAGAAGTTACTGATGAGAGAGAAGAGAAGTACACAGTGCAAATATACATGGTGAAGAAACAAAAAAAGGGAAGTACAAAGCAATATGTGCTGCTCAAAGCTGCTAAACTTTTGCTTCAACTCCTCAAATACATCTCTCGCTATTGACAAGACCTGCATCACCCCCCTCTCAATCACAAAATCTTGTAATTTTCACCTAAAAACATTTCCAGAATACGTCACTATCTTACACAACTAAAATTGTAAGCCATTCTCTTATCATATCTCGCCTCAACTACTGCAACTCTCTCCTTGCTGGTCTTCCCATCGCCCGTCTGTCTCCACTCTAATCCACAATGAACGTCTCCACTAGACTAGACCCTACTTACTTGCCTAGTGTCTGTCAGTCACTCCACTGGCTTCCATCGCCTCCAGAATAAAATGCAAAAAGATGACCCTAACATGTAAAGTCCTCAAGACAGTGCACCCCCATATATATCTGCTCTTGTCTCAATATACTCCCCATCCTCCCTCTTTGTTCTGCTAATGACCTTCTTCTTTCCTCCTCTCTCATCGCCACATCTCACTCCCGTCTTCAGGACATTTCTCTTGCTGCCCCTACTCTATGGAACTCCTTGCCTCGCCCCACTAGACTATCCTTCTGCATCAAAACCTCACTAAAAACTCATCTGTTTAAAAGGAGCTCATCACCTTCATCCTTAATACGCACAATGCTGCTATCGCCTCAGCCCTGTCGCTGTGTTCTTAAGAAGTTCACGACAGGGATAAAGCAGCAGATTATTATGTAAAGTGGTTACATTTTGCCTTGTGACCAAACTGAGTGTTACAGTGATAGCAGGTAACTTAACACTCTGGATCAGGTAAGCGGTTTTGTGGTTAGCCCTCTCACGTAAAAACTCACCTGTAGGGTGTACATCTCATTGCTGTTTATGCTCCTGCAAACTTTCTGGTATGGTATAGTAAATCAAATGTTGTTTTTATTTTATTAAAATTCTAAAATATTTTGACCAATACTAATGCTAGATCTTTAACCTTTTAAGTGTGAATAAAAAAATGCTAAATTAAATTGACTGTAGTGAATTTTATGCAATTAAAAAAAATAATAATAATTTTCCATTATTTCCTCTCTCATATATATATATATATATATATATATATATATATATATATATTATTTTTTTATATTATTATTATTACTAGCAACAAAATGTGAAGCCTGGAAATGCTGTTTGCCACACAATGGGAGCCTCTCCCCCTCTAATTTACTGGCCTTGCGATGAGCGCCTTTGGAACTCATTGCGAGTCTCTACCTATGTCTCCTTCCTCCCATGTGTCTCACTTCCATCCTCCTCTCACTCTCTTGTGTTTCCTTTCCCCTCCCCTGTGTCTTTCCTCCCGTCTCCCCCCCCCCCATTTCCCTCCCCTGTGTCTCCCCCCCCATTTCCCTCCCCTGTGTCTCTTCCCTCTCCCTCCCGTGTCCTCTCCCACCCCTGTGTGTCTACCCCCTCCTCCAGTGTCTCTTCCCCCTCCTCTACCTCCCCTGTGTCTCTTCCCCCTTCTCCTCTGTGTCTCTCCCCCCCTCCTCTCACTCCTCTGTGTCTCCCCCCCTCCTCTCACTCCTCTGTGTCTCTTCCCCCCTCCTCTCACTCCTCTGTGTCTCTTCCCCCCTCCTCTCACTCCACTGTGTCTCTTCCCCCCTCCTCTCACTCCACTGTGTCTCTTCCCCCCTCCTCTCACTCCACTGTGTCTCTTCCCCCCTCCTCTCACTCCCCTGTGTCTCTTCCCCCCTCCTCTCACTCCCCTGTGTCTCTTCCCCCCTCCTCTCACTCCCCTGTGTCTCTTCCCCCCTCCTCTCACTCCTCTGTGTCTCTTCCCCCCTCCTCTCACTCCTCTGTGTCTCTTCCCCCCTCCTCTCACTCCTCTGTGTCTCTTCCCCCCTCCTCTCACTCCCCTGTGTCTCTTCCCTCCTCCTCTCACTCCCCTGTGTCTCTTCCCCCCTCCTCTCACTCCCCTGTGTCTCTCCCCCATCCTCTCACTCCCCTGTGTCTTCTCACCTCCTCTCTCCCCCGTCCTCTCACTCCCCTGTGTCTCTTCTCACCTCCTCTCTCCCCCCTCCTCTCACTCCCCTGTGTCTCTTCTCACCTCCTCTCTCCCCCCTCCTCTCACTCCCCTGTGTCTCTTCCCCCCTCCTCTCACTCCCCTGTGTCTCTTCCCCCCTCCTCTCACTCCCCTGTGTCTCTTCTCCCCTCCTCTCACTCCCCTGTGTCTCTCCCCCATCCTCTCACTCCCCTGTGTCTTCTCACCTCCTCTCTCCCCCGTCCTCTCACTCCCCTGTGTCTCTTCTCACCTCCTCTCTCCCCCGTCCTCTCACTCCCCTGTGTCTCTTCTCACCTCCTCTCTCCCCCGTCCTCTCACTCCCCTGTGTCTCTTCTCACCTCCTCTCTCCCCCGTCCTCTCACTCCCCTGTGTCTCCCGCCCTCCCGCCCTCCCCTGTGTCTCCCGCCCTCCCCTGTGTCTCCCGCCCTCCCCTGTGTCTTCCCCATCTCCTCTGTGTCTTCCCCATCTCCTCTGTGTCTTCCCCATCTCCTCTTTGTCTTCCCCCTCCTTCCCTGTGTCTCCTCACCGCAATGTGCATGCTCGCCCCGTTGCAAAATGCTTATGAGCAGCTTATGCCGCGCAATGTGCACGCGCCCCCCTTTGCACAATGCTCATGCGTGACCCTTTGCGCAATTTTGCGCAACGATTGCTGTAATCGTGGTTGTAAAGCTGCAATTTGTCACAAGCTTGACAACGAATCGCAGTTTGACAACTATTATATGTGATTATCCTTTATTTACAACGCGCCAACATATTCAGCAGCCCCTAAACCTTCCCCAGCACCACCAAAGATTTCTCGTTCCCCAGCTCTCTCTGCACATTTTAAGCCCTTTGTGCATCTCCCCCAGCCCTCCCCACCACCTGTTATTGATGAGTTAACTTGTCCCTGCCACTGAAAAGTGGCTGCAAAGTGACAAATTAACTCAAGAGTACCAGTAGGAGGGTTAAAGCTTAGCACAGAAATATTACAGTTTGATTGGAAGGAAGCGATCGGAGACTCACCTGGTGGTTTGATGAGCCACATACAGTAGCAGAGCAGTGAGCAGGTACAGGTAGATCTTTACTAAGTAACGCAGAGGAAGGATCAGCAGCACAGCACATAGCACGTGAGCTAAACAGGAAGAAGTACAAATATTCATTCTTAGTATCAGACCTTTATATGCAATGATAGTGGACAAGGCTTCTAAATAACTCAGAATACATTACACTTCTCTACACCAATATCATTTCATCTGTGCTGCTTATTTTACATTTATAAAGCTACAGATAATTTAAAGAGATTAAACCCACCCTCTAAACTCCCAAACTAATGGGTAGAACGTGTTTTGATAATGTGATAAGCTTAAAATAAGTTATATAACTCAATAATTCACAATGTTCAAATTTCTTGAACACTGCACAAAGTATAGGATGATTTGTTATTATAAAATACAAGGTAGAAATAGCAATTAAAGGGATATTGAAGGTTCCATGTTTTATTAGTAAAATAACCTAAGTGTTTGCATATCTAAACATAATTTTTTTTTTTTTTAAGTGCGTAAAAGCTGTTTTCACTCAATTAAACTTTCCAAATAGTCACTGCAAGGGTCCGCCCAGTAAATCATGCACACAGTGTCTCTGTAATACTAGATGTACTAGCCAATCAGATTGTCTCAGCAGCATTTTGAAACATGCTGTGATTGGCTACATTCAGTACCAAAAGAAACATTGTGTGCATGAGCCGCTGGGGCAGACCTTTGCAGGGACTTTTTTGAAAGGTATCAGTGAGTAAAAAGCACTTGTTAATAAAATTATGTTTAGATATACAAATGAACACTTAGATTAGTTCATTTTAATATTAAAAAAGGGGACCTTCTGGTATGCCTTTAAGTATTAATAATATACTAGTGGAACACAATGCCTTTCATCTCAGATGCACCACTTTAGATTATTATTGCATTGTATTGTATTGTATATATTTCAATATAAGGTACAATATGGGAAACATTACTAATATTCATTAAAATAAAAATTATATTTGTTAAAAAGAGAAAATGTCAAAATGACAACAATGGGTAGTAAAATAATAATAAAATATATATAATAATATATATTTTTTTATTATAACCATTGTAAACAATCTAAATAAAACGTAAAAAAACTTAATAAATATAAAAAAAAAACTAAATAAAACTAAAAATAAATACTTACAAGAATAGAGAGAATCATTAAAAGAGAGACTAGATAAATAAAAGTGTTACCGTGAAAAGATATTCAAATTAATGTCAATATATTGAGAGATTTTTCTTATATTGGGAGATAACCTATAATAATTGCTGATTATTTGTAAGTCTTTGGATGAGCCAAGGAGCTCCACTCCAAGATATAGAAGAATATTGACTAACAGCTGCCAGACTCTCCATATTTGTGCATTTTCTTACCCAAGTAATAAACATTCCAGAGATACTTTGACCTGAAGAAGATGGCTTGGTAAGTTGGGCGACTTGGCTCTGTGTAGCTCTGGATGTCCCAACGGTACAGCAAATCTAGGAGGACTATACTGGGGACACGGAGAATAATGTTGGCAAGTTCTTCAAGTCTGGACATGTCAGATAGAGGAAGTAGCTTCTTAATAGAAGTAAATATAAGCGGCCTACAAGTGAGATGGGGATGTCCTTGTCCTAAATATGAGTTATGACCAGACTATGGCTCACAAATAGTCTCGGTTGTCATATTACGGTCAGCCCCACTCCCGGAGTAATGACAGAGGAATATGGGATCTGCAGGACCAGCCTTCGGATAATACAGTGCCACAAATATGGTCTTTGGAGCTTGGAGCCACCGGCCTCCTGCAAGGATTGTGTCCCATGAAATGAGGAGATGATCCCGGAGGGACCACAGCATCACGGCCTAAGAAGGTACCTTAGAAGAAAAGACACAGTATAGGAGTCAAATACAGTATAACATTATGGGCTATAGTCACAAAGTGTGTATGCAATTAGCAGATCTGAAATCTCAAGTGACACGAGTAATAGTCTATGCACACAGTAATATCTTCTTTCTGATTGGCTACTAATTAAACTGAGAGTTACTGTACTTCTATACTGATAATAAACCGAAAAACTCCCATCAGAGGAAATTAGTCTAAATGTATATATATAAAATGATATAATCAATTATTACTGAAATAAATCCAAGAATAAAATGCAGAATGTCTATTAGCTGTAGTTACCAGGCTGTGGAATAAGACGGTATGGTCAAACACTCTGCTCCTATCAGAGGAAGTTACTCAGTCTAGCTAAAGGCTTGGAACCGGCCCCGCACTGATGAGAGGTAGTAACCTCGAAAAAGTGCTGTCTGTGGGTACGTTTCCTGGCTTGTGCATAATTCATCCCGGGCTGTGCTTAAATATAATAATACAGCAGGCATATGCCCTAAATTTGCCATGTCTGGAATGGTATTTGGATTAGAGTGAAGCTTTTGTGGGCACATTTGCATGCCCAGGTTCCCAGAATGCAGTGCAAGAACTGTATTTCTCAGAACTCTGAGCAGGAAAGCTTTTAACTTGTTTTAGACGTTCAAATGTACTATTTGCTTACGATATATATATATATATATATATTTATATCACATCACATATATAGTTGTGAGCATGCGAGATGTTGCTAATGCTAGCGGGCTCGTGAATCGAGGGCCGCAGTTGCTGGCAAGGAGCCCCTCGCAAAAAAATACGAGACACGTTACCACCAATTACGACCTCGCAAAAATCGTCCGCAACCCGCGCACATGAAAAAATGAAAAACACACAACACATACATAAAAAGCTTACCTACAGGAAGAGAGAGCATCCAGGACCTAAAAAACTGAAGTTACACCTCAATTTAACTAAAAATAAAAGAGTTTAGACACTGAAAAATTCTCTAAGCGAGAGAAAAAATGGCCGGCGAAAAAAACGAAAACGAGGCTACAGCAGTCTAAAGACGCAAAACACCACCAAACACCTACGGAATTGCCGAAAATGACATACGAGATTTGAAAACAAGGACGCAACCCACGCGACCCCAAAAACATTACAAACACAATAAATACACACAACAAACATATAAAAAGCTTACCCACAGCAAGGGGGTGCACCTAGGACTCCTGCACTGCGATTTAAGTACACATTTCGGAGTTTAAACACCCGAAAATCACCTAAGCGAGAGAAAAAATGGCAGCCGAACAAAACGAAAACGAGGCTAAAGGACTCTAAACACGCAAAACACCACAAAACAGCTACGAATATTCCACCACAGCCGTATACCACACATTAGCCATCATTTTAGAACAATGCGGAAGTACACAGCTACGCTAACGGACTTCCCTTGTGCACGCACACTATTACACTGCACACATTCATCACGCTTACACAGCAGCTCCACAGCACTAATGCTGCAGCAACATCAAAACAGATTGCCAGCTCTTCAACACAATGCTTCCTGCATATATTACTTCAAAATAGGTAAAGTATATTAATGTATTAATGTATTATTATACACCAAACAGCATTAGCTCACTTACGATTTGATTGCCGTCATTTTTTGATGGGCAATTCGCTAGTATGTATATATATATATATATATATAAAAGCAGATAGATAAATTAATGGCACTAGAAATATTTTAGATTTTCAAGTGACTAATTGTACAGGACCAGCGTAGTTTTGGAAATACTTCACGTTTGTGAATCAAATCTTATATTAGGCTGACTATACTTGTCATGGAGCCTCCATATTGGCCCACTTGTAGCCTGTGGAGGGGTCATCCTATTGCTCTTCTATTCGTTCTTTTAACAAGTGCATATGTATAGCGTCACACTCTCAATATAAATGTATGGTTTTTCTTACCAGGTGTGTAATGTTGTTAGGATTAAAAGCAAATACCTGGCGCTGCTTTTAAAGAAACTAGATAAAGATTAAAGGCTCTATTTAAGTATAAATTCATTAAGCACATTATCAAGTTTTTCTTAAGATTATAAGAGTATAACCTTAATATGACACTTCTGTGGATCTTTAAATGAAGTTCTAGAAGTACAAGATTGCTGTAATACCCTTACAAAAGAAGACCGTTTTAATTATACCTGGATAATAGTAATTAATCAAATAAATCTTAATAATAATAATTAATAATACAATTTATATTTAATTATTTCTAATAGCAACATTCATTCTTACATTCACTTTCAGAGATTATATTATCGGCCTCTTTGTCTCCAAACTGATAAAGTCACCATGGTGGGAATGGGGTTTGGCTGAGCAACCGGTCTAAAGGGACACCGAACAGGGGTGGAGACAAGCATACCAGCTGGAAACTACAATGCTAATTTTAAGTATAAGTTTTAAAAGCTACATTGAACTTATTCTCTGCCGATACTGATTTTATTGTTAATCAGTAACTATATAGACACAATTATATTTAAGTTTACTAACTTAACTCTTTAATACCCTGCTCACCCTTCCATAGTATCCCCCAGCATAGTCTAGAGTAATAACAATGCCCCATTACCCCAGGTCACTAACTCCCCAGCCCTGTAGTCATATCCCCCCCTCCATGCCTGGTGACAGGCCACTGCCTCTCACATGTCTCCAATTCTCCCCTAATATACAGCCAGGACCCCTGTATCCCACTGCTTCCCCTTCCCACCCCTCTCACACCTTCTAGGCCCGCATCCCCGGTGTTTCCTGCCTCCTGTCCCCACTGTTCAGAGGGACTCGGCTTCCTAGCAACTCCACGTCACCAGCTGTCACTGTAGGCCACGCCCATTCGAGATCATAGAGAGGTAAAGAGGGAGAGAACGGCTCTAGCAGAGGAACTGACTCCAGCCCCGCCATGTTTAGTAAGGGCAAATATATATCATCACTGTTAATACAACTAGTTTATCAGTGTTTGTTAGTGAATCTATATCTGAAAATGTGATTTATATAAATAAATACATAACCCACACTAGGGAGAAGACACAGGCAACACAATCTCCAAATTCAGACAATAACTTTTCTGTACCTGCTAATTGTACAAATGAGCTCAGCAAGAGACTCCCGATGAAAATATATTTGCCTATTATTCACCCTCTCTGTCTAATTAACCCTGCTCCTTTATTACCTGGTTTATTAAATGAACACTGTAGTAACACTTTAAAAAGAACATTTGAATAACTATACTTCATAACAAAACATATACACAGAGCCTTCAAATATTTATATGCTAGTAACTTGCTCATCATAAATGACGGTACCATATAATTGTCTCTCTTGTGTGTCTTTCTCTCCTATCTCTCTCTCTCTTTCCCACTCTCTCTCCATTCTCTTACTCCTTCCCTCCCTCTCTCACTCCTTCCCTCCCACTTTCACTCCCTCCCTCCCTCTCTCACTCCTTCACTCACTCCCTCCCTCCCACTCTCACCCCTTCACTCCCTCCCTCCCTCTCTCACTCCTTCACCCTCACTCATTTCACTCCCTCCCCCCCACTCTCACTCCTTCACTCTCTCTCTCACTCCCTCCCTCCCACTCTCACTCCTTCCCTCCCTCCCTCTCTCACTCCTTCACTCCCTCCCTCCCTCCCCCTCTCACTCCTTCACTCCCTCCCTCCCCCTCTCACTCCTTCACTCCCACTCCTTCACTCCCTCCCTCCCACTCTCACTCCTTCACTCCCCCCCACTCTCACTCCTTCACTCCCTCCCTCCCACTCTCACTCCCTCCCTCCCATTCTCACTCCTTCACTCCCTCCCTCCCACTCTCACTCCTTCAGGCCCTCCCTCCCTCTCTCACTCCTTCACTCCATCCCGCCTTCACTCCCTCCCTCACTCCTTCACATCCTTTCCCTCTCTCTCTCTTTCTCCTTCACATCCTCTCCCTCTCACTCCTTCCCACCCTCTCTCACTCCTTCCCACCCTCTCCCTCTCTCTATTACTCCTTCACATCCTCTCCCTCCCAGACTCCTTCCCACCCTCTCCCTCTCTTCTCTCACTCCTTCACATCCTCTCCTTCCCTGACTCTTTCCCACCTTCCGTTCCCACCCTCTCTCTCTCTCTATCTTCCCTTGCTCCTTCCCATCCTCTCTCTCCCTTCCTATCCTCTCCCTCATTTGCTGCTGCGCTCCCCCCCCCCCCCTCGTTCTCTATTCCCTCTGTGCCTTTACCCCTTTCTATCATGCACATTAGCGTGACCCTTTTCAGGCATGTGCATTAGCGCACCTTTGTCGCACAGTTGTGCAATTTCCTGCAATTTAGGGGTAGTAGCTTGTAAGTAAAGCTAAAAGCAGAATGCATCTCGCAGGCATTACTCACACGCTAACAGCTATCATAGTGAATGTAATTATTCTTTATCGTGGAGCTCAAGTTCATTTACTGGGCTGACTTCTCTGGAGTATTTGTAATCTAATACAATTAATACAATTACTTCCAATATTAGAACTAGTATTTTTTAGCTGCAACAACTCCTGGACACCGAACGGGGTGAAGACAAGCATAGTAGCTTCCTACATCCAAAGTCTCCTCCCATTTTGGAAGCAGATCAGCAGGAACCAAGTTATAAAAAGCAATAAAAGTTCATAATATAAAAACAATATTATTTTTACAGCTTATATAATATCAAGGGCAGGTTGTAAAAGGAGTATTTTAAAAATATGACTTCAGTTTTTTAATAGAGCTCTGTATTTTAGTACTTTAGGAAAAACGTCATGTTTGGGAAGTATGTAAGCCATGAACAGAAAATAGCAAATGTTATTTTTTTGTGTGTATAGAATGTTCCATGCTGTCTGACATCAACACTTGCTGCTGGCTTGGAACCTGATGGCGCATACTTACCTACTGCATAATGGAGGGAGGGACATGTTATATTATATTATTGCAGCATATAGTATTGAACACCTACCTCCTTCTTGTTCAGAAATGTGACCTTCACCAAAGCATTACTGATGCCTCCAGACTCCAGCAGAGTCATCAGAACATTTTTTCTGCCTTATTAGGCTCTTAGTCGGGCTCACATTTTTATATATATATATATATATATATATATATATATATATATATATATATTTACCTTTAATCTCTCATTGCATCTCATAGCTAATCAGGGGCGGCCCGTCCATTGGGGCGTCAGGGCAAACGCCCCCCCAAATATTTTCTTCACCCTGCAATAAAAAAAACACAACAATGTATTAGTATAACCCAAAAACAAATAAATATAAGGTGTACATCATCATTTCAAGTCTCAATAGTATTAAAAATGAAGTAAAGTTAGTAAAGGGACACTGTCACTTTAAAATAACCCTTGCGCTACATTAACTAATGCTGTGTATCTATATAGCCCCCTGCCTGCACCCTGTGTGATCAAATTACAATAGTTATACTGTGTACACTAACCTTTAGACTCTTCTCTCTCTTCAATGAGTCCTGGCCTGGCCCGCTGACCGTTAATGCATGCCGCCCACCATCACAGTGACGATATGCATGGGCGGTCATAAATGTATCAATTAATAACTGACAGTCTTCCATCATTGACCAATCAATGATGGAAGGCTGTCCAGTTACTAAGTGATCAATCTAAACCCACCCAGACCGTTAGCCCTGAGCGCCCGCCAGCAAATAGGGCCTAGAGTTATCATTTTGATTGACTGATACAGTAAATAAAACCACCAGTTCCCTGTCCCTTCCCCCTTTCTGTTTCCTGACCCTGGTCACGCTGAGACTGAGAGACCTCCCTGGCTGAATCTACTCACATCTGCTCTGCCTGCCTAACACACCTGGCACCTGCCCTGCCCCTGCCCCTGGCCAAACCAAAACCCCTAGTAGCTCCTAATAAAAGTTAGGGGTGACCAGTTACCCCCAGTCCCCCACTATGCCTGCCTGGCCTGCCAGTGCCACCTACCCAGCCACCCACCAACTACCACCGACGACCCTAGGCCTACAATGCCTGGTGCCAGTGCCACCCCCAGCCATCACCCCCATGTGGCCTGTGCCACCCCCGATCAGGCCTGCCCTATGCTAGCTATGCCATCATGCCACCGCCGGATTACCCCGATCATGGGATCGGGGTAGTCGGGTGGTGAGCGGGGTGGCACAGGCCCACATGGGGGTGATCGGATCACCCCCTTGATGAGGCCTGTGCCACCCCTGAAGACCTCCATGTCGCCGCCCTATGCCACCCTCGAGGCCCGATCACCACAACCCCGATGCGGCCTATGCTAGCACCTCCCGATTACCCCGGGTATTCGGGCAGTGAGCGGGGTTGACCAGGCCACATGGGGGTGGATGTTCACCCCCATGAGGCCTGTGCCACCCCTGATCGTGGCCTACGCGGTCCGATGGGCGACCGATGGGCGCCTGAGCGTGACCGACCCCACCCTGGATGAACCAACTACCTAACCCCCCCCCCCCCCCCTATTTTTATTCCATTTTTAGAAGTAACAGGCATGTATATGTGCCTGTCACTTCTAAAGATAAAATAAAAATAAGGGAAGGGGAAAAAAAATACAGTAAAAACATTATTATTACAAGTAAACAGTAAGCAAACACATTGTTAGTACAGTTAGTAACACAACACATTTTATACAAAAATAAACAGCTTTAAACAAACATTAATAAAAAATAAAATAAACAACAGCACATACTTACCTGTAAAATTGACCCCTCCAGCGTTGGCCTTCTGTCCTCTGGATATAGTCATGAAAAATAAATAATCCAATGTTGATTGAAGCCAATGTCAAATAATCCAATGTTGATTGAAGCCAATGGTCAAATAAAATAATCCAATGTTGATTGAAGCCAATGGTCAAAATAATCCAATGTTGATTGAAGCCAATGGTCAAATAATCCAATGTTGATTGAAGCCATTGTCCATCCATCCATTCTGGCCCATTGAAAGAGGCCTCCACAAAAAAAAACGACGCTCTAAAAAAAAAAAAAACAACAAACTAAAAGAGCTCCTCCTACAAGGAGCCCCTCCCACGATTAATTGTTTTTTTCCCACGGTCTGCTATATATACAAATTTTTGAAGGACTCTGATTGCTGAAATTTTTGATTGACATCGATTTCAACCAATGAGAGTCTTTAAAAAATTAGCAAAACAGCAAGCAGGTATGGAAGCCTGTAAGGGTAAAAAAGGTTAGTGTGAACTTGTTTCACCCTGTATGTATTATACATATTACAGGGCTATTTTATGTGATATACATGTTACAGGATAATATCCTGTAACATGTATAGCCAAAAAATAGCACTGTAATATGTATAAAAAATAATGTGTAATAGAAATGCATGAACAATATAATATAACAAGTAATAAAGAACATCAATTAATCAAATAATAAATATCAATTAATATATATTGTTGTATGTATATGTTTATGTATATTTATGTGTATTTTTTATGCGTATATATATATATATATTTGGATATATATATATATATATATATATATATATAAATTGATATCAATATATCACAATAAATAAATATATATATATATATATATATCAGTTTGATATATATATATATATATATATATATATATATATATATTTATTTATTGTGATATATTGATATCAATTTATATATATATATATATATATATATATATATATATCAATATATCTATCAATATATATATATATATATATATATATATATATATATATATTTATATATTATTTTTTTTATTTTTTTTTTACAATTTGGGCCTATATGGTCCAAATTTGTTATTTAGGGGTTTTAAGGTGCGGTTGGGGCCTATATGGTCAAAATTGGTTATTTAAGGTTTTTAAGGTGCGGTTGGGGCCTATATGGTCAAAATTGGTTATTTAAGGTTTTTAAGGTGCGGTTGGGGCCTATATGGTTCCAATTTGTTATTTAAGGTTTTTAAGGTGCGGTTGGGGCCTATATGGTTCCAATTTGTTATTTAAGGTTTTTAAGGTGCGGTTAGGGCCTATATGGTCCCAATTTGTTACTTAGGGTTTTTAAGGTGCGGTTGGGGCCTATATTGTCCCAATTTGTTATTTAGGGTTTTTAAGGTGCGGTTGGGGCCTATATGGTCAAAATTGGTTATTTAAGGTTTTTAAGTTGCGGTTGGGGCCTATATGGTTCCAATTTGTTATTTAAGGTTTTTAAGGTGCGGTTGGGGCCTATATGGTCCCAATTTGTTATTTAAGGTTTTTAAGGTGCGGTTGGGGCCTATATGGTCCCAATTTGTTATTTAAGGTTTTTAAGGTGCGGTTGGGGCCTATATGGTTCCAATTTGTTATTTAAGGTTTTTAAGGTGCGGTTAGGGCCTATATGGTCACACTTGGTCTTCTAAGGTATGTTTGGGGCCTATATAGTTCCACTTGGTCTTCTAAGGTATGTTTGGGGCCTATGGTCACACTTGGTCTTCTAAGGTATGTTTGGGGCTTATATAGTCACACTTGGTCTTCTAAGGTATGTTTGGGGCCTATATAGTCACACTTGGTCTTCTAAGGTATGTTTGGTGCCTATATGGTTCCACTTGGTCGTTTAATGTTTTTTAAGTATGGTTTTGTTCTTGAATGGTATGATTGATTTGCTTGTTTTCTTTCAACCCCAGGTGCAAACCCTATGTGGCTGCAGATTTGTTTCTACTCATTGGTCAACTTAATGAACGTGAATACCCTGAGAAGAAGAGCCGACTAATGGTAGGTGTCACTCCTTTAATTTTTCTGTTAATACGTATAGGTGCAATTATGATATTGCTGTAGTCTTGTCACATGAGTTTTTTCAATCTATATTGTATACCAATGAATTTAACACATTGTTACTTTACTTCTTGACATTTCTGCATTGCAGATCATGTATTTCAATGGGCTTTACAAGCATAAGGTCATTGGGCGGGGCTTATAAAGGTCATTATGACATCAGGGGGAGGAGTTATAAAAATGGGTGTGGTTTGAAAAAGGGGGAGTGGCTATGTTTCGCCCTGTCGCCCCTCCAACTTGAAAAGTCACCAGCCGCCACTGCATAGCTTTAGATAGTACATAAACAATTAAATACTCAAATGTTTATGAATACATTTATAACCATATTGCACCCCCTGTCAAAATAGGTTTAGTGGGCAACATCACATGGTACCAACTTATAAATGGCACCATTAAAGTAACATTTTGTACAGAATTTTTCATGTTAAAACTGGCCACAGTGCCCCGTTCCAACCACCCCCTCATGCGTTGGAATAGGTTCTATTATTAATTTTGTTAAATAGGATTACATTGTCTTTTATTTTGATTTTCTTTTTATTACTGTTAATTATTTGTTCTAGTAATAAATATGAGAATTTGCTAAAAAGGTCTGAAAAAAATAAACTTTTTAGCCTAGTGAAAATATACATATTCCACCTCTAAACATAAAACAGGCAGAGCAAAGGCACCAAAATGGTGTAGTATAAACACATATTTATTGTCCCAAATAACAAAATGTATTTACAATAAAATAATCTGACGTGTTTCATCTATAAAATCTGACTTCCTCAGGGATAAACACATAATACTAATCAACACATATTTATGAGATGAATCGACCTTGATCTGACCAATCATATTCTGTCTTTTCTTTATAGCTTACGTTTCCATATGTTACGTGACATATATAGTAGCATAATACTGCTATGTTATGTTAGGTTTATGTATTTTGATTTGTAAAAATAAAAATATAATTTAACCACAATGAAATTCTAGATAGTTTCCCATGCAACCCAAAGCAGTTGTTTAATTTTCCTTTAATTGTGACTTATATGGAGTAAAATATCTTAGGGCTTGCCCAGAGTGCCAAATAGATAGGAGTAGGCACTGGATAGAATAAGAACCCCAGGATGAGCGGGGAAACTGTAGACAGTAGCATGCTAATTATCATTGTCCAACTAAACAGAATATTTATAGGTGTGTGTTCATTACCAATGGTTAGATACTCATTAAAGTAATAGTGATCATTTTTGGTGCACAGATAATCAATTTCGGCATACTCCCCAACATCTGGAATGTATAAATTGTATTTTCATACAGTAAACTAACATTGAAGTTTGCCATTTAGAGTAGTAAGTAGGTAAGCCCCTCTGATCCATTATTTGTTTTAATAAAAGATCATTGCTATTAATTATTGATTTTGTTATTTAGTCCATTGATTTGAGTGCAATACTAGGCAATAATCTCTTATTAACAAAAAATACTGAATCTGTTTGTTGGTGGATTAGAAAGACGGACAAATAGCTCAAAATGCAAATTCAGTTTACATTTTTGATAATCAATTCTTCAAGTATTTATTATTGTTGTTGTTGTTCAGTCAAGAAAGATGGGGAACATATTTTTAAGATTATTAAAAATATAAACCACGCCGCTAAGTTAAAATAAACTCATGGGTATTAGAGAGGGTATTGTTTAGTTGTAATAGGAACTGTAACGGAACCCATCCCTGTTTTAACCCTGTTTTATGATTATTATGGTTAAAATATGATCCTACTAATATACTGTATGTATGATGGTTTATGCTCTGCAGAATATTGGCCCAGACTAGTGCAGACCTTGGCATGGGAGATAATCCTGTTACAGAGACTCCGCATAAGATAAAGAAGTCTATTGTATAAAGTGTTTTCATTCTCAGACATAAGAACAAAGAAGGATGATCTAATTCATGTCTGATTGTATCAAAGTTGCCAGGTAGCCTCAGGGAGGTGTGACCCACCTATTGTCCCTATATGTGTATTGTGTGGCCAACTATAGGGGATATGTGAAATGTCTGTGTGTTATGTGTAAAAGATACTTTTACTAACTTTTGAACCCCTGGTCTGATTCATGCCATTTTTTAATATGTTGTTCCACAATTTATGTTGTTCACTGCTTGACCCTCAAACACAGAGCTTATGTCTCGTTCTTGGGGGGATTCATGGTATGCTGTTACAGACTGACTGCCAGGAGTGTAAGCATCTTGGGGTGCTTTTCCTGTTCAGCTGCTAGCGGCTATTCGTGAGGCTCCAGTTAAGCTACGGCGGTTGTGGAGTCTGTGGTGGTTGTGGTGTCCGTTGCGGTGCTTTTAGTCCTCGATGCAAACTAGGACGCGTCCATCAACGGAGGTACCCGGTCGGGGTGCCAGTAGATCCGTTACAGGAACTTACATAAAAACAACAAAAATTGATTGTTGTTGTTGATTGTTTATTCAAAATTTCAGGAAAAAGTCCTATTAACAAGCTTGGATAAATTATCTTGTTCCTAATAATAATATGAATAAATGCCCTCTAGGTGATAACAACCTATAAAGCAAGGCCTTTTTTAATTTGCATATATGACTCAGGTATATATATATATATATATATATATATATATATATGCCACTCTATAAAGCTCATATTCATTTCTTCCACCACCTCATCTATCCATCTTGTGCCTTCAATCTTTCCCAGTATCAGCTTCTTCTCACGACCAAATATTTGAGATTTAGCCTCATAATTTACCTTCCAGTGAACAGTTTGTCTTGATTTCCTGAAATACTGATTTATTAGATCGTCTCACAGTCCAAGGGACTCTAAGTAGTTTTCTCCAACACCTTAATTCAAAGACGTCAATTCTACAGCGCTCAGACTTCTTTATGGACCAGCTCTCCCATCTGTATGTTACTACTGGGAATATCATAGTTCTATTCATGCAACCTTTCCTGACAGTGTAATATCTTTACTTCCTAATAGCTTTTCCAGACTATCCATGGCTATTTTTTCAGAAGCAAACTTCTTTTAATTTCATACTTGCAGTCACCATCTGCAGAGCCCAGGAAAATAAATTCTGTCATTGCCTCCACTTCTTCCCATCTATTTTCTAGGAACTGAGATTTGTGTTGCCATGATCCTTGTCTTTTTAATATGGGGTAATAGGCCAACTTTTACATGCTCAAACTATTTGTTGAGGATCTGGTGCTTCCATCTCTCTAAGAACCTGCCACATTTAGTTGTGATTCACACAGTCAAAGGCTTTAGACTAATCTATGAAACAGAAGTAAATGTTTTTTTTTTCTGGAACGCTCTTGCTTTATCTATTATCCAGCAGATATGAGTAATTTGATCCACAAACCTGGCTTGTACATCTGGTAGTAC
Organism: Discoglossus pictus; assembly: GCA_027410445.1. Lineage (NCBI taxonomy): Eukaryota > Metazoa > Chordata > Amphibia > Anura > Alytidae > Discoglossus > Discoglossus pictus. Next base: position 32,744,402 of record CM050163.1, read on the forward strand.
TAAGCCTTACCTTGCTTGTATGTGAAATGAGTACAATTGTTCAATAACTGAGCACTGCCCTTTTGGGATTGGGATGTAGACTGACCTTTACCAGTCTATTGGCCACTCTTGAGTTTTCCAAATGTGATAGTGTAAGACAAGCAACACTTTCACAGCATCATCTTTTAGGATTTTTAATAGTTCACTGCCTTGGCCACCCTTTGATTTCTTCTCTGGGATTCTTGACCACAGTAGATGATCCAGTGGTTGTCTGATATGAAATGTCCCGTTCCAGTCCATTTCATTTCACTAACTCCCAGCATATCCATGACTTTTCTTCCCCTCCAGCAGGGCATCCTCTCAACTTTGGCCCAACCACTTTATTAGATCTGGTTATACTTCTATTCGCCCTTTGCTCTTCTCCAGTAATATTGTATCACCAATCAGACCGTATGCTTTTAACAACCTTTACATACAACTGGACTGTATCAAGCATGACATTATGACAGTGAGACACTTGTGTTTGGGATTTACATGTGACTGCCATATGACACATAAGGACTTTTCAGGAAGACTTTATAGAGACATACCGAGATCTTATATACCATTGGAGGAGCTTATACACTAATTGATGAGTTTGTGTAAAATTAACCAATAGGTGAGCGTATTCACAAATGGACAAACGTTCATACCGATGGAGTAGCCTTTATACCAGTGGAAGAGTTTACGTACCAATGGGCAAGTTTATGCACAAGTGGGTGATCTTACTAATTACAGTGCCTTGCAAAAGTATTCACCCCCCATGGCATTTTTTGTGTTTTGTTGCCTCACAACCTTGAATTTACATAGATTGTTTCAGGATTTGCATCATTTAATTTACAGAACATGCCCACTGAAGATGTTTTTTTTTATTTATTTTTTATTGTGAAGCAAGCCACAAATAGGACAAAATAACTGAAAAAGTCAATGGGCATAACTATTCACCCCCCTAAAGTCAATACTTTGTAAAACCACCTTTTGCGGCAATCACAGATCCAAGTTTCTTTGGATAAGTCTCTATGAGCTTGCCACATCTTACCACTGGGATTTTTGCCCATTCCTCCTTGCAAAACTGCTCCAGATCCTTCAAGTTGGATGGTTTTCGCTTGTGAATAGTAATCTTAAAGTCTGACCACATATTTTCTATTGGATTGAGGTCTGGGCTGTGACTAGGTCATTCCAACACATTTACATGTTTCCCCTTCAACCACTCAAGTGTTATTTTAGCAGTGTGTTTGGGGTCATTGTCCTGCTGGAAGGTGAACCTCCGTCCTAGCCTCAAATCACACACAGAGTGGTACAGGTTTTGCTCAAGAATATCCCTGTATTTAGCATCATCCATCTTTCCCTCAACTCTGACCAGTTTCCCAGTCCCGGCTGCTGAAAACCATCCCCACAGCATGATGCCACCACCATGTTTCACTGGGATGGTGTTCTTTGGGTAATGTGATGTGTTGGGTTTGCGCCAGACATAGCATTTTCTTTGATGGCCAAAAAGTTCAATTTTAGTCTCATCAGACCAGAGCACCTTCCTCCGTACATTTTAGGCGTCATGCCTTTTCAAAAACTCAAAATGATCCATTTAGTTTTTTTTGCTGAAAGTGATGGCTTTCTTCTGGCCACTCTGCCATAAAGCCCAACTCTAAGGATCGTACGGCTTATTGTCGTCCTATGTACAGATACTCCAGTCTCTGCTGTGGAACTCTGCAGCTCCTCCAGTGTTACCTTAGGTCTCTGTGCTGCCTCTCTGATTAATGCCGTCCTTGCCCGGTCCGTGAGTTTTGGTGGGCGGCCGTCTCTTGGCAGGTTTGTTGTTGTGCCATGTTCTTTCCATTTGGTTATGATAGATTTGATGGTGCTCCTGGGGATCATCAAATATTTGGATATTTTTTTATAATCTAACCCTGACTTGTACAACAACATTGTCCCTTACTTGTTTGGAGAGTTCCTTGGTCTTCATGGCAGTGTTTGGTTAGTGGTGCCTCTTGCTAAGGTGTTGCAGCCTCTGGGGCCTTTCAAAAAAGGTGTGTATATGTAATGACAGATCATGTGACACTTAGATTGCACACAGGTGGACATCATTTCACTAATTATGTGACTTCTGAAGGTAATTGGTTGCACCAGAGCTTTTTATGGGCTTCATAACAAAGGGGGTGAATACATAAACACATGCCAATTTTCTGTTTTCTATTTCAAAACAATAGTTTTATGTATATATTTTTCTCATTTCACTTCACCAACTTAGACTATTGTGTTCTGATCAATCACATAAAATTCAGATTAACAAAACATTGAGCTTAAGGCTGTAATGTAACAAAATAGGGAAAAAGTCAAGGGGGGTGAATACTTTTGCAAGGCAGTGTAATGGATGAGCTTGAATACCGAGGGGTGAGGTGACATTCCAGTTGGTGAGGTTATGTACCTGAGTTTATGTACTAGTAAATGAAATAATGTTCCAATGGATTAATATACATACATGTGCTTACATATAAGTATGTGAATTACATGTTACAGAAGGAATTTCTGTATTAATAGATGAATTTAAGATTCAACAGATTATCCTAAAGTATATTCTAGTCTTCTAGCACAAGTATAGGCAACCTCAGTCCTGGAGTGCCCAACGTGGCCAACCTCAATTTCTAGATTTCCCCCCAATTGATTAAATAAATGCCTGAGGCTGTGATTGGCTCACCTGGGCAATACTGAAATCCAGGACTGTGTTTGGCCCTACAGGACTGATTCTGATTCTCCTGTTCTAATTGATACATGTAAGTTCCCTGCATATGTTTACCAGTGAATTAACTTATTTTCATATGGATGAGTTCCCTTACCAATAAATCACACAGCCTGGAACCAATATATTAAAACGTGTCACTATTTTGACACCAAAATTCAGTGTTTGCCTCAAGGAACCGAGTCTCTTATATATATATCCAGTAATCCTAAATGCACACAAAGCTGTCGGGAGTTTAATTGGTTTCTCCAGCAATGTGTCCCTCTAGAAGTTTTGCTCTTTCAGAATAAGAAATACTTTAATTTGAAAATGTGACAACTCGGTCTGAATATATTATCATGATCAGTCAACCTTGAGATATTAACCTGAGAAATTTATGGAGAGCTTCTGATAATGAGCCTGAATACTAGTTGGTGTGTGTGCCCACCCAGATACCACAAGGTGGCAGTATTGCTGAGAAAATCACTCCTTATAGTATGGGAATAAGACGCTCTTGGCACCATATATAGGTTAGCAGAACTATTGATTTATCTGAAATAAAACAAGTCTTACTCATTGCCCACCGGCTGAACCTGATTTAGAGACATTATTTCCATGGAATTGTTCTGAAACGTCAGTTTTAGGACGCTGATGGACAAATTCATTTGAAACATTGATACAATTAAAAATATATATATATTTTAAGAAATTACTATTTTTATACTTTATTTTTATAGCTCGGTAGTGCTATACAAGTGCAATGAATGCATGAAAGAAAGTAGTGCTTATTCAAATGCTATCTATTGGATATATAGTGGAGACAACTGAACATAACGTATAATATAACTATTAACTTATTAAAAACGTACTAAAATAAGCGATTAAAGTGATTATTTCTGATCTAGTAGTGAGAGTTTAGAAGGAGTGAAAATGTACTGTTTAGTAGAAAGTGATGCTCTACAATTTAGTAGTAAGAGTTAAAGGCAGTTCTTAGCTTCCTATGAGTGCATCTAATAAAAAAGAATCAATAGTGTATGCAAAACATTACCAAAAAATATAAAAATAAACATTTACAAACTCACCCTGATTTTTGCTAACTCTTTTCAGTTTGAAAGCTGCAGCTTTTGTTACTTGACAACTCTGAAAATCCCTGCTAAGATTAGCATAAAATTTATAATCCGTTTTGGCCAATCAGTAGAAAGCAGAGATTACAGTTAGTATAAACTGATAATATGAATATCCATGGTGCATAACACATAACTTTAGTAGTTGAAAAAACAAAAAAAACTTTAATAGGATATATTTATAACCAGAAAAAATACGTTGCTAGTATTTAATTGTGCTCAAAAAATTGCTTGAATGCTGTAGCCCATATTATATCCTTGCAATGAGTCAGTCATAATGACACAATAAAAGATGAATAAAACATCTATACAATCTACACAATGTTGAAAGCAAGAAGGCATATATATATATGTGAGCAATGCTCATATGCCAGAATTAACTGTTAATCATAGTATTGCAGCACCTTTTTGTTTTATAGCACAATAAAAATACTTGTTAATAACAAATGGAGGACAGAGTAGAATTCCTGTTAGTATATGCAACATCAAAGAACTGAGGTATTAGGGATTTATTAGGGTATAGAAAGCGCATAGAATCACCATATGCAGTATGAATACTTGCAATTTCAGGTACTGGCTGGCTAGTCCAAGTGCATGTGCAAATGCCCATTTACTAAACCTCAGTCAATCCATATATTGCCCATCAATGCAGAATACTCTGTCCAAAACAAAAGTAGATTGCCAACGGTCCGTTTCGTTCGCTAAACAAACTTTTTCTGGGACAGAGATTAGCTGAAACTTTTGTATCATGCTCTGGGGTCCCTGTGTTGCACAGCAGCCTGGGATATGTAGTCTCTCCCTCTCTCCCTGTGCTCTGATTCAGCTGTGTGCTCAGACCCCATCCAACCATGTGATTCCATCCTGCAGCAAGTACTTCCTTTGGTCTCTTCCAGAAAGGTCAAATTCTGTACTTGGCCGCCTTTCCCCAGTGTACTTGGTTATGTAAGTTCCCTTTGGGTGTGCAAAGCTGGATTTTACTTTTTTGCCTATAACTTTGTAAGTACACTGAACTTATCTGCATAACATTTTTTTCTGATAATCACTGGGAGGGAGGATGCAATATGGTGGTGAGAGATGGTTAGTAAATTACTATATGCCTCCTTTCCAGTTATGTGACTATTTTTCTATGTTCCTCTATGTACTTTCTGAAAAGCATTAAGATCCCTAGTGTAATGATGTTAGTTCATGTTTTAATTGTTTTCTGGTTTTCGGCAATGCTGTCTTGTAGTACAGAGCTGTCAATGGGAAAAATCTATGTTTGTGGATGTCAAATACCGAATGTGGGAGACAGAATAAATGTAATGAAAAAAGTGACGAGACGCTCAGGGGAGGCAGATAGACACAATGTGGATGCAGGGATGGATTTACAGATGTGACACCCGAGGTGACAAATTGACAGTCTCCTGTGGGTGTTTGTGTATAGGTTTCAGGAACTTTTATAAAGGAACTCAAGATACCAGAAGCTGTACATATTTTCTAGGTTTCAATAAATATACAGTGAAATAACAACAAACCAAAAAATAAATAAAAAAATAAGCCTAGCTTCAATTGAGACGCTGTCTAAACCAGTAAGCAGTTCCTTAACTATCATCTTGAAAATCAAGCAATTCAAAAGTCTCTATAGTCACTGGCCTGGGAAGGGGAAGAGAGCATAGATAGACACATTACTTGACTCGGCTCTATAGCACATTTCACAGGGTCTACCATGACCATGCCTATCTCAGGATTTCCAGTAGTACTTTTACATTTGTCAGATTGTTGCCTAGTTAGTTGCCTGTTGGTGGGTAGTAGACAGAGGTTCTCAGAGATTTGAACTGTAGGAGCTTGCATTAAGTTCGAAAAGGTGTTTGTTGGTCTGTTAGGATTTCCTTTGGAATTCCCACCCTTGAATAAAGTTCTTTAGCAGCGTCCTTGACACTTGACATTGTTTCTGTATTCTGTCTGTGTTTTGGATTTCCAACAACCAATCTTTCTGAAGTATTTTTTTAACTTATACCTTACAGATTCTGGATTCACATTTTCTTGTCTCAATCCAGGCATTCTAGCCCAGTTATTGGTTTGTGCCTTCAGCCTACGGAAAGTAGCCTACAGGAGGTAGCCTATGGGAAGTAGTGTAACAACGTTTAGTAGGGTACATAAGGGAAGGAACATAAATAAATTAGACTCCAAAAGTACCATGCCTCTGATGGAAAAAGGAAACAGTGTGCTGGGGAAAATGTGGATAATCAAGTAGATACAGGTAAAAATAAAGCATCACAACATATAATATAATGTCTGACTTGCACACACAAACACTATGAAACATAATTCCTATTACAGGCAAAGACAAGACTCAATAGTTTTTACTTACTAACTAGATATGAGATGGTAGAAGCCTAGTTGGCTGTTCTGGGGACTCATAAATAAGAAGAGCTACAGCAAAGTCAGCTAGTGAACGGATTATGGTGCTTTCAGGACCTGAGGGAGGAGGGGAGCATGATGGTAGGCTGCAGTGAGTTGCAGAGCTAGAATAATTATCTGATACCTCCTGAATGTCGTTGTGCATTGAGGAGCCAGGTGGTGCAGACACCGTGAACGTGCCCATGAGCTGTTTTACGATAATGCAAACACTACAATCCTGGCACTTCACACCCACCACTTCCCCCAAATAAAGAACATTATCTCATTCCCTGCAAGATAAAGAAGGGGCTTTGTATAAAAAATAAATGAAAATTTACATACATTGTATTTAAATAAGGGGCCCCTCTAAGGCAAGTGCTCCTAGACGACTGCCTTGTTTGCCTATTGAGAAATCTGTCCATGTGTGGAGCACAAAGAAAGAAGACAGAAGCACATTCACAAAGTTCCTGAGAAATCTGATTACACCAGTTTTGGTTTAGAGTATGGTTATCTCAGCCTTTAGGTGTATAACATCATAAACTTTCAAACCAAATATATTAGAGTTCTTATTGAGTGGAGTGTAAGAATGTTCAGCAGAGAAGGAAGAGCAAAGACAGAAAGGAGGGAGAGAAGGGAGAGGAGAGAGAGAAGGAGAGAGAGAAGGAGAACGAAGATAAAAAGGGAGAGAGAAGGGGAGGAGAGAGAAATGGAAAGAAAGAGAAGGGAGAGGAAAAACAAAAAGGAGAGAGAGAAGGGAGAAGAGAGAGAAAAGTAGAGCGAGAAGGAGAACAAAGACAAAAAGGGAGAGAGAGAAGGGGAGCAGAGAGAAATGGAGAGAAAGAGAAGAGAGAGGAAAGACAAAAAGGAGAGAGAGAAAGGAGAGAAAAGAGAAAAGTAGAGAGAGAAGGAGAACAATACAGAAAGGGAGAGAGAGAGAGAAGGGAGAGGAGAGAGAAATGGAGAGAAAGAGAAGGAGAACAAAGACAGAAAGGGAGAGAGAGAAGGGGAGGAGAGAGAAATGGAGAGAAAGAGAAGGGAGATCAAAGACAAAAAGGGAGAGATGGAAGGGAAAGGAAAGGAGAGAGAAAATTAGAGAGAGAAGGAGAACAAAGACAGAAAGGGAGATAGAGAAGGGAGAGGAGAGAGTAAAGGAGAGAAAGAGAAGGAGAGGAGAGAGAAAGGGAGAGAGTGAGAGAAGTGGAGAGAAAGACAGAAAGGAAAGAGAGAAGTGAAAGGAGAGGAGGTCGAAAAATATAGAGAGGAGAACATAGACGGAAAAGAAGAGAGAAGAGGAGGAGAGAGAATTTGAGAGAAAGAGAAGGAGAGCAAAGACAGAGAGGTGAGACAGAAGGGAGAGGAGAGAGAAAAGGAGAGAGAGTGAGAGGAGTGGAGAGCAAAGACAGAAAGGAAAGAGAGAAGGGATAGTACAGGAGAGAGAAAAATAGAGTGAAGGAGAACAAAGAAAGAAAGGGAGAGGGAGAAGGGGGAGGAGAGAGAAATTGAGAGAAAGAGAAGGAGAGGAGAGAGAAAAGGAGAAAGTGAGAGAAGTGGAGAGCAAAGTCAGAAAGGAAAGAGAGAAGGGAAAGAAAAGGAGAGAGTGAGGTAAGACAGAAGGGAGAGAGAGAGAGGAGGAGAGCAAAGACAGAAAAGAGAAAGAGAAAGAAGAGGGAGGAGAGAGGAAAGGAGAGGGAGAATAAGATCAAAGAGAGAAAGGAGAGAGAGATAAGGGAAATGTAAGAGAAAAGAAGAGAAGAAGAGAGAGCAAATACAGAAAGGAGAGAGAGAAGGGAGAGGAAAGAGAGAAGAAGGAGAGAGCCAAGACAGAAAGGAAAGAGAGAAGAGAGAGGACATGGGAAAGGAGAGAGAGAAGAAGAGCAAAGACAGAAAGGAAAGACAGAAGGAGAGGAGGGGGGAAAGAAGAGAGGAAGAAAATGAGAGCAAAGACAGAAAGGGAGAGAGAGGAGGGAGGGAAGCAAGGAAAGGAGAGTGGAGAAGAGAGAGGGGGAAGAAGAGACAGAAGGAGACAATTAGAGAATGGAGAGCAAAGACAGAAAGGAGAGAGAGAAGGGAGAGGAGAGAGAAAAGGAGAGAGAGGAGGAGAACAAAGACAGAAAGGAGAGAGAGAAGGGAGAGGAGAGAGTTGAGGTGAGAATATTTGAATATTTTATCAATTAAAATTTCTATTTTGCAGCATACTTATGCCGTCATTTCTGATGGGTAATTACTCTAGTAAATGAATAATTATAAATCTCCCAGTTTATGTAAATTGTAAAGCTTAATACAAATCATGATTCTGTATATATATATATATATATATATATTTTTTGTTTTGTTATTTTTTATAATTTCATGATATTGTTGCACTTATAAACAAACGTGTCTAATATGTGGTACTAATAAAAATACTCAGGCACATTATCATTTATCTGGGTTTACTGTTATTATACATCATTAACAAATTAATGTCAACCATTGCATGTTTGCGAACCAATTTGGCGCCTGCAGCGCCTGTGCTTACCCATACAACATGTATGTGCTAACTCCTACAAGATTCCTGCTGCATATTTTTATTTTATTCACATTATAATATATCTTCCAATCACGTTCCCTGCAACTTTCTTCCCTTTTATCCAACAAAATTGCTATGAACCCTTTGCCAGTTTCTTCACGGGCATGGACCTCATTATACTACTCTTTCAGGAACTTTCTATTAAGTAGGTTATACTAATTTGGTTGTTAGTGGCTCTGGCAGCATAGACACATATGACTGTGTGGTAGTGAATATAGCCATAATAAATAATTGCATTTTATTCAAGCACTGCGTGGGAGGCAGACTGAGCTCAAGAACATAAAAGCTCGGAAAATTCAGGCCACAGATTCTTCATCTGAACAACAAAATCCTCAAAAACACAAAGAGAGAGATGAGCTGGAGCAGTGATTGCCAGCCTGGCACTAGGGATAATTAGAGTAAATGCATCAACACTTGGGCAATCCTATTCACATAAACACAAAGAAGCACATATTATATATTAGTGTATGAAAATACAGAACACTCATGGATAACACAAAGGAAACTGGTGATATTACATTCAAATACAATTAATATACAGTTTTATTAAGTTTGCGCCAACAGAATAAATAATTTTATATATTTTATATTATTTTCAACTATATCAGGCATGTTACGTGTGAAATGTCATTTTATAACTAGGTTAATTCAGTGACGGAGCTAGAGAATAAGTGGCCCTTGTGCAAAAACAAATATTTACTCAGTGCCCCTCCCTCAGACCTCTTCCCATGATAGCTCCTCTTACTAAAAGTTTTCCCCATAACAGCACCGCTCCCCAAGACCCCTTGCCATAGCTGCTCCCATGCCCATAGCTGCTCTCCTTATTGTATAAACTGCTTGCAAGAAGCTCCTCTGCCTGCAGCATAGCTCCAGGACGAGTGTGCTCCACTTTCCAGTGACATTCTTTAAGGGGGTGGGTAAGGGAATACAGAAATACACAGCACCAAACACTGCTAAGCACACACCTCACATAGAACCCCCATCCCTATCTCGTTTGCTCCCCCTCACAGAACCCATTCATCCTGTACTTTGCTGTTACTTTGCATCCCTTGCTCTCTTACCTCCTTCCCTGACACAAATTCCTAGTGCTGAACATCTCCAAACTGCCACCTCTTGGAGCTTCAGTAGAAATGCTTGTTTTTTAGAGGCACAGAGCAGTTTCCGCCCTGTGGAGAAATCTCCTGAAATATATAATTATTGGGCCGCTAAAATTATTTTTATGGTGAAAAACAGTAAAATATTTTCATACCTGCTCAGAAAAGGTAAGTTAAGAGCTCACATTTGGTTTCATTGTCTCTACCCAAGGACTTCCCATCTGGGACATGTACATGTCTGTTCCCACAGACTCTAGCCAGCCCACCTTGCTTTATTGGGGTCTGTGAGACTGCACATAGTATACATGCACTCTTCTTCCCACAACGAAAGTATGTCCTATGCACAGTGAGACTGATTATAGAAAATACTAGACCTTGGGATCCAGTGGAGTTAAAGATGACTAAACAAACTGGCCATTAAGAGAAGTGTTGTAGCTCTCCATTGGTCCCTGATCCATTGGCAGCCAATTACTAACTGGCACAGTTTGTCTTGATACACCTGGGTGATATTCCTATTAAAGTGAATATTTTGTTGATTCACATGGTTCAACATGAATAAATTATATTGTGGTTCATGGAATTGAGTAAATTAGAACTCTGAAGTGATAATAGATTTGCCTTTTGTGCAAAAATTAGATTTTTTTAATTTTTTTCTTAACATGAGGATCATAGTACAGTAAAACCCCAGTTATCCGGCACCCACGGGTACTCCCTATTGCCGGATAAGTGTAGTTGTCGGTTACGGTAATCGGGAGTCCCAGAATTTAAGGATCTAAATGATCCTTAAACCCCCACAAAACCCTCAAAATGCATTTAAAACGGCATTAGCACCTAAAACTGGGCCCAGAAAAAACAATTAGAAAAAAAGTTAGTATTTCTTTTTCAGTCTCAAACTGACGAATAGTGCCGGTAATGACGGTTTAGTGGGAGTTTTTTTTTTAAAATGGGGAATTCTTGCTTGAGAGTCCTGGTTAGTTGGGTGGCGGATAACCGGGATTCTACTGTAGTTCTTAACTACCAATGGGATGTTACTCAATAGAGTGTAACCACTATATCGTCAGCCCCTATATTCAGCAAATCCAATATTAATTAAACATTTTTGGCAAAGAAAAATTCTCTGATATTCATCCAAAAACCCAATATTTGTCGCAAAGTCACCATCCAAAAATTAATTCAATGATAATGTGACTAATTCCAATTTTATTTTAATTTCATTTTAGTTGGTTTATTTACCTTTGATCATTTTGCTACACATACTATTTTTTTTAATTGTATTTATATATATATATATATATATATATATATATAAATAAATATATATATATATATATATATATATATACACTGTATATATACACTGTATATACAGTATATATATATATACATAGAGAGATATTATATATAAAAATATATTTTATATATATATATATATATATATATATATATCACATATATAGTTGTGAGCATGCGAGCTGTTGCTAACGCTTGCGGGCTCGCAAGGCGCTACTTGCCAGCAACTGCGGACCTCGCCAAATTTACGTTGTTCCGAAAGCAAAATATGAGACATTACGACCTCGCAAACATCATCCGAAACCCGTGCACATCAAAACATGAAAAACACAATAAATACACACAACAAATACATAAAAAGCTTACCTACAGGAAGAGGGAGCACCCAGGACCTCGGAAACTGAAGTTACAAAGTTACACCTCAATTTAACTGCAAATAAAAGAGTTTAGACACTAAAAAATGCCCTAAGCGAGAGAAAAAATGTCCGCCGTAAAAAACGAAAACGAGGCTACAGTACTCTAAAGTACTCTAAAGACGCAAAACACCACCAAACACCTACGGATTTCCCGAAAAAGACGTCCGAGATCCGAAAAGAAGGACGCAACCCGCGCGACCCCAAAAACATTACAAACACAATAAATACACACAACAAACACAATATAGGTTACCCACAGCAAAGGGGGGGGGGGGGCACCGAGGACCTCTGCAAGTGAAGTTACACCTCGATTTAACTCCAAATTTTGGAGTTTAGACACCCGAAAATCACCAAAGCGAGAGAAAAATGGCTGCCGAACAAAACGAAAACGAGGCTAAAGGCCCCTAAACACGCAAAACAGCACAAAACACCTACGGATATTCCGAAAAAGTCGGACGACATCCGAAACGAAGGACGCTAAATCAGCCACAGCCGCATACCACACATTAGGCTCCATTTTAGAACAATAACTTATACAATCCGGAAGTACACAGCTACCCTAACGGATTTGCCTCGCGCACGCACACTATTACACTACACACTGCACACATTCATCACGCTTACACAGCAACATGAAAACAGATTGCCAGCTCTTCAACACAATGCTTCCTGTATATATTACTTCACAATAGGTAAAGTATATTAATTTCTTATTTTATTAATTATTCATTGCCGAAGGTGCTCATCGAGAGGCTCGCAATGAGCGCCGAAGGATCTTAAAACACCAACAAAATTAATTTTGCACGCAAACAATATTACTTGCCTTACAAACTTATTGCCGTAATTTTTGGACGGGCAAGTCGCTAGTATATATATATATATATATATATATATATATATATATATATATACAGTGGTACATATATTTATACAATGATACCTTGGTTCTTGTTGTCCTCGGAACTATGAGCGCCGAAGGATGTTAAAACACCAACAAAATTAATTTTGCACGCAAACAATATTACTTGCCTTACAAACTTATTGCCGTAATTTTTTGACGGGCAAGTCGCTAGTATATATATATATATATATATATATATATTTATACAGTGGTACATATATTTATACAATGATACCTTGGTTCTTGTTGTCCTCGGAACTAATCATTTTCAATATGCGACACGTTTCACTGTCAAAAAATTGCCTCTGAACTCGTCTCTTTGACACTTGCTCAGGATCTTGACTCCTCCGACTGACACTTGCTCGGATATCAATGAGCTCACAATACTCTGCATCCTGTCTTTTAGGATGTGGAATAAAGTTCTGTACTGTGGATAGTGTAGTTAATGCTTACAAGAGCCCAAGAGCAGTCTTTGCCTTCAAGAGCCCAAGAACAGTCTGTGCCTGCAACAATCAAAGTGCAGCCTGTGTCTACAAGAATCAATGTGTAGATTGTGCCTATTAGAACTGAAGTGCAGCCTCTGACTATAAGAACCAAAGAGTAGCCTGTGCCTATAATAATCAAAGTTCCAAGCAATAACCTCTCTCCTTCTTCTCCTCCTCTACATTGCCACTATCCCATTGGGCCATCAAGTCCTCTCAGTACTGTTAAAGTAAAGTTGAATTCTATGTTATTTGATGTAATTATTGTTTTTACTTACATTTGTTTAGTTTAGTATCAAGAAACAAGACCATCATTTCAAACTAAAATGTAAAAATGCCCCCAGCAGAACGGATTATTTTAATTTACATTGATTCCATGGGAAATGCTTGCTTGGAACCATGGGGGTAGGCACTTAGGGTGATGAGGGGGACAAATCCCCACTAGAATTTTCAATGTTGGTGTTTATGTTTAGAGAAGCAGTTGTGTGATATTTTTTATATTATATGCAGTATCCCCCCCCCCCCCCCCCCCCCCACAGATTTTCTCTGGCTCCCATGCTTAAACCTCAACTTGTTTGGAACTCATCCTGCCGTCCGGAATGGATTAAGGACAAGATTATATGTAGTGGTATAAGGAATGGATTATAGTAGTTGTGACTGCTCTTATAGTACCTTTTGGATATTACGTTAGATTGTTTCTGCATTTTGATATGTTATATGTATGGTGAACAACCAGTTTACATTTGGAGCTGTCACTCGTATCAATGCTGATATGAATATTGTTTATATATGTTTTTAATAACATCTATCTAGTGCTTGTAGCGCGAAATGCGTCAGTTGTTTTCTTCATACAGCCACTTACGGCTCTTTTCAGTGACATATGTTTTATAAGACCCAACAATAAATATTAGATTTTATTTATTTAATTTATGGCAATAAACTCTTGGTTTTTAACTCAGATCCATTCACCAGCTTAGAGTTTATTCATTCCCCAACACATTTTTCTGTTCAAATACTTCCTTTAGGAAATTAGAATCTAATTAGTATTTTGCTACCATTTTAAAAGCTCCCATTTGTAGATTAGAATAACATTCTGTATTCTTTATTTTATTGTTAGGAGGCAGATTTGGAAGAGGATGAGGTTTTTAAATATGAACTCTGTATGGCATACCATCCAATCCCTCCATTCCCGGGGGCCAACAGTCACACTTCATTTTAGGCTTGAAATAAGCAGTCTATGCCTGGCAGGTTCAGCAGGTGGAGGCTCCTTGGCATCGGGACCCAATAACATGCAAATGGAGTGTATTAAATGCTGGTTTGTGAATGTCAAGGTTTGGAGGGGGGCATGGAGGGAAGCAGTTGTGGCGCAGCTGAGGTTTTCTTTTTATCATCACCAGGGAAACTACTGGCTGCTAATAGAAATAAAAGAAAATCAGCCCATCAGTTACCTTGAAAGTGAATTGCTGCCACCCAAAACGTCACACGAGATGTGCTGCTGCATTCAGGTCCATATGTGAAAGGATTGTGCGTGATTGAGAACATGTGTCCGTGTGTGCGAATATATCACGGCATTACAAGGCATCAGGGTTATGATACGATGAAAAATAGGAATTACAGCAGATAAATTAATCTGATCAATGATTTAAAGGACTGCTGTGTATATATGTTTTTCTATATGATGTTTGAGTAACTAAATGTGAAAACGGGCAAAACTTGGGCCTTTCTTTCGTCTCTACTTTGTCAGAACGGTGGTTGAAATTCTTTATTATTCTTTAGTGTAGTGCTTCATTTCCTTTATCTTCTTTCAGGAGGATGTGCCCTTTTAAACTAATGAGCTTAGTCCTCTTGAAAGCACTGGCAATTTGAGCCTCTGCTTCCCCATTGTGCAGATCTACAGCCTTATTAAATTGTGATTTGTCCAATCGAATAGGGCTCTCTATAAGCACAGAGCATATTTTATTTACAAAAGTTTTTAGTTAGTGAACTTCTATCCAGAAGCAAGATCTTCACTAACTAAAAACTTCTGTAAAAAATATGCTGTGTGCTTATATAGAGCCCTTTTAAACTGACCTAATCGCAATTTAATAAGGCTGATAATCTTCCTTTGCGTTCATACAACCTTATTAAATTGCGATTTGGCCAATTGCAAAGGGCTCTATATATGCACAGAGCATATTTTTTTTACTGAAGTTTTTAGTTAGTGAAGACCTTGCTTTTGGATAGAAGTTCACTAACTAAAAACTTCTGTAAATAATAGAGCCATTTCCAATTGGCAAAATTTCAATTTAATAAGGCTGATAGTCTCTTCCTAGCTTCAGAAGTTGATGAGCAGAAATAAAAATGGTAGATACCACCACAGCATGTAAAAGGTAATAAAAAAGGCTGTATTCATTATCTCCATTTCTGCATATTTTCAAGTGTAGTTCTTCAAAATAGTAAACTTTAAACATCTGACTACAATAATACATAATAATTAGAGCTCTGTACAGAACACCAGACAAAGAGCCCTATGCTAATCTGGTGCTCTAACTTAGGGGAATGCAGTAAAAAGTCTGCGGCAGCTTTTTCCCCCTAAATTCTACACTAATTCAAATCATTCGCTCCACCAGATTAGAGCAATCAGCTCAGATCCATAAATCTTGCTCTTTTGCCGCAACAGATATCTGTGCAGGGCGCAGCCAAACCAAGCTTTACGGATGATACAGCCCTAGGAGTCAACAGGAAATATGAATGTCATAAAACTTATAATGTGTGGGAAGTGCAGGAATGACTGTCTGTAACTAGCTACAGGAAGGGAATATATATATATATATATATATATATATATATATATATATATATATATATATATATATATCAATTGTTTTTAAATTATTAATACATTTTTGATATTAAAAAGGTGTGGCAATTGTATTTATAGCTTCAACAAAAAAAGATTTGTTTTCATTTTGTGTTATAATATGATATATTTATAGACAATGCATTAGAGTGTTTGTTCCTAGGCAACATGTTTTTTTATGTGTATTAACCCATTGCGTACTGAGTTGTGTGTTGGATTTTGTATCATAAAACAGGCTTAATGCCAACATATATTTTTTAATCACACATATGTTGATATCGGATTGTTAAGTGTCAAATAATGTTGACATTTCAATATTTTGTAGTGCTTTTTGTGCTATACTGTCACTTTAAATGCTTCTGAGGGACTCAGCAACGTTTTTAAAACCACTTGTGCGTGGTCTCTGGTACACGTAAATCTTTCTTCTGATTTTTCAATTATGGCAGTGCCCAGATATGTGAGTGATCCGTAAAATCTTATTAGCAAATTGTTTGGGTGTCGAAGTGTAAGGAGTAACTTGTAATGTATTGTCAGTGCAAAACGCAATGGAGATTTATGCCTTGCTTTTCAGCTTTGTCGTAGAGTTCTCTGGTAGCAGTTTGCTCGCATTGTTTTAGAGATGGGGGATTTACATAGCTAGGTAGGGTTTACCCCTCAGTTAGGGCACTCATAAATGCTTTTTCAGGGATTAGCATAGGGCCCAAAGATGTCATCCTTTCTCCAGAAGGTAGTGGCAAAATATCTATAACAATACCGTCCATAACAGCATTACCGGTATTGTAGATTTGGCTTTTGTTATCTTTGTTTTGGATCTTTTTTTATTATTGGAAGATGCTATTTAAAGGATGACTAAAGTATTACATTTGCTGTTAAGTGCCCCTCATAGACACGCACACACAACTTCCTTTCTACAATGGTCCTTTAAACTGAAGCCCAACATTTTGTGTTATGGCAATAAAACAAACTTCTATGCTTCTACAAAACGTTATACAAATCTTTAGAATGGTCTCTCAGCCGCACTACATGTTCCTCCCCTTAATTACCTTAGCAGTGTGGAGACAAACAGAGACTGATATGTTACTCTCTTTGAAAATACATTTAATATTAAATATTGTTCTTATAAATTAATAAATGTGAATTGTTTTAATAATGAGTACATTATAAAAATAACTAGCTTTTCTTCGTAGAAAATTAGAGTGGTCCTTTAAATCATAAGCCCACTTGATAAATAGCTCCAATAGAAACATAGGTGGTATGGAGGTATTTTATATTTTAATTCTGCTTAACTCCTTGCTTAATATGTTTATGTTTATACCCCATGATTTCCTAGACTTGTCTTTTATTGAATCCTACCTTGGCCCATGGTAAATCTCTGCTGTAGAAGATCCTCATTAGATCACCCTAATTATAAACACAATCACAGCTGACAGGCCGCCGAAAATATCGTATGTGAGGGACAAGGTGCTGAAAAGTCATTAATCAGATGGCTTCAAATCATCAGCTTCTAGATTAAAACAAATGTGTGCTCATGCATAACCAATAAGATAATTAATAATTACAATTATCTGTTGTCAGTCTCTGCACATATCTTAATTACTTTAACTCGTAAGTTGCTGGAGACACCTGACATTTTTCTTATCTTATATTTTACACAGCTCTATATACATATGAGAAATTATATTATACACAGAGAGCATGTGACATATACGATAACAAATATTCATACAAAAGAAGAGGAGGCCCTGCTTCTCAGAGCTTATATTATAAAGTAGATGGTTTAGTGATGGAAAAGGAATTGGAGAGATGGGTGACTGGTAGTTACTGTGTGGCTGTGGAGGTGGCCTTGTGTCAGCAGGTCAACAAACAGTTAAGGTGTTCGACTTCATTGAAAATGTAGTTGTTTTAAAGAAATATTTTTTAGATGGACTGTCCCTCTATTTTTAGAGTTCCCATTTTCCTTCTTAGATTCCCAAATGCCCCTCTTTTTATGGATTGTCCAATGTGATAATCCAGAGACGAGGGGCTCAGTACACTCCTAATTCTCCTACTGTAGCTTATAGGAGCAATCTGCAGGTTGTGACTTTATATTCATCTCAGCACCCAGCAATTCAGACCAGGACATCAGTCATGGAGAAAAAATCAGATGATCAACACCATTTCTTAGTTCAGAATCGGACTGAGACTTTATTCTTGCTTGCATTTCACAGATATAATCAAAAACAACAAGATTTTACCCACATATATCCCTCACTAGAAAGGTCTACATTCTTAATATAACCTCCTCACCCCATCACTAGGGTATAAACCCCTCTCCCATTGCCAGATACACAAGAGATGGGGTTATCTTGTTTGGTCACTAAAATCCCAGGCCTGTGTTAATCCTGAGGCCTGCAAGGAGGCCAGAAGGCATTCCAACCCCCAGGTCAGAGCCCAGATGTCTGGAAAATTGCTCTATGTGGTTTTACAATATGTTTTGATTATATGTGCTATTGGGGGAGGAAAACATCCAACATATTTCACAAACTACAAGATTAGAAAATAAATGCACAAATTAAATAAGCAACAAGATATTGAATGTCCATTTTGATAGCCTTGATGTTAGTAATGAAATGTGTAAGAGTCCTAGATAACAAGGTCACTTGTGGGGTGCAGGGGGGTCCCAAAATCAGTCATGACATCCAACATGTAAGAATAATGCCCGGTTTTCCATGTCGCACATTCTTTGCTTCCCTATGGTGTTTTGTCTCAAAGTCTTGGTAAAAAATTGACAGCTGGTATGTCTAATCTGTGGAATATCTGTGTGTGTGGAGTAGTGTGCACATGTTAACTCTCCGAAACTCCATTTACACATTGTACAGAATGGCTGTAACAATATCTACAGTATGCGTGCATCCATTTTCAAGAATACAAGTGGCTATTTAAAGTGTTGGGGGAAAAGCATTTTGGCATAGATATGTTACAGTATATGACATATGACATGCCCTGAAGGTAGACCGAGTCAAAGATGGTGGATATATTAAATGCCCAAAGAGGAATCCCACATGAATTCTGTGAATAATATGTATGTGATCAACTGCCTCATTTTTTCTTTGTGTTAATGTTTTCTAGTTTTTAGTACTATCAACTTATAGTTGCAATTTAGATTTATTAAGTTTGCATGAAATCAAGCTTAAAGAACCACTGAAGTGCTATATTTATAGTATGGGCATACGAAGAACTTTACTTTTTAATTATTGTATTCATTTATTTTTCTAAAAGGATTAGAAACCTAGGACGAATGGGAGGAATATTGGATTGAGATAATATCTCTATTTAGTTATTTTCAAGCTTGCCGCTGTAAATACTCATGTGGCAATAGAATTAAATAGTTACCGGTAGTTAACTCACCCCCTCAAACTACAGGCATTTCAGCAGTCCAAGATGGAATTGCGTATTGACACAGAGTCGGATAATGTTTTGTACTGCTGCTAATATTCTTATGCTCATGGTTTATACATCTAATAATGTTCCTAGTTTGTTACATACTTCACAAACATGTGATGTGTTTCCTTAACAGTGTAATGTCCAGGCTATAAGAATGCATGTGCATGGCAGACCAAGCAATATCATACAACTTGATGGATACTGTGACAACTTACAAGTCTCCGCTGGGTTTGTGCCCATGTTTCAGGCTCTTTGATGGAGGAACACAATACTTTTCTGAGTTTTACTAAAAATGTATCCAGGCCAAGCTTCTACTGAAGTACTACCCAAACGAACAAGCAGTTCCTTGTCATCAGCTTTCTCCTAGCTAACCATGGGTGGAGAATAATCAAAAATAATCCAAAAGTCCATATACTCAGTGGCCTGTATATTTGTCCTAGACATCCATTTGTTCCACTATTGCTCCACGTGGTCATAGGCTGCAGGCTATCTCTGTATATGATGGTGTCACTCACAGGTCTGAAATAACTTAATATAATCTAGTCCATAAAGTGCCCCTCCTCTACTCAAAAGCCATTCTTGAATTGGGTTTCCATTGGTGCACCTAATTACCTTTGCATATAGGTTAACTCCTTGAGTTATCCTGAGGGAACAGACCTTTATAGTCTATGACTCACATAAACTCCTTGTATGACTTCCAGAATTCGTCACTATCTTACACAAGACACAACTAAAATCCTTATACACTCTCTCAGCACCTCTTGAATAGACTACTGCAACTCGCTTCTTGTTGGCCTACCTACCACCCGTCTCCACTTCAATCCATTATGAATGCCTCTGCTAGACTCATCTTCCCTACACAATGTTCAGTGTCGGCATCACCTCTCTGTCAATCCCTCCACTGGCTTCCCATAGCCTCAAGAATAACATTTAAAACTTACAAAGCCCTCAACAATAATGATCCCCCTTACATCTCTGCTCTCATCTCCAAATACTCCCCCACCCGCCTTCTTCGTTCTGCTAATGACCTTCTTCTTTCTACAACTCTTGTCACCTCCTCTCTCTCCCGCCTCCAGGACTTTTCTCGTGCAGCCCCTAGTCTCTGGAAGTCCTTGCCTCGCTCCACCAGATTATGCTCTTGCCTCAAAACATTTAGAACCTCAGTTAAAATGCATCTCTTTAAAGAAGCGTATCACCTTCCACCCTAACACGCTTATCACCTATCTCTCCCTCTTTTACCCCTCACTATACCTTAGAGTGTCTGTGAGTTCCTATCCTAAGTATTGTGGGAATGCACCATGGACATTGGATCCCGAGCTCAAAGACAGGGCCCTCCTTGCTTTGCTAAATGTCAATCTGTATTTATCATTGTCTGAACCTAATTTATGTACAGCGCTACGGAATATGTCGGCGCGTTATAAATAAACTATAATAATAATAATATTCATGTAGTGTGATGAGAGGACACGATGATAGACAAGGCTTGTGGTGGACAGACAGCATTAAAAACTCAATGTGTTGAACAGATTACTTTGTAGGTACGTATTTTGACTGGCGGGTAGTATATTAAGCAAGCTATGTGATGGGCAGCCAGTAGATGATGTGACATGTTATGTTATGGGGACAGTGTGATTGGCAGGCGTCAGATAAACCTTATAACTCGTAGGCAGTATCACAGACAAGGCACGTGATTGGCAGATAATATGCTAGGCAAGCAGTTGGACTGGCAGACAGTGTGAGAAGCAAGTCATGCGATGGGCAAGCAGTATATGAGGTGCCAATAGTGTGACTGACATATAATGTGACAAATATAACGTGTGACTGGCATGAGGTATATTGGATAAACCTTGTAATTTGCAGAAATTATAATAAGCAAGGCATGCTATGGGTAGGCAATATCAGAGGCAAACCCTGTGACGGGTAGACAATATAATAGCTAAGCCATGTGATGGGCAGTAACACAGGTAATGTGCAAAGTTACAAGCACTTATTACTTTTATCAGCTATAACATACAGTAGATTAATATTAAATCCTGTTCTATCCTTACACTGAGGTGGATGACTCTTAAATCCATATATCTCAGTCCTTTTTATGCTGCTAGTATGCAGCTCCCATAGGTGGAATCCTCCCAAAACCATAGGAATCTATAGAAAAAGAGAATTATTACTATTATTATCATTCATGACAGCTGAGAGTTACATCCATCTCCTCTTTGGACTTCATCCATGTTATATTAAGGTTAGTTCAAATGATATACCTCAATATAAATAATATTCCTGCAACTACATTTTGTTGATCATTCATTCAGTTGTGTTTGACTCTCTGTGACCCCATGGACTGCAGCAGGAAAATCTATCTATGCCTCTGATTACGCCTATCCATAAAGTTATTTTGGCAAAGATACTAGAGTTGGTTGCCAGTTCCTTCTCCAGTGGACCTGTCTGCTATGACCTGCCCATCTTGGGTGACCCTACATGGTATATCTCACAGCTTCATTGAAGTACACAAGCCCATTAACCATGACAAGTAGCGATCCAGAAGGGGTCCTTAAACATAGAGATCAGTAAATCCAAAACTGGGAAGTTGTTAAATATTTCAGCTTGGATATCACATTGTTGATTTAGATAATCTATTAAACATGAAAGAGATGGATAATGAAAATGATAAAATGGTGTTTACTGTACTCAAAATGAGCCTCCAAAGGAAAGTCTGTCTCCCTTTTCACTTCAAAAAGGCAATTAGACTACCGTATCCAAAATATCTATCAATAAGAAAAGAAAACTCTTTGTCTAGTCATATGGCAGCCTTTGAAGGGATAAAGAAGTTTTCTTATTATTTTTAGGTATATAATATGTCTGTGCATCTATTTACTTGTATGTACTTTACTGTATTAAATGACTAGCTACTTGCCCGTCAAAAATGCCAGGAATAACATTTTAAGCCTGGCAATGCTGTTTGCCACCAAATTTGAGCACCTTTGGTGCACATTGCGAGCCCTCTCCCCCTGTCTACTTCCTCTTTTGTGTCTCATTTCCCCCTCTTCTCCCTTCTCCTCCCCCCTTGTTTTTACCCCCCTCTCCCTCACCTGTGTCTCCTTCCCCCTCCCTTCCATGTGTCTCTTTTCAGCCCTCTCCCTCCCATATCTCTCTTTTCCCCCTCTCCCTCCCCTGTGTCTCTGTCCCCTCTCTCCCTCACTGTGTCTCCTCCCCTATGTCTCTTTCCCCCCTCCCCTGGCTCTCTTTCTCCTCTCTCCCCTATGTTTCTTTTCCACCCCCCCTCACCCATTGTCTCTTTTTACCCCCTCCCTCCCCTGTGTCTCTTTCCCCCTCTCCCTCCCCTGTGTCTCTCCCTTCTTCTTTCCTGTGTCTCTTCCCCCTGTCCCTCCCCTGTGTCTTCCCCCCCGTCCCTCCCCCTCTCCTGTGTTTCTTCCCCCTCCCCTGTGTATATTTCCCCCTCTCCCTTGCCAGTGTCTCTTTCCCCCTCTCCCTCCCCGTGTCTCTTCCTCCTTTCCTGTGTCTCTTCCCCTGTCCCTCCCCTGTGTCTCTCCTCCCTCCCCTGTGTCTTCCCCCTCTCCCTCTACTGTGTCTCTTCCCCCTCCCCTGTGTATCTTTCCCCCCTCTCCCTCCGCTGGTTCTCTTTCCCCCTCTCCCCTGTGTCTCTTTTTAAACCCTCCCTCCCCTGTGTCTATTTTCACCCCTCTCCCTCCCATGTCCTCCCATGTGTCTCTTTCCCCCCTCCCTTCCCCTGTGACTCTCCAAATCTCCCTTACCTGTGTCTCCTTCCCCCTCCCTTCCCTGTGTCTCTTTTGAGCCCTCTCCCTCCCATATCTCTCTTTCCCACTCTCCCTCCCCTGTGTCTCTTCCCCCCTACTTCCCCCTCTCCCACCCCTGTGTCTCCCACTCTTTTCCCCCTTCCCCCTTATCCTCCTTCAACTCCATTTCCCCTTCTCCTTCTTCTGCTCCCTCCTTCCCCCTTATCCTCCTCCTCCCTTCCCCTGTGACTCTCCTCCTCTCCCTCACCTGTGTCTCCTTCCCCCTCCCTTCCCTTTGTCTTTTTTCAGCCCTCTCCCTCCCATATATCTCTTTCCCCCTCTCCCTCTCCTGTGTCTCTTTCTCCTCTCTCCCTCCCTGTGTCTCCTCCCCCCTCCCCTGTGTCTCTCCCCCCCTCCCCTGGCTCTCTTTCTCCTCTCTCCCCCATGTCTCTTTTCCCCCTCCCTCCCCTGTGTCTCTTTTTACTTCTCCCTCCCCTGTGTACTCTTTTCACCCCTCTCCCTCCCAGGTCCTCCCATGTGTCTCTTTTCCCCTCTCCCTCCCCTGTGTCTCGTCCCCTCTCCCCTGGCTCTCTTTCCCCCCTCCCCTGTGTCTTTTTTCACCTCTCTCCCTCCCATGTCCTCCCATATGTCTCTTCCCTCCCTCCATTCCCCTGTGACTCTCCCCCTCTCACTCCCCTGTTTCTCTTCCTCGTTTCCTGTGTCTCTTCCCCCTCCCCTGTGTCTTCCCCCCTCTCTCGTGTCTCTTCCCCCTCCCCTGCGTCTCTTTTTACCCCTCCCTCCCCTGTGTACTTTTTTCACCCCTCTCCCTCCCATGTCCTCCCATGTGTCTCTTTTCCCCTCTCCCTCCCCTGTGTCTCTTCCCCTCTCCCCTGGCTCTCTTTCCCCCCTCCCGTGTGTCTCTTTTCACCTCTCTCCCTCCCATGTCCTCCCATATGTCTCTTTCCCCCCTCCATTCCCCTGTGACTCTCTCCCTCTCACTCCCCTGTTTCTCTTCCTCCTTTCCTGTGTCTCTTCCCCCTCTCCCTCCCCTGTGTCTCTTTCCCCCTCTCCCTCCCCTGTGTCTCTTCCCCTCTCCCCAGGCTCTCTTTCCCCCTCTCCCCTGTGTCTCTGTTTACCCCCTCCCTACCCTGTGTCTATTTTCACCCCTCTCCCTCCCATGTCCTCACATGTGTCTCTTTCCCCCCTCCCTTCCCCTGTGACTCTCCCCTCTCCCTCACCTGTGTCTCCTTCCCCCTCCCTTCCCTGTGTCTCTTTTGAGCCCTCTCCCTCCCATATCTCTCTTTCCCCCTCTCCCTCCCCTGTGTCTCTTCCCCCCTACTTCCCCCTCTCCCACCCCTGTGTCTCCCCCTCTTTCCCCCCTCCCCCCTTATCCTCCTCCAACTCCATTTCCCCTTCTCCTCCTTCTCCTCCCTCCTTCCCCCTTATCCTCCTCCCTCCTTCCCCCTTATCCTCCTCCCTCCTTCCCCCTTATCCTCCTCCCTCCTTCCTCCTCCCTCCTTCCCCTCCTCCTCCCTCCTTCCCCTTATCCTCCTCCTCTCTTTCCCCCTTTCCCCTCTTTCCTTACTATCAGTCGTTCAGCTCCTGCTGCCCTCTACCCTGCAGCGCTGGCTTCTGGCTGTGTCAGAGCCAGTATATGCTAATGACGTGACGCTCATGTGATGTTACATCATTAGCATATGCCGTTTCCAACACAGCCAGAAGGTGGCGCTGCAGGGGAGAGAAGAGCAGCCGGAGATGATCACCTGATAGAAGAGGGGAAGGGAGAAGGAGGGAGGAGACACAGTGGGTCTGCTTGCAAGTTCCCCCCGCTGGTGAGCCTTGCCTAAGTCCTGTGTTGCTGGCTGCAATTAGCGCCGTATATACTAGCGACTTGCCCGTCATTAATGATGGCAGTAAAATTTGAAGGCTGTCAATGCTGTTTACCACACAATGCGAGGCTCTCCCCCCTCAAACTTGCGGGCTTTTGACGCTCATTGCGAGCCTCTCCCACTTTCTACTTTATGGGCCTCGTGATGAGCGCCTTCCGTGCTTTGCTGCTCATTGCAGGCCTCAGCCAACCCGCCACTTTCACACGTCGCACTGCTTGCGTTTCCTAAGTGTTTGGAGGCTAAGACCCGCTTGTTTCAATTTATGATCAGCTCGCCTCGCTTCCCGAGGCTGGCAGGTTCGCCTTTGGCGCTCCTTTCTGGCTAAGTCCTGCATGTTTCATTGCCTCGCAAGCCATGAGCACCTTAGGAGCTCATCGCCCAAGTGCTGCGAGTTTTAGTGCCTTAACGGCTCGCCTAAGTTGCACGCACCACGCAAAGTGTTACAAAGTCTCCTAGTTTGACAATCATAATATGTGACATCACATATAATAGTTGGCAAACTACAAACTGTTGTCACTCGCCTAAGGTGCAAAGCGAGGGACGCAGAGGTGGAGACTCTACAGCGGTTACAAACACCCACAGAAGCGGGACTTTCAAAAAAACACATTTAACACGCAATAACTACATACGGACTTAAACAAAAAAATACGAGCCGTGGGACTTAGAAAAAAAAACATTACGAAAACAATAAATACACAGAAAAATGACAGAAAAACCTGACCCACAGCAAGGGGGGGGGGGCACCCAGGACCTCTGGAAGTGAGGTTACACCTCAATTTAAGTCCAATTTACCGAGTTTAGACACTCAAAAATCCCCTAAGCGAGAGAAAAAATGGCCGCCGTAAAAACGAAAACGAGGTTATACAACCCTTAAAGCCGCAAAACATCACCAAGCACATACGGCTTTTTCAAAAAGATACACCTTTAGGAAGAATGCTAAATCATCCACGCCCGCGTACCACATACACATTCGCCGCCATTTTACAACACTAACTTACAGAATGCGGAAGTACACAGCTACACTAACGGCTTCCCCTCGCGCACGCAGCCTATTTACACTACACACTGCACACATTGCTGACACTTACACCACAGCTCCACAACAGTGCAAACCTACATTGTATGCTGCAGCAACATGAAAACAGATTGTCAGCTCTTCAGCACAATGCTTCCTGCATATATTAATTCCAAATAGGTAAAGTATATTAATTTATTAATGTATTACTTATTTAATTAGCATAAAAAAATACATATACACAAAAAAAACAAAAAAACATTTAAATCATAATAAACGCATAAGCCATTCACCGCGCGCCTCACAATAGCACACAAATTACACCAGGGGACAGCCTTGCAATAAGCCCAAAAAGCAGATCAGCGCCGACCTTACAATGACAGCAAAGCGCCTCTGATAACAAAAAATCTAACAACCAAGAGGCTTGCGATGAGCGCCGAAGGATCTCAGACCACAAAAAAAATGTATGTCTGTGCCAAACAGCATTACCTCTTTTACAATTTTATTGCCCTGTCATTTTAGACATATATAAATAAATATATATATACTAGCGACTTGCCCGTCAAAAATGACAGCAATAAAATTTGAAGGCTGTCAATGCTGTTTGCCACACAATGCGAGCCTCTCCCACCTTCTGCTTTACGGGCCTCGAGATTAGTGCCTTCCGTGCTTTGCAGCTCATTGCAGGCCTCGGCCAACCCTCCACTTTTACGCCTCGCAATGAGCACCTTTGGCACTCATCGTTTCCCCCCTCTCCCTTCCATGTGTCCCCGCCCCTCCCTGCCCTGTGTTTTTTTCCTTGTTTCCCCTCTCTGTGTCTCTCCCCCCCCCCACCATGTGTCTTTTTCCACCATCTCCCCGCTCACATTCCCCTGTGTCTTTCTGCTCTCTGTCCCTGTGTAAATCTTGCATGCCTCGTGATGAGCGCCGTTGGTTAAGATCATCTAAGTGTTACTGGCTTCAGCCTTGTTTTGAACCTTTTTGCAAACAGTTACCCTTTTTTGTCCACCATTTTTTTCCTTGCTTAGTCGATTTTCGATCTCAAACTAGCTTGCAACCTCACTCACAGGCTCCCTGCCTCTCACCCAGAGCTGTTTGTGAGGTTTTTAATTTATTATTTACACTATTTTCATTTTTTTGGCGGTCTTTCATGCTTGAGAAAATATTGTTCGTTAAATTCGTAATTTTTTTCAAAGTGTTGTGTGCCTAGCGACCAGCGCCAAAGTGCTACGTCCTTTGTCGCTGATCGCGTGCATCGCTATGGGCGCCTTCAATCTCCTTCCACCCTCCATCAGTGAAGTGACCTCGGGCAAATAACATGTATGACGGGACAGAGGATCCTTAGAGGGACCCTGAAAGGGCACTATTGCGAGGGCTCATTTCAGCAAAGTGTTGCGAGCCTAAAGATGAGCGCCTGAGGCGCTCATCACAAGCCCTGCAATGAGCGCCTTCGGAGCTCATTGCAGCAAAGTAGTAGTGGCAGGCAGAAAACAGGAAAGATAACAGGACAGGTCCAAAATGACATTCTGCCTCTGTAAATCATCTAATATATAAACTTTACACACTTTTTATGGTATATAAAATGCAATCCCTTGCCCCTCACCTTACCTAACTTGGAGCCACATTAATTTTAAAGCCTGCAAATCGATCGCAGGCCGGCCGTATGTCTGTGGGTGTGTTGCACGTTCCCGTTCGTCTCAAATTGCGATGCTATTCAATTCCTCAAGCCCGCAAGTTACTGTCCCAAAGCCGAAACCATAAACCATGCACTAGTTCGAAGCATTACAGGGCGGGAATATGATCAATTAAGCAAGCCCCTAACCTCCCATTTTGAATCAGCCAATAGAAAATGAGACCCTTGCGGGATCTCTTTGGTGTAAGTAAGCTGCGGCTCGATTTTATCGATTTACGGGCTTGACAGAAGGGTGAGAGTAGCATTTGAGTAGCAAATTGTTTTTTTTTGTGTCCGCAACTCTCGCGGCAGCGCAAGATCAAAGGCTTTGACGTAAGCTGCGATTGAGTAAATCGCAAGGGATCGCAGCTCTAGGCGCGACTTGCTAAGTAGCTTGCGGCCTCCCCTTGCGGCTACTTATTCCAAATAAGTAAGATTAGAATGAGGCCCTGAGAGTCTAAGGGTTTAAGAAAAGGGGGCAGGGGAAGATCAAAGAAAAAGATAAGTCTAGGAGAGAAAGATAAAGGAAAGTTAAAGATAGAGGAGGAGAGACAAATGGAGCAGGGAAAGTGACAGAGGAGGAGAGAGACAAGTTAGAGAGATAAGGGAAGGAGAGAAAGAGAGTGGAAATTAGCGCCAGAATGAATGGGCTGAATAGGAGAGAGACATAGAGCAGAGAGAGACAGGTGTGGGGAGAGGGATAAAGGTAGGGAGAGATAAGGATCTGATTGTTAGAAACAAAAAAAGAGACAGTTATTAGGAGGAGGGAGAGAAGAAGGCATAAAGAGAGAGAGAGAGAAAGTAACAGATGGTGGGAAAGCAGAGGGAGCATCGAGGGACATAGAAAAGGAGAGGCAGGGGTTGTAGGCACAGGGAGGTAAGAGAGATATGGAAAGGGATGTGGTAAGGGGAGGGATATGGGGAATGGAGTAGGGGTTAGAGACACAGAGAAGGGAGAAAGGCAGATAAGGATAGATTGGCATGAGAGAGAGTTGGGAAGGGGGAGCGAGAAAGGAGTTGTGGCAGGTAGAAGAAGGATGACAGCCCCCGGAGACAGAATGGGTTTAAGGGGCTATTGACCGGGCGTAGTGCAGGGTAGTGATTGGGAGATTTGGAATTTAGGGGTGGAGTATAGGAGGAGATAAGTAAGGGAGGTTTCCCGCCTTTGTTCCACTCAGAAGTTAGGAGAGCAACCAAAGCATCCAACAGCCATGGCATCCCCTATACTGAATTCCCTAATAGAGCAATTAAGAGCCCAAGTGGCTGTTAATGGACAGGAATGGTTTCATTCAATGATAGCAGCAACCCGTGATGATGCCCCACAAGGGGTTAACAACCCAGCCCAACCTACTAGCCAGTTGCAGGCTACAAGTCGGCCTGTGAGAAGATCCAGGCCCCCAGAGAGAATCAGGGCCATATTAAATTCAAAGCCCGTAGCGGCAACGGCACACCCGCAAATCCTGAGGGCTTGAAATACTCTGGAGTTACTGAGGTATTACATTCAAACATGCTACGACCTATTGGCCGCAGACGCAAGCCCTGTAAACCCTTTCCTCGCACGCAAGCTGTTAAGGGGCGGGCAGAGATGTGATCGTCCATTACGATCCAATTGCGGTATAACGTCCAGTTTGTGATACTGTGGAGTATCAACATTCACTTGAGGGCCTGATAACAATATGACAGGTGATACTGGAGCAACAGGGGACACGGTCCTTGGGGAAGATGCAGCACAGATGAGGCTGCTGGAGGGAGCAGCAAGAGCAAAGGAGAAGCAGACAATAAGAAGGATAGGCAGCACAGAAGTCACAAGGGCTGAAGCCAGAAGAAGGGCAGTTTAGGAGAGGGTGAAAGGGAGAAAGGAGCCAGTGAGGAGAGGAAGCAGAAGGCAGCAAGCAGCCAGTCAGACAGTGAAAGTCTTCTTCCTCTCTTGTGTCTCATTTCCCCTTCTTCTCCCTTCTCCTCCCCCCTTGTTTTTACCCCCCTCTCCCTCACCTGTGTCTCCTTCCCCCTCCCTTCCATGTGTCTCTTTTCAGCCCTCTCCCTCCCATATCTCTCTTTCCCCTCTCTCCCTCACTGTGTCTCCTCCCCTATGTCTCTTTCTCCCCTCTCCTGGCTCTCTGTCTCCTCTCTCCCCTATGTCTCTTTTCCGCCCTCCCTCACCCATTGTCTCTTTTTACCCCCTCCCCCCCCCTGTGTCTCTTTCCCCCTCTCCCTCCTTTGTTTCTCTTCCCCTCTCCCCTGGCTCTCTTTCCCCCTCTCCCCTGTGTCTCATTTTACCCCCTCCATCCCCAGTGTCTCTTTTCACCCCTCTCCCTCCCATGTCCTCCCATGTGTCTCTTTCCCCCCTGCCTTCCCCTGTGACTTTCCCCCTCTCCCTCCTCTGTGTCTCTTCCTCCTTTCCTGTGTCTCTTCCCCCATCCTTCCCTTGTGTCTCTTCCCCCTCCCCTGTGTCTTCCCCCCTCTCCATCTCCTGTGTCTCTTCCCCCTCCCCTGTTTATCTCCCCCCTCTCCCTCCCCTGTGTCTCTTTCCCCCTCTCCCTCCCCTGAGTCTCTTTCCCCCTCTCCCTCCCCTGTGTCTCTCCCTTCTTCTTTCCTGTGTCTCTTCCCCCCTGTCCCTCCCCTGTGTCTTTCCCTCCTCCCCTGTGTCTTCCCCCTCTCCCTCTCCTGTGTTTCTTCCCCCTCCCCTGTGTATATTTCCCCCCTCTCCCTTGCCTGTGTCTCTTTCCCCCCTCTCCCTCCCCCATATCTCTTCCTCCTTTCCTGTGTCTCTTCCCCTGTCCCTCCCCTGTGTCTCTCCCCCTCCCCTGTGTCTTCCCCCTCTCCCTCTCCTGTGTCTCCTCCCCCTCCCCTGTGTATCTTTCCCCCTCTCCCTCCCCTGGTTCTCTCTCCCCCTCTCCCCTGTGTCTCTTTTTACACCCTCCCTCCCCTGTGTCTCTTTTCACCCCTCTCCCTCCCATGTTCTCCCATGTGTCTCTTTCCCCCTCCCTTCCCCTGTGACTCTCCTCCTCTCCCTCACCTGTGTCTCCTTCCCCCTCCCTTCCCTGTGTCTCTTTTCAGCCCTCTCTCTCCCATATATCTCTTTCCCCCTCTCCCTCTCCTGTGTCTCTTTCTCCTCTCTCCCTCCCCGTGTCTCCTCCCCCCTCCCCTGTGTCTCTTTCCCCCCTCCCCTGGCTCTCTTTCTCCTCTCTCCCCTATGTCTCTTTTCCCCCTCCCTCCCCTGTGTCTCTTTTTACCCCCTCCCTCCCCTGTGTACTCTTTTCACCCCTCTCCCTCCCATGAGTTTCTTTTCCCCTCTCCCTCCCCTGTGTCTCTTCCCCTCTCCCCTGGCTCTCTTTCCCCCCTCCCCTGTGTCTCTTTTCACCTCTCTTCCTCCCATGTCCTCCCATATGTCTCTTTCCCCCCTCCATTCCCCTGTGACTCTCCCCCTCTCACTCCCCTGTTTCTCTTCCTCCTTTCCTGTGTCTCTTCCCCCTGTCCCTCCCCTGTGTCTCTTCCCCCTCCCCTGTGTCTTCTCCCCTCTCCCTCTCCTGTGTCTCTTCCCCCTCCCCTGTGTCTCTTTTTACCCCCTCCCTCCCCTGTGTACTCTTTTCACTCCTCTCCCTCCCATGTCCTCCCATGTGTCTCTTTTCCCCTCTCCCTCCCCTGTGTCTCTTCCCCTCTCCCCTGGCTCTCTTTCCCCCCTCCCGTGTGTCTCTTTTTACCTCTCTCCCTCCCATGTCCTCCCATATGTCTCTTTCCCCCCTCCATTCCCCTGTGACTCTCCCCCTCTCACTCCCCTGTTTCTCTTCCTCCTTTCCTGTGTCTCTTCCCCCTCTCCCTCTCCTGTGTCTCTTTCCCCCTCTCCCTCCCCTGTGTCTCTTCCCCTCTCCCCTGGCTCTCTTTCCCCCTCTCCCCTGTGTCTCTTTTTACCCCCTCCCTACCCTGTGTCTATTTTCACCCCTCTCCCTCCCATGTCCTCCCATGTGTCTCTTTCCCCCCTCCCTTCCCCTGTGACTCTCCCCCTCTCCCTCACCTGTGTCTCCTTCCCCCTCCCTTCCCTGTGTCTCTTTTGAGCCCTCTCCCTCCCATATCTCTCTTTTCCCCTCTCCCTCCCCTGTGTCTCTTCCCCCCTACTTCCCCCTCTCCCACCCCTGTGTCTCCCTCTGTTTCCCCCTTCCCCCTTATCCTCCTCCAACTCCATTTCCCCTTCTCCTTCTTCTCCTCCCTCCTCCCCCCTTATCCTTCTCCCTCCTTCCCCCCTTATCCTCCTCCCTCCTTCCCCTCCTCCTCCCTCCTTCCCCTTATCCTCCTCCTCCCTTTCCCCCTTTCCCCTCTCTCCTTACTATCAGTCGTTCAGCTCCTGCTGCCCTCTACCCTGCAGCGCTGGCTTCTGGCTGTGTCAGAGCCAATATATGCTAATGACGTGACGCGCATGTGATGTTACATCATTAGCATATGCCGTTTCCAACACAGCCAGAAGGTGGCGCTGCAGGGGAGAGAAGAGCAGCCGGAGATGATCACCCGATAGAAGAGGGGGAGGGAGAAGGAGGGAGGAGACACAGTGGGTCTGCTGGCAAGTTCTGCCCGCTGGTGAGCCTTGCCTAAGTCCTGTGTTGCTGGCTGCAATTAGCGCCGTATATACTAGCGACTTGCCCGTCATTAATGATGGCAGTAAAATTTGAAGGCTGTCAATGCTGTTTGCCACACAATGCGAGGCTCTCCCCCCTCAAACTTGCGGGCCTTTAACGCTCATTGCGAGCGTCTCCCACTTTCTACTTTGGAGGCTAAGACCCGCGTGTTTCAATGTATGATCAGCTCGCCTCGCTTCCCGAGGCTGGCAGGTTCGCCTTTGGCGCTCCTTTCTGGCTAAGTCCTGCATGTTTCATGGCCTCGCAAGCCATGAGCACCTTAGGAGCTCATCGCCCAAGTGCTGCGAGTTTTATTCCCTTTAACGGCTCGCCTAAGTTGCACGCACCACGCAAAGCGTTACAAAGTCTCCTAGTTTGACAATCATAATATGTGACATCACATATAATAGTTGGCAAACTACAAACTGTTGTCACTCGCCTAAGGTGCAAAGCGAGGGACGCAGAGGTGGAGGCTCTACAGCGCCTCACAAGCGGTTACAAACACCCACAGAAGCGGGACTTTCAAAAAAACACATTTAACACGCAATAACTACATACGGACTTAAACAAAAAAATACGAGCCGTGGGACTTAGATAAAAAAACATTAGGAAAACAATAAATACACAGAAAAATTACAGAAAAACCTGACCCACAGCAAGGGGGGGGGGGGGGGGGGACACCTAGGCCTCTGGAAGTGAGGTTGCACCTCAATTTAAGTCCAATTTACCGAGTTTAGACACTCAAAAATCCCCTAAGCAAGAGAAAAAATGGCCGCCGTAAAAACGAAAACGAGGTTATACGACCCTTAAAGCCGCAAAACATCACCAAGCACATACGGCTTTTTCCAAAAAGATACACCTTTAGGAAGAACGCTAAATCATCCACGCCCGCGTACCGCATACATATTCGCCGCCATTTTACAACACTAACTTACAGAATGCGGAAGTACACAGCTACACTAACGGCTTCCCCTCACGCACGCAGCCTATTTACACTACACACTGTACACATTGCTGACACTTACACCACAGCTCCACAACCGTGCAAACCTACATTGTATGCTGCAGGAACATGAAAACAGATTGTCAGCTCTTCAGCACAATGCTTCCTGCATATATTAATTCCAAATAGGTAAAGTATATGATTTTATTAATGTATTACTTATTTAATTATCATAAAAAAATACATATACACAAAAAAAAACAAAAAATCATTTAAATCATAATAAACGCATAAGCCATTCACCGCGCGCCTCACAATAGCACACAAATTACACCAGGGGAGAGCCTTGCAATAAGCCCAAAAAGCAGATCAGCGCCGACCTTACAATGACAGCAAAGCGCCTCTGATAACAAAAAATCTAACAACCAAGAGGCTTGCAATGAGCGCCGAAGGATCTCAGACCACAAAAAAAATGTATGTCTGTGCCAAACAGCATTACCTCTTTTACAATTTTATTGCCCTGTCATTTTAGACATATATAAATAAATATATATATACTAGCGACTTGCCCGTCAAAAATGACAGCAATAAAATTTGAAGGCTGTCAATGCTGTTTGCCACACAATGCGAGCCTCTCCCACCTTCTGCTTTACGGGCCTCGAGATTAGTGCCTTCCGTGCTTTGCAGCTCATTGCAGGCCTCGGCCAAACCTCCACTTTTACGCCTCGCAATGAGCACCTTTGGCACTCATCGTTTCCCCCCTCTCCCTTCCATGTGTCCCCGCCCCTCCCTGCCCTGTGTTTTTTTCCTTATTTCCCCTCTCTGTGTCTCTTCCCCCCCCCCTGTGTCTTTTTCCACCATCTCCCCGCTCACATTCCCCTGTGTCTTTCTGCTCTCTGTCCCTGTGTAAATCTTGCATGCCTCGTGATGAGCGCCGTTGGTTAAGATCATCTAAGTGTTACTGGCTTCAGCCTTGTTTTGAACCTTTTTGCAAACAGTTATCCTTTTTTGTCCACCATTTTTTTCCTTGCTTAGTCGATTTTCGATCTCAAACTAGCTTGCAACCTCACTCACAGGCTCCCTGCCTCTCACCCAGAGCTGTTTGTGAGGTTTTTAATTTATTATTTACACAATTTTTATTTTTTTGGCGGTCTTTCATGCTTGAGAAAATATTGTTTGTTAAAAATTCGTAATTTTTTTCAAAGTGTTGTGTGCCTAGCGACCAGCGCCAAAGTGCTACATCCTTCGTCGCTGATCGCGTGCATCGCTATGGGCGCCTTAAATCTCCTTCCACCCTCCATCAGTGAAGTGACCTCGGGCAAATAACATGTATGCCGGGACAGAGGATCCTTAGAGGGACCCTAAAAGGGCACTATTGCGAGGGCTCATTTCAGCAAAGTGTTGCGAGCCTAAAGATGAGCGCCTGAGGCGCTCATCACGAGCCCTGCAATGAGCGCCTTCGGAGCTCATTGCAGCAAAGTAGTAGTGGCAGGGCCGAAAGATAACAGGACAGGTCCAAAATGACACTGTGCCTCTGTAAATCATCTAATATATAAACTTTACACACTTTTTATGGTATTTAAAATGCAATCCCTTGTCCTCACCTTACCTAACTTGGAGCCACATTCATTTTAAAGCCTGCAAATCGATCGCAGGCCGGCCGTATGTCTGTGGGTGTGTTGCATGTTCCCGTTCGTCTCAAATTGCGATGCTATTCAATTCCTCAAGCCCGCAAGTTACTGTCCCAAAGCCGAAACCGTAAACCATGCACTGGTTCGGAGCATTTCAGGGCGGGAATATGATCAATTAAGCAAGCCTGTAACCTCCCATTTTGAATCAGCCAATAGAAAATGAGACCATTGCGGGATCTCTTTGATGTAAGTAAGCTGCGGCTCGATTTTAGCGATTTACGGGCTTGACAGAAGGGTGAGAGTAGCATTTGAGTAGCGAATTGTTTTTTTCTTGTGTCCGCAACTCTCGCGGCAGCGCAAGATCAAAGGCTTTGACGTAAGCTGCGATTGAGTAAATTGCAAGCGATCGCAGCTCAAGGCGCGACTTGCTAAGTAGCTTGCGGCCTCCCCTTGCGGCTACTTATTCCAAATAAGTAAGATTAGAAGAAGGCCCTGAGAGTCTAAGGGTTTAAGAAAAGGGTGCAGGGGAAGATCAAAGAAAAAGATAAGTCTAGGAGAGAAAGATAAAGGGAAGTTAAAGATAGAGGAGGAGAGACAAATGGAGCAGGGAAAGTGACAGAGGAAGAAGAAGGATGACAGCCCCCGGAGACAGGATGGGTTTAAGGGGCTATTGACCGGGCGTAGTGCAGGGTAGTGATTGGGAGATTTGGAATTTAGGGGTGGAGTATAGGAGGAGATAAGTAAGGGAGGTTTCCCGCCTTTGTTCCACTCAGCAGTTAGGAGAGCAACCAAAGCATCCAACATCCATGGCATCCCCTAAACTGAATTCCCTAATAGAGCAATTGAGAGACAAGTGGCTGTTAATGGACAGGAATGGTTTCATTCAATGATAGCAGCAATCCGTGATGATGCCCCACAAGGGGTTAATAACCCAGCCCAACCTACTAGCCAGTTGCAGGCTACAAGTCGGCCTGTGAGAAGATCCAGGCCCCCCTAGAGAATCAGGGCCCGTAGCGGCAACGGCACACCCGCAAATCCTGAGGGCTTGAAATACTCTGGAGTTACTGAGGTATTACATTCAAACATGCTACCACCTACGGGCCGGAGACGCAAGCCCTGTAAACCCTTTCCTCGCACGCAAGCTGATAAGGGGCGGGCAGAGATGTGATCGTCCATTACGATCCAATCGCGGTATAACGTCCAGTTTGTGATACTGTGGAGTATCAACATTCACTTGAGGGCCTGATAACAATATGACAGGTGATACTGGAGCAACAGGGGACACGGTCCTTGGGGAAGATGCAGCACAGATGAGGCTGCTGGAGGGAGCAGCAAGAGCAAAGGAGAAGCAGACAATAAGAAGGATAGGCAGCACAGAAGTCACAAGGGCTGAAGCCAGAAGAAGGGCAGTTTAGGAGAGGGTGAAAGTGAGAAAGGAGCCAGTGAGGAGAGAAAGCAGAAAGCAGCAAGCAGCCAGTCAGACAGTGAAAGTCAGCAAGAAGAAGAAAGGGACATTAAGGCATGGACAGTGGGCAGGAAGATGGAGGGCGCAGAAGTCGTGGAGAAGGACAGGCAGCACAGTTTAACAGCAGAGGAGGAAGGGAAGGAAGTTTAACATCGGCAGTGGTCTGCCCTATTTCTGCATTTTATGACCCAGGGGAAGGTCCATCTACCAGGAGTGGTGCACGAACAAGGTCTGGTCTTTGCGTTATAGCAGCAGGAGGACATGGACTTCGGAAGCAGTCCGAGGAGCACCGAAATACCTGCCTATAACCCGCATCACATCGCAATGACATCAGGCCAGGAGGAGGCTACGCATTTGGAGGCCGGTCATAGTGGTGGTAAGGCCCAGAAGCAAAATGTATCTTCTATTTACAGAAGCAGGAGGTCCCCGCCAAGAGGACAATATGGGAGCAGGTGAGTTAATTCACCAGGGCTGGAGATGGTCACCAACACGCTGCAGGGAATACGGTGAATGCAGGAGACCCGAGAGGGCATGAGAAGGAGAGTCTTGTCATTACAGAAGCGGCAGGGAGCAGGAGAGTAGGAAGGAGAGAGAACTGCCCTCCCGGCAAGAAAGCAGGGTACTGAATACAACCAGGGTCGTGAGGAGGGAGAGATCCGCTAGCAGGATCAGTCAATGCCCTTCCAGCAACCAGGGAAGGGCCATGAGCAGGAAGGGTGGTAACATCGTCAGGCATTACCGCCCCCTTGTCTTCAAACAACAGGAGGCAAAGTGGTGAGTACACAGAAAGCACACAGTCTACAAACACTACTCAAAATACTGTTCATGGTTTGGTAAATGTTTTAAAAGGTTGGCTGTCAAAATTTGAGGTTAAGCAAAGTCTGGGGCATGGGGCAGAATGGGTAAATCAGGATAGAGTGGTTAGTATTATGTTACCCCAAGCCTAATATTGGCTAATGCCACTAGAGTTGCTGAGGGAGTAAAGCGTGGGGCGGAGGAAGCCGTAGTTTTGGACAGGTTTAAAGTCCGGGGGTAAGGGGGGGTGGAGCGGAATAGATTATCAAGGTAGCGGATACAGCAATGACAAAAAATGTTATGCTCCATAGGGCAAAGCGGGGAACATGTGTCAAAGGAACTGAAAGAAAAAAATTTGAAGCGTGAGTTTATAGAGTTGTTTGCGCTGCTTCCGCTAGGCAATCTCATACAAATAAAGCATGAGGGAAAAAAGGACGACACAAAAAAAGAGCCAGAGCACTGTCCAGCATTGTTTTGGTATCTGGGTGAGATTGAGGGGATTCATCGTACATATGTAAGCTTAGCATGATGGTCCTATGATAAGAAATGTAGGTAGAAATTGGCAGTAAGGCCTGATATGCGATGGGATGATCGAGATATGGGTAGTTGGTTAAAAATAGTTATACCTTTACTCCCAACAATGAGTACAGGGTTAAACCAGCATCGAATAGCTCAATTAAGAAAGTTTTTTGCTTTGCTCTTAACGAAAGTTTGTGTAAGTGGGGAGCGTCATACAAATTTATGCACAAATGTTCTGAGTGTGGAAACGGGCACCCACTTTTTCGTTGCTTCAAGAAAGCAAAGTCACAAAAAACGGGAGAGTCAGTTGTTAAAGGGGACGAGCTAAGTTCTAATTAAAAGGATATTGGGGTGGCTAAATCTATACACTAGGCTCCTAGACAGGGAAGAGGATGCTAGGTTATTACTAGAGGGGTGTCCTGCAGGATATTAAATTCCTTCCATTGATCAGGTTCCTTTAGGCCGTTTGCCTAACCTTTAGTCAGCGAGGGAGAATCCGGTGATGGTGTTGAGTGAAGTGGAAATGGGTAAATTGGCTTGGCCTTTTGGTTGGTTCCCATTAAGAATTTGAGGACTTCGGTATTAGGATTGGTTCCTAAGAAACAAGAGGGGTATTTTAGGCTTATTCATCATTTGTCGTACCCAAAAGGTTTATCCGTAAATCACGGGATCAGTAAAGATTTGTCATATGTCACTTATGCATCTTTCAAACAAGCTTTTCGGTTGGTTAGAAAGGCAGGCGAGGGGGTGTGGTTAGCCAAAGTGGACTTAAAGTCTGCCTTCAGGTTTTTACCGGTACACCCGGATTCTCATTGTCATGAATCACCCAGGGGCCATATTGGATCAGTGTGAACTATGCTGGGGCCATTTTGTGACTGGCAGCAGTGGCCATTTTGGGCTGGGTTATCTTCCACATGCTGTTGCCATGTGGAAGAACAAAAGGTTTGGGCTCACAAAGTCACTGCTTGTGAATGGTATGAATAGGGGGTTCCACTGTCACCATTAAATAAAGTCAGCATTACTGCATAAAATGGATTGACGTGGAAAACTTGCCCCACCCTGATACCATGTGGGAATGGGGAAATATGGTTTGGGTTGTAATGATTAATTACAGTATAAGCTTGTATATAGTATCATGGAGTGATTGTATGTAGTTAACCATCCCCCATTAGGTAAACACTGAGGTAGGAGCTGAGTAAGATCATGAACAAGATAAACCTCACAGGGTGTCGCCAGGACCTAAACAAAGAGATTTGCCAGACAGCCAGGCACCTAGATAACAATGGGGGGCCTAGGAGCTCAAACAGGAAGTTTCCCCTGGGACAGCCTGGGTCAGAATGAGCTTGGTGGCCACGCCTGGGGTTGGCCCAGGGGAGGGGTCTGGTGGTTCCCATAGCCTACCTCTGTTACATTGGACAGAGGTAATTAGGTTACTCTAGAGGTTACCCTATTGGCCAGAGAAAGGGGAAAGGTTGATCCACTCCCTCCACTGTGTGTGTGTGAAATGTTTTAAATATGTTGTTCCAAAATAAAACGTTGTTCATAATTTTCATCAAGACGTGGTGTGTAGATGTATTATTTACCCGGGGACATATGCTTGCAGTAAGATTCGTCAGACCTACTGTCAATATTGCTCAGTCTAAACCAAGGGCTGAGACATGATGTTCCTGTAATCAAAAGCTACTCCAAGGTCCAGAGTAACCCAAATCCGGTCAGCAGACCCCAGCCAGAGAGTGGGTCTTGATACTCATCACTTACTGGGATGGTTCATTATGGACAAGTATTTTGTTGACTTGTGTTTACCTATGGTGTGTTTCATGTCATGCTCATACTTTGAAAAGTTTAGTAACTTTTTGCATTGGGTGGTCTGCAGACAAGCGGGGTTACACTCGGTGGTGTACTATTTAGATTATTTTCTTTTTGTGGAGCCAGCTGATTTGGATGATTGCGTAAGGTTACTTCAAACTTTTCAGGGCATGGTCGATAATTTTGGTATCCCTTTAGCAACCAAGAAAACGTAAGGTCCCTGTCAAGTTGATTTGGAAAAATTGGAGTGTGAGCTCCCATGGGACAAGGTAATAGACTTAAAGAGAAATGTCCTGCAAGTCAGGGCTGCCAAAAAGGACTCATTAAGGTCAATGCTGGGTAAACTTAATTTTGCTTGTCAGATTATCCCAATGGGCAGGAGACTATCCCTGGCTACAGCAGGTGTATGCCAACCTCATCATTATATCAGAGTAACTGCTGAACACAAAGCAGACTTACGTATATGGTACCTGTTCTTGGAGCACTCAAATGGGTGCACTATTATTTTGAAGGAACCGGTGGATAATGAGGTTTAAGAATTGTATACTGATGCAACCGGTTCAATTGGTTTTGGGGCCTATTTTAAGGGTAGTTTATGCTGGGAAGCGTGGCCACCTCTGTGGAAAAGCAATAAGTTGACGAAAAATGTAACTTTCTTAGAAATGTTTCTTATTGTGGTTGCTTTCTTGTAGTGGGGGTATAGTCTGAGGAATTATCACGTAGTGTTTCATTGTGATAATTTGAACATGGTGCAGGCTATTAACTCTACAACTGCCTCTTTGCCTTCAGTGGTTAGATTGCTGAGGCAATTGGTATTAAAATGTTTGCAACTCAATATTTTAGTTAGGGCGTCACACATACCAGGGACAAAGAACGTTTTAGTGGACGCATTGTCAAGATTTAATTGGGAAAAGTTCAGAACACTAGTACCTGCAGCAACATTTCAACATTTGTCGAAACTGGGACTTTAATTATAATAGAGTAAAATGGTCACAGGGTACTAAATGAAGAAAAGTAAGAAAATACTGCCCTGGTGATTTAGTAGAAGTTATGCTGGTTGGGTAAATAAAATATGTTGGCGTTGACTTTATTTGATGTTTTCATTTCAGGGTCTCCTTTACATTTGTTGATTGTGAGGCATTTATTCATATATTGGGCCAGAAGGTCGGCATCAATAACAGAACAAGGTCGTCAGATGGGGTTTCCTGAGGCAGCAGTTATATTTATATGGTTTGGTATCCGGGGATGAAGTGGGAGCAGGTTTTTTTGACAGTGGTGGGGTATGCAAGGTTCTCCCCTCCGCCAGAGCTATTACTTATACATGCTGGGGAAATGATTTAGGTTATATGCCCTTGAAGGAGTTAATTAGAAATGAAAAGGGACGTGTTGAGGCTTATGGAGTTATTTCCAGGGTTGCTTATAATTTGGTTGCAGGTGATGCCTAGAATGAAGTAGATAGGGGCTCATGATCCTAAAAAGTTAGATAAAGCCAGGCTTAGGCTCAATCATAGTCTGGGTGGTTTCTCTATTAGGCACAGGGATTTGGAAAACCCCAGAGGCTAAGACATTTTTTTAAGGGTTCGGAGTCCACCTTAACGATGTGGGACTTTTGTTATTAAATTATACTCTTAAGCAGGGTATTATGCAGGCCATGGTGCTTTTTGGCGATGTTGAGGTCTCTTGGACACAAGGTTCCATTGGGCCTCTGGGTAGGGTTGAGCTCCTTCTGCCGAGGGCTGTACAGCTACCTCTTATATTATGTTCAAATGTTATGTTTAAATAAAGCTGTGTCCTGTTAAAACCCACAATTATAGTTTGTCTTTATTTAATGGGTTAATCAGGGGAAGAAAGAGACATATAGAGGGAAGAGAATGAGGTATGGGAGGGCAGAGAGATGGGCATTGAGAGAGTAGATAGAGACATTGGAAGTGAGTTAGAGACAGTGGGAGGATATAGTCAGATAGGGATCGAAAGAGATGTTTAGTGAGAGAGATAGGGGAGAGAAATGGAGGGGAGAAACAGAGAGAAAATGAGACAGACGGGTTTAGAGACAAGGGAGAGAGAGACAGTTAGGGGAGTGGGAGTGGATGGCAGAGTTAGAGGGGAGAAACTGGTTGGAGAGGAAGACATACAAAGGCTAGAGAGAGAAGGCAGAAGATAGAGAAGATGCAGAGACAAGAGAAGAGAAAAAGACAAGAGGATAAACAGAGACTGTAACGGAACCCATCACTGTTTTACCCTGTTTTATGGTTATTTAATTATTATGGTTAAAATATGATCCTACTGT
Source organism: Discoglossus pictus (assembly GCA_027410445.1). Lineage (NCBI taxonomy): Eukaryota > Metazoa > Chordata > Amphibia > Anura > Alytidae > Discoglossus > Discoglossus pictus. The sequence continues at coordinate 32,786,031 of CM050163.1, forward strand.
TATACTGTATGTATGTTGGTTTATGCTCTGCAGAATATTAGCCCAGACTATTGCAGACCTTGGCATAATAGATAATCCTATTACAAGGGCTCCTCATAAGGAAGAGAGGTCCATTGTGTGAAGTGTTCACATTGTGAAGATGGAACAAAGGGAAGGATGATCTAATCAATGTCTGATTGTATCAAAGTTGCCAGGTAGCCTCAGGGAGGTGTGACCCACCTATTGTCCCTCTATGTGTATTGTGTGGCCAACTATGGGGGATGTGTATTGCCTGTGGGAAGAGATGTGTATATATATTTCTGCACAACAAAATAAAGACAGTATTCTTTGACTCCCTATTGACTGTCGTCCAATATGGGAGGTTGGGGATGGTGAGACTGTAGTGCTTCTTGGATATTTTACCGTATACCAGCGGAGATATTGAATTCGTGTTCCAACTCCGTTACATTTGGTGGAAAGTGGCGGAATTGTTCCCACGGTCAGAAGGACAGCTACAGGAGACAACATTCCGTGGAGTTACAAATTGAGGGCAACGCTAGTATCCGTACAGCGCCCCTGGCAACAGCAGGATGGAACCGGCTAGTTTTCGGACAGCGTTCCATGATGAGGAGGAGGAGGCGGCTGCAGACTACAGGGATGCAGACAGAAAGGAACTCATGGAGGGAGACCGGGCAGCGGCTACAGCACCTCTTACGGACAGCACACAGACTGAGTTTGGAAGAGAACTCCAAAGCAGACTGGCCTTTTCCCCAGGTATGCTTCCCACAATAACCTTGGAATGGTTAATGACAGATGTCCACGAATACATAATGGAAAAGCAGCGGGCACGGGAGCGGTCCATCTTGGGAGCTGCTAACCCACCTCCCACCATTAACCCCCCCCAGCACTGCGTCCGGGTGGTGGAAACCACCAAACCCCTCCAAGATACATCAGGTGCCACACGTGTAACCAGCCGGGCCACATGCAGAGAGACTGTCACAGAAACCGCTCCACGTGGAATACTCCAACTAATTCCCCTCCCCAGCGACAGTGTGTTTCCCAGGGAGCAGAAGGTGCCGTCCTTCCTCCCCAGTGACAGTGTGTATCCCAGGGAGCAGAAGGTTCCGTCCTTCCGCCCCAGCGGCAGTGTGTACCCCAGGGAGCAGAAGGTGCCGTCCTTCCTCCCCAGCGGCAGTGTGTACCCCAGGGAGCAGAAGGTGCCGTCCTTCCTCCCCAGCGACAGTGTGTATCCCAGGGAGCTGAAGGTGCCGTCCTTCCTCCCCAGCGGCAGTGTGTACCCCAGGGAGCAGAAGGTGCCGTCCTTCCTCCCCAGCGGCAGTGTGTACCCCAGGGATCAGAAGGTGTCGTCCTTCCTCTCCAGCGACAGTGTGTATCCCAGGGAGCAGAAGGTGCCGTCCTTCCTCCCCAGCGGCAGTGTGTACCCCAGGGAGCAGAAGGTGCCGTCCTTCCTCCCCAGCTACAGTGTGTATCCCAGGGAGCTGAAGGTGCCATCCTTCCTCCCCAGCGGCAGTGTGTACCCCAGGGAGCAGAAGGTGCCGTCCTTCCTCCCCAGCGGCAGTGTGTACCCCAGGGAGCAGAAGGTGTCGTCCTTCCTCCCCAGCGACAGTGTGTACCCCAGGGAGCAGAAGATGCCGTCCTTCCTCCCCAGCGGCAGTGTGTACCCCAGGGGGCCGAAGGTGTCATCCTTCCCCCCCAGCAGCAGTGTGTATCCCAGGGAGCAGAAGGTGCCATCCTTCCTCCCCAGCGGCAGTGTGTACCCCAGGGAGCAGAAGGTGCCGTCCTTCCTCCCCAGCGGCAGTGTGTACCCCAGGGAGCAGAAGGTGCCGTCCTTCCTCCCCAGCGACAGTGTGTACCCCAGGGAGCAGAAGGTGCCGTCCTTCCTCCCCAGCGGCAGTGTGTACCCCAGGGAGCAGAAGGTGCCGTCCTTCCTCCCCAGCGACAGTGTGTACCCCAGGGAGCAGAAGGTGCCGTCCTTCCTCCCCAGCGGCAGTGTGTACCCCAGGGGGCTGAAGGTGTCGTCCTTCCTCCCCCAGCGGCAGTGTGTATCCCAGGGAGCAGAAGGTGTTGTCCTTCCTCCCCAGCGGCAGTGTGTACCCCAGCGAGCATAAGGGGCCGTCCTTCCTCCCCAGCGGCAGTGTGTACCCCAGGGGGCCGAAGGTGTCGTCCTTCCCCCCCAGTGGCAGTGTGTATCCCAGGGAGCAGAAGGTGCCATCCTTCCTCCCCAGCGGCAGTGTGTACCCCAGGGAGCTGAAGGTGTCGTCCTTCGTCCCCAGCGGCAGTGTGTATCCCAGGGAGCAGAAGGTGTCGTCCTTCCCCCCCAGCGGCAGTGTGTATCCCAGGGAGCAGAAGGTGCCGTTCCCCCCCCCCCCCCCCAGCGGCAGTGTGTACCCCAGGCAGCAGAAGGTGCCGTCCTTCCTCTCCAGCGGCAGTGTGTACCCCAGGGAGCAGAAGGTGCCGTCCTTCCTCCCCAGCGGCAGTGTGTACCCCAGGGGGCCGAAGGTGTCGTCCTTCCCCCCCAGCGGCAGTGTGAACCCCAGGGAGCTGAAGGTGTCGCCCTCTCCCCACAGCGACAGCTTACCCTAACAAGGGGAGACACCAATCTCCCAGATGGTGCAGATGGGACCGTGGTCTCTGTGCCTGACCTACTGGGATGCTGGACAGCCTGTCCAGATCCCCAACTACCCTCACTGGGACAACCGGAGGAGGGGGTAAGTACAAATTCCCCTCCCCAGCTAACTCCTAATGTGGCCCCAGGGTTAACAGAGGAAATGTTAACCCCCACTGACCCCCACCTTTCCCTGGCTACTGAGCCGGAATATGTCCCAAGTATACCAGCAGAAGAGCTGGCATCAGGGCAGAGGGCCGCTGGCCTCTGCCCCTCAAGTCCCCTCAGCGTGTTGCCCCATCACCACAGCGAAATATCCAGGTGCCTGGTTAGACTTCCCCCCAAAGGGGAGATGGGTGACGAAGTGCCTTTTGCCACTTTGTTCTGGAGAGGACTTATTGCCAGCCTCCTGCCCTGCGACTATGGCCCTGGGACATATTGCCCTTTAAAAACAGTATTCGGCCATACCAGAGTGTATGTCACTCATTCTGGCCCTTTAAATACAGGGGGGTCATTCGGTACTTGCCCTGTGGGAGCGGTGATACCCCAGATAGCTATGCCATGGAGCCCATTCATATAATGAAAGACTATGGGAAAGACTTTAGCTACATGGCAATTGAACTGTGTGAATAGGATCTGAACGCTATTCGGTAGTTTTGTGCGCTCAGATCCCAGCTTTCTGGGGATATGTGAAATGTGAGTAAATGTGAATTGCAGTAATGCTGATGGGTTGTCAAACTAGAGAACTGACCAACAAATACTTTTGTCCGGACATCCCCAGGCCGATCCGTTGATCAGACCGTGTATGCCGGCTTATGGTGACGGGGGAGGTGTGTAACGGAACCCATCACTGTTTTACCCTGTTTTATGGTTATTTAACTATTATGGTTAAAATATGATCTACTGTTATACTGTATGTATGTTGGTTTATGCTCTGCAGAATATTAGCCCAGACTATTGCAGACCTTGGCATAATAGATAATCCTATTACAAGGGCTCCTCATAAGCAAGAGAGGTCCATTGTGTGAAGTGTTCACATTGTGAAGATGGAACAAAGGGAAGGATGATCTAATCAATGTCTGATTGTATCAAAGTTGCCAGGTAGCCTCAGGGAGGTGTGACCCACCTATTGTCCCTCTATGTGTATTGTGTGGCCAACTATGGGGGATGTGTATTGCCTGTGGGAAGAGATGTGTATATTTATTTCTGCACAACAAAATAAAGACAGTATTCTTTGACTCCCTATTGAGTGTCGTCCAATATGGGAGGTTGGGGATGGTGAGACTGTAGTGCTTCTTGGATATTTTACTGTATACCAGCGGAGATATTGGATTTGTGTTCCAACTCCGTTACAGAGACAGATGGGGATAAATACACAAGAGGGTAGAGAGAAAGAGGGGGGTAGACAGGAGGGGGGATCAAAGGTTCAAGGGAGGCAGAAAAGGGAGAGAGAGATAGGGGGTTTGAAAGATACAGTGGGGATTGTAGACAGACTAAGGGGAGACATACAGAAGGAGGGAGAGAGAGATGGGGGATTGAAAGACCCAGTGGAGGATAACAGACTGACAAGGGGGAGACAGACAGGGGAGGGTGAGACAAGAGGAGGGATAAAAGCTTAGAGAGAAGAAGAAAAGGGGGAGAGAGGCAAAGGAGACGTGATTGAAAGACATGAAGGGATTACATACAGACATGGGAGGGCAAGACAAGAGGGGAAAGGGGACAAGAGTAGGGATAAAAGCTAAAATACAGAGACAGAAAAGGGGGGAGAGGCGGAGGGGAGGTGATTGAAAAACATGGGTGATAGGATGAGGGGATTTAAAGACACAGATTGTGGCCTTACAGTCAGGGAGTAGGAAGACAGACAGGAAATGTGGAGAGAGACAAAATGGGGAGAAAAAGACAGGAAGAGTGCAAGGGATAGATTGTGGTGAAAGAGGACGATGGGAGAATGAGAGAGTGGGTGAAAAGGAAGTTACTCACCTGGTTGTGCAGATCCTCAGCTCCTTGGTGCCGAGGTGGGGCTACAACAGAGAGAATCCTATCGGAGAGACTGATTAGCGGGAGATAGACCGACAGCATGGGCAGAAAAAACACAGATTGTCATGCAGGGGAAGACAGAAAGGGTACTCTGCCCCCTCATCATAAAATCTGGAACAGAAGTGTAACATAGGGAAAAAGACTCCTGCAGCCGATTTACCGCTATGCCGCAATTTACACTGCGAGATTAGCATGGGAGGCCTTACCTTACAACGCTATTTGACCTGCTTGAATAGAATAGGGCTTTAAGAGCCCTATGCTAATCCCTGAAACAAACAATAGTGAGTGCCGTAGTGGCACAAAAAATTCTACCTGGCTATGTTAATCCCCATCCCACACACTGCTCCGAGTGAACTTTACGACACAGCCGAAAAGCAAGGCGTAAATCTCCACTGACAATAAATTACAATTTACTCCCTGACACTCTGACACCCAAGCCCTATACTAAGATTTTACGGATCACTCGCAAATCAGGGCACTGCCGTAACTGCAAAAAGCAGAAGAAAGATTTATGGATTTTCAGACCTTTGCTGAGTTTCGCTGCAGCAGTTAAAGTGACAGTATAGCACAAAAAGTACTACAAAATTATTATTTGACACTTTACAATCTGATATCAACATATGCGTAATTAAAAAATATGATATGCTTGTATTAACCCTTTTTTATGATACAAAATACAGGCTAACATACTCAATGGGTTAATACACGTCACAAAACCACCTTGCCTCGGATCAAACACTATAATGCATTGTCTATAAATATATCTTATTTTAACACAAAATAAACACATTTTTACTGATGGAAGCTATAAATACAATTGTCACATCTTTTTAATATCAAAATATAAATAAAAAACAATTACTTCTGGGGGTGCAAAATATTTACATTTGTGTAGAACTTGGTGGAAAAAAAAGCTCCTGCAGCCGATTTAAGGCAGTGCCCTAACTTAGAGGACCTGATTTACTTAAGGCTCTAAGTTTCCAATGATCTACCTCGTGAGGTGCAAGGAGACTTTGAGTACACCTGAAGTATAATGGAATGCTCATTCCTTTACAAAAACACACAGAAAATGCAAGAAGCATACTCATTAAAGAATATGGAAGTAAAGAAAGTAGTAATTAATAACTACATATAAAGGTGAAAAATTAAAGGATGAATTTATTTTCATATATCCTGAGAAGCTGGATGATTGGGTATGCGTTTGTAGTTATCAGGGAGGGAGAGGTGAAATTGACACCACACCTCTTCCCCCTCACTGGTCCATTAGCAGGATGTTGCATCAAAGGATGCAACCACAGCTCTCAAGAAAGAAATGTGAACAACACACGCACACAACTTCCACCAATGTTTAATGGGTCCCTCTATGCTCCTCCCGAAATATAAATATTTATTTTTCTCTAATGAAAACTATATGACTTTTTTCTGCTTAATTATCTTCTTCTTATATATTCTCAGAATCAACGTTTTCATACATATATTGTTTTAGGATGTACTTTTTTAATGTTTTTAAAAATATATTTTGGAATATTTTATGCTCCTTTGTGGTGCTTTAAGGGTTCCCTGGTGGTCCAGTGGTTAGGATTCAGTGCTTTCCCTGCTGCGACCTGGGTTTGATTACAGCCAGGCAACCAAGAGGTCACACCACCCTGAAGGCATGCAGGGTTGGGCCTGGTCAGTACTTGGATGGGAGACCACCTAGGAATACCAGAAGCTGTATGCTATGGCCCACTGGAGAAGGAACTGGCAACCCACTCCAGTATCTCTGCCATGAATACCAAGAGGATCAGAATGATGTGTTGCAGTCCATGAGGTCACGGAGAGTCGGACACAACTGAACAACCAAAACACACACAAGAATAAAACACTTGAGGGTACAGTTCTGTTTCTCTTTAATATGTTTTGGATTTAGACAAACCTTATAATGGTCCATGTGAAAATAAATAGCGTAAAGTTTTTCTAAAGTAACCCAATTTCCTAATTGTGGCTGTTTGTCTCGGACACCAAAGCGGATGGGACGGGAATGTTTAGCAATTTAACAACAGAATTCATCATAGAAGCGATCCCATTACATTCAGTCAGCTTTGTTTAGCAAACCGTGGCCTCAGCGCTACCCGAAGGAGACTTTGATAAATGGCTTGAGCTGTCTGACAATTTCTGTGCAACATATCTACAGCTTCATAGAAGGAAAGGAAAAGTTCTGATTAATTTGGCATTCAGTTTAATTTGCACACTCGCTAATCTGCATATTGTGTAATTAAGAATCCCCTTGAGTCCAACTAGGAATAAAGCACTGTAGAAATTATTATTATTAATGTTATTATTATTATAATTAGTATCATTATTGCATGGGCATGATAAGAATGTAATACTGAGTTAACCCATTAATTCTACATGATCTGCATATTTTTCTATAATTCTAATTCTTTCAAATATTATTAAAGGAGTCCTGTGGTTTAGAAATCTTTCAAATTCTGCTTGTGTCATCTTGCACTGCTAGTCTACATGTTGCCTGAGGTAGAGGGTTTTCCTTCTATTAAGTCCTATGGTCAAGTGGATATTTATGGTAACAGTCTTTAAATAGAACTGAATAGAGATGTATATGAATCTAAGGGTACTCCCATTCTTTCAAGGTGTCCAATCCTGTTAGGAGGAATAGCAAACGCAAAGGTTGTCTTGCTGATAAGACTGTAGGAGTTGATGGAATCCCAAATTAACTATTCAAAATTCTACAAGATGATGTTATGACAAGTGTTACTTGCCTTATGCCAACACATTTGGAAAACTCAGCAGTGTTTAATCGACTGGGAAATGTCAGCCTACATCCCAATCCCAAAAGAGACAGTGCCAAAGAGTGCTCCAATTACCTAACAATTGCACTCCAGGGCAGCAAGGTAATGCTTAAGATCTTACAAGCTCAACTCCAACAATATATGGAGCGGGAACTACCAGATGTGCAAGGTGGGTTCCGCATAGACTATTTGGAACTACTACTTTGACTGTGTGGATCACAACACAATGTGGCAAATTCTTAAAGAGATGGGAGTACCAGATCATCTCATTCTCCAGCTAAAGAATCTGTTTGTGGACCAAGAATCCACGGTCAGAGCCGAACTTGCGACAACAGAATGGTTCAAGATCGGAAAAGGAGTGTGACAAGGTTGTATATTGTCACCTTATTTATTCATCTTATACGCAGAGTACATCATCCGTAAGGCCAGGATGGATGAATCCAAAGCCAGAATCAATATTGCTGGAAGGAATATCAACAACCTCAGATACGCCGATGATACTACTCTGATGGCTGAAAGTGAGGAAGAACTAAAGGACTTATTGATGAGGGTAAAAGAAGAGAGTGCAAAAGCTGACCTGCTGCTCAATGTTAAAAAGACGAAAATCATGGCAAACGTCAATCTCACTTCCTGGCAAATACACGGGGAAGAAGTGGAGGCAGTGACAGATTTTTTTTCCCCTTGGATCCAAGATCTCTTCAGATGGTGACTGTAGTCATGAAATTAACAGATGTTTGCTTCTGGGGAGGAAAGCTATGGCAAGTTTGGACACTATTGAAAAGCAAATATATTACACTATCAACAAAGAAGAAAAGGCTGCATCGTTAGAACCATGGTATTCCCAGTAGTAACATACAGATCTGAGAGCTGGACCATAAAGAAGTCTGAGCGCAGTAGAATTTATGCCTTTAAATTGTGGTGTTGGAGAAATCTGCTTATAGTCTCTTCCAGTGAAGCCAAACTGTTCACTGGAAGGTTTGATCATGAAGCTAAAGCACAATTATTTTGGAAATATAATGATACATTAAAACACAGTATACATTAAAAAGACTGTAGGGGGTTCATGTAAAATCACAGATAAACAAAAAACACTTTATCAGTGAAACATATTTATATGAACTGCATATATATATATATATATATATATATATATATATATATATATATATATATTTATTTGTATAGTAGCCCTTTAAGTATGTGTTGCTAACTTCCTCTGCTAAAAATATAAATGATTTAATCTTTGCAGTTTTCCTCTCTATAACTGTATAACATATAATAATCCCGCTGGTAGCAGGTATTCTGACTCTGGTGTTTGAAGTTCTCTGGCAGTGTCGGATGTAGTGTTTTGTAAGTCGTTTTCCCGTCTCCTTGACATGAATCTCAGATCCATTCCTCCAGCCTCCTCGCACAATGGCACCCTCTTGGTGCAAAGCCGCCTCAGGCGCCCGCATTGTCCTCCTGACAGCTTCCCTTTAATGTGCATGGATAAAAGTTCCCATGATTCAGCACAACATCTTCAGCTGGATTTCATTTCTAAGTGACGGTTTCTTGATCTATATTTATCAGTTTGTCCTAAATCTCAGACTGTAGTTTTATTCGTCTGGTCAACTAAAGAAAATAGCCGTAAACAATTAAAAATAAACTTAAACGTATAGGAAAATCCAGTATTTAAAAAAATATAATGGGTTCAAATATAATGTAATGTAAAAATAATTTAATATAATTTAAAAATACAGGTAAAAAAAAGTACTTTATAAATTAACTATTATTTAAAAATGTTTTATTTTCCTACAGTAAACTTAAATTGAAGTTTTTACTTTTCTGATCCACCCACTAAGGACACTGTTGTATCTCCTACTGATAAGAGTTAATTACCAATACTCATTTAGTTACCGCAGGGTTCCCTGGTGGCCCAGTGGTTAGGATTCAGTGCTTTCACCACTGCGACCTGAGTTTGATTCCAGTCAGGGAACCAAGAAGTCACACCACCCTGAAGCCAAATAGGGTTGGGTTTGGTCAGTACTTGGATGGGAGACCCCCTACTAATTCCAAGAGCTGTATGCTGTGGCTCACTGGAGAAGGAACTGGCAACCCACTCCAGTATCTCTACTATAAAAGCCAAGTGGATCAGCATGACCATGGACATAAAGATGTTCCTGGTGTGTTGCGGTCCATGTGGTCATGGAGAGTTGGACACGACTGAATGATACAACAATATTGGTTACCAATCCATGCATGGGAAGTGTTTTATCGATGATATAGATAGATCGATAGATAGATATAGAGTGAGATGGATAGATAGATAGATAGATAGATAGTGAGATGGATAGATAGATAGATAGATAGATAGATAGATAGATAGATAGATAGATAGATAGATAGATAGATCGATAGATAGATATAGAGTGAGATGGATAGATAGATAGATAGATAGATAGATAGATAGATATAGGAGGATATTAGAACTAGTATATTATGTTCACATTAGTTATTATTTCACCCTCCATAGAAAATATAGATATTGCAGTTTTATCATTTTTAATTCCAGATTTATTTGTCACCACATTAGTTATTTTTTGTACCGATTATCCAATGTGCTGAATACACTATAGAAATAACAGAATTATTAAGAAAGGTCAATTTTAGTTTTATATATGTCATTGATGGATTTTTGATAATTATTATGAAGCTAAATAAAGACAAATTGCTTATGTAGCCCTGCTTTTAGTATGTTCCATTACACGGTAAAGATAAATATCTGGCCTGCTGCTAGGCAATGTCTGCTAAGTGCATTCAGCTAATATAATACATTATTTTGAAAGCAGCAATATTGTAAAATTTTTCCATATTCAGTATTTCATAAACTGTTGGTATCAGGAAAGCCAAAGATTACCAGCCTTATTAAATTTCGATTCAGCAAATTTAAAAGGGCCCTATATAAGCACACAGCATATTTTTTTTACACAAGTTTTTAGTTAGTGAAGACCTTGCTTTTGGATAGAAGTTCACTAACTAAAAACTTCTTTCAAAAAATATGCTATGTGCTTTAATAGAGCCCTTTTAAATTTGCTGAATCACAATTTAATAAGGCTGTATATGTTCAGACTTTGGGGTATATGTACTAAGGTGTTGCAGATGTCTTGAATAACCTCTCCTTTCTTCAGTTGGGTAGTTAATTGGCTACTTATTCCAATCCACTTTATGTTGTTTGTGAAAAAGGAATGTTAGGTGGTGTTTTTATGTACTCGGTACACTGATACTCCAGACTCTTTTCTTGTATTATTTCTGGTTATCCTATATGTCAGGCTAACAACACAGAGAGTAGTGTAGAAGGAGGGGGGTGGTGAGACAATCGTTTAAAAACCTTAAGCAAATGTTCAGTTATTTGTCTTGCTTGGGGAATCGGAGATGGAACGCTGGGTCATGACCAGACCATTTCCGTCTGGTAACTGAAAACGAAGTATAGGATTTTCTATGTGGTAATTTTTGGTTTTATATTAATAACATCAATTGTACTAAATATTTTTCTATATCCATTTATAATTTTTTGTTCATATATTCTGTGCACTTATACGTAATACATATATGAATTTATTAAATTATGTCTGTGTGCTTAGGAAGCTTATGTTTTACTACTTCTTTTGAAGTGTAGGTGACCATTAAAATGCATTTTTACAGTCATGTCATTGACTAATAGATGAGATAAACTATTAGGTGGTTAACCCTTCCATCACAAATCCATGTTAGACAGACACCTTTAGGCTCGCTGTCACATTTATATGATTATTACTGTATTATTATTTTAAACAAAAACAATTTTTAGACAATTTAAAAATAGGACATTTTTGAAATTGCATAAAATGTCAACGATTATATTTAATATATATAATTATATATACTCTTGTTCATATTAAATCATTATAAAGAATTTGATCAATCTTGAGAGCTGTTTTGGGGAATGAAAATGTATATATATATATATATATATATATATATATATATATATATATTTATTTATTTATATTTATATATATATATATATATATATATATATGTGTGTGTATAAGGTCCTTCTGCTGCTAAGGAAATATCCTGAAAATCATACAATTCTCAATGTGATGATCAACTCAGGCTTAAATCCACACCAGTCTAACCCAGTAATGCTATTATCAATAGATTGATTATAAACCAAATTCACATGATAGATATAAGAGCAGTAATTTGAACTGGCTGAGATTTAATGTTATATAGATAGATCTATATTCAATAGTATAACCAGCTTTAGTTTAGTCCTTGAAGCCAACCCACAAGAATCTACATAGATAATAAGACTGTAACTGTTATACATTGTATTATAGATTTACACCAAGGTTGAGAGAAGAGTTTGGTGCAAGCAGGGGCTTAGGAACTTGGGTGGGGGTGTGGGGGGGGGGGGGGAGGATAAATCCCCCCCCCCCCCCCCAGAATAAAATGTAATTATGCCAAGAATTTGCCACTAGAGGGCAGCTATGGACCAGTAGGTCCCTGTCAGAAAAGCTTTGACCCAGTAGAGCTTTTTACCCCTCTACCCTCTTTCAACTGCAACCCTGGAGGATGGGCAGCCTACGCCATTGGTGTTAAGTGTTCTGTTTTAAAGATTTTTTTTTATTGGTAAGTCATACGTTTGGTTCCCCTGTCTTCCACTGTTTTTTTTGTTTAACCAATGTACTTATTTATTTATTTATATATATATATATATATATATATATATATATATATATATATATTTTTTTTTATATATTAATAATATGTGTGTTAATAAATACATTAGGCAATTAAAAAAACAGGGGAAGGCATTGATTAAGAACCAATGACTTACTAATGAAAACATGTTATGAAACAACTCACTTTAAACTACACCAACACATTCTGCTTAAAATTTGTATGTTCAAAAGTTAAATACATTTTTTTAAATAAGTAGTTCACATAATAATTCAAGACAGTTAATTCATTGACATATGCTTTATTAAATAACCTTAAAGTACAGATTTCTGATTTTTTAAACATTAAAGAAAAACATCTGTCTTTGTAGAGATTTGAACCTAGGACCTTTTCAAGAGAATATTTTATACAGTACAAAATATTATTTTCCCATGGAAAATAAATTATACCAAAGGTATATGGAAGTTTCCATGTTTTTAATATAAAAAAAATACCTAAATGTTTATTCGCATATATAAAGTTTATCTTATTAACAAGTGCTTAAAACCTCAGTTGAAACCTTCCAAATAGTACCTACAAAGATCCACCCCTGTAGGTCTTGCACACAGTGTCTGTCGTACTAGATATACTAACCAATCACAGACTATCTCTTAGCAGCATTTTAAAACATGTTGTGATTGGCTAGTACATGTAATACCAATAGAAACACTGTGTGCTTGAGCTGCAGAGGGCAGCTTTTTGTAAGCTGTAAGCACTTTTTTGCATGAACAAATTCCAGAATAAACATTGAGAAACATACCCCGAAGTTAGCTAAATAACTTCTATCTTCTGCCAGTTGAAAATTAGAGTAGATGCATACAATTCATAATTTGTGTTGGCCAATCAGGAGCATGCAGGGCCAGCTGCAACATTGCATTAAAAGTCTGGGGATCCTGTCTCAGTGTCAAAGCATCATGGGATTTGTAGTCTGGCACATTTCCATTTATGAAGGTGCTATGTATTTTCATATAGAGTCTATCTCTTCCTACAGCACATTCCACCTCAAGTCTCTGCAGCTCATTTCAACTCTCACATTCACTCTGCAGTTTATTCCACCTCAGTATCTTCAGCCAACAATAACGTAGAGTTTTCATATAAAATAAAATCATACTGCTATACCTGAAGTGTGGGTTCAGCCTTGGTTACCACTTCTACCACCTTTGCTGGAAAACCATTCTGTGCATCAACTACTGATGCATGTTTATGTTTCTGATGGGGGAAGAGTCTCTGTCTCTCAGTCTGTCTCTGTCTTTCAGTCTCTCTGTCTGCCCTCACTTTATCTGTCAGTCTCCCTCCTTCCCTCCCCTTCACTCCAGTGTTTGTGCTGTGACAACTCTCAAGGATGTCATTTGATACAACAGCAAACGGAGCTGCACAGCCATTTGGTGAGTAACTAAAATGATAAAATCTGTGATGCTGCAAATAAATCTGCGAGTAGACTGAACTTTACAAAGCAATGCAGATGTTTCTGTTAATCTGTGGCTGTTTATTAAGAAACATTTAAAACCCAGGAAACTTCTATATACCTTTGACCCTAACCATGACCTTGGTATCTGACACCAGCCCTGGCCTAATTCGTACTCCGCCTTAACCTTAACCCTGGTCTTGGTATATGATGCCAGCCCCTGGCCTGATCTGTGGAATACCTTAAAGTATGAGCTTGGTATCTCACATCTCACACTAGCTCCTAGCCTAACTAGTAGTCTGCCTTAACCTTAACCCTGGTCTTGGTATATGATGCCAGCCCCTGGCCTGACCTGTGGAATGCCTTAACCTATGAGCTTGGTATCTCACAATAGCTCCTAGCCTAACTAGTAGTCTGCCTTAACCTTAACCCCGTCCTTTGTATATGACACCAGCTCTTGGCCTGATCTGTGGAATGCCTGAACCCTAACCCTGACCTTGGTATCTGATACCAGCCCCTTGCCTGACCTGTAGAATGCTTCAATCTTCGACCTTGGTATCTGACACCAGCCCCTGGCCTGGCCTGTAGTCAAACTTAACATGAACCTACCCTGGTCCTTGTCCTGACATGTAGTCTACCTTATCCTCAACCCTGAGGACCAGAACAGACTAATTTGATAAATATGTAGAGTACAATATAATATATCTATCTATGTCGGACATAAAGTTCCGACCTAGATTCAGTCTACAATGTAATGTGTCCAACATCATCATGAATTTGTATATTCAAACCTTAGCTTCTCTTGATGTTTTGAAAAATAATTTCAATATACCGTATTTATCGGCATATAACACGCACCGGCGTATAACACGCACCTCATTTTAAGAAGGAAATTTCAGGGGAAAAAATGCCGGTATATGCTAATGACGTGGCGCGCATGTGACGTCACATGCGTGCCGGGTCAAGGAGCGGAGCGGAGGCCGGAGCAGAAGCAGGTAAGTGAGGGGGAGGTATTTAGGGGGGTTTAGGTTGAGGGGGGGGGGTTTAGGTTGAGGAGGGGGGGTTTAGAATGAGGAGGGGGGTTGAGGATGAGGAGGGGGGAGGGAAACTCAGCGTATTTAGACGCACCTATCATTTGCTCCCTATTTTCAGGGAGAAAAAGTGCGTGTTATACGCCGATAAATACGATACTTATTTTAAGGTCTTTAAGGATGCTGAAATGTTTTCCTAATTGTGTGTTCTTAAAGGACCGCTGTACAAAAATAAATAAATCAGAAATTCACAAGCCTTGGACAAAGAAGTATTTTTAGTTAAGCATCTTTATTTTTGTAGACATTGCCTATACCTGGAAGATGCCATAATTGTCTTCTCTGCACTTCCTGCTGGAGGGGAGACTGTGTGGGCATCTTCTGATGGTTTGTTTTATCTATTTAGGAGTATCAGGAGGAGTGAGGATTTTTTGCTCACTGATTGGTGGACTTTAATAAGATTTTAGCCTTGGAAATCCTCCCACTCCCATCCATAGGCTCATTACTTACATGTATAGTGTCAAGCCTTGCTATTTAACTGTGCCCACATGCTTGGACAATTCTGACTATCATGACAGCTTCCATTCACTAACAGAGCCTGCTAATATGAAAATGAGATTTTTCACATGACTTACAAAGCCGCTAATGGTATTAGTTTGTTGTATACTTTATAAACGTGAGGTTTTTGCGATCGCTTTAAAATGCAGAAAACAAGTTTTGTAAAATATTTCTAAACTGGAAAAAGATGAGTCACAAATTGCTGTACTTGGGTTAATCACAGAGTGCTCAATAGTGACTTGTGAATAGATATGTGATCATTAGTGTCTAATTTACATTACAGAGTCTCATAGATATTGCTTTGAGGCTTCGTGCCAGAGCAGTTGCCAGCGGCTGTAATGGGCTGACACAAAGGAGCTTTAGGGCACATTGGACTACAGACATTAATAGTTACTGGAACTTCAAAGGGACCGGAATATAAAATAAAAAAGGATTGGTTGTAACAGAGCTAGATCATAAATCTCATGTACACCTTCAAATAAGTGTGATATCTATCTATCTATCTATCTATCTATCTATCTATAAAATGATCATATTTATATATATATAAAATGTGTATATATATATATATATATATATATGTATATATATATATATATACAGCATCTCACAAAAGTGAATACACCCCTCACATTTTTGTAAATATTTTTTTATATTTTCATGTGACAGAAATGACTCTCTGCTACAATGTGAAGTAGTAAGTGTACAGCCTGTATAACAGTGTTTATTTGCTGTCCCCTCAAAATAACTCAACACACAGCCATTCATGTCTAAACCATTGGCAACAAAATATCCAAATTAGACCCACAGTATCAATATTTTGTGTGGCCACCATTTTTTTCCAGCATTGCCTTAACCCTCATGGGCATGGAGTTCCCCAGAGCTTCACAGGTTGCCGCTGGAGTCCTCTTCCACTCCTCCATGATGACATCACAGAGCTGGTGGATGTTAGAGACCATGCACTCCGGCACCTTCCGTTTGAGGATGCCCCACAGATGCTCAATAGAGTTTAGGTCTGGTGACATGCTTCGACAGTTCATCACCAAGGTAAAGGTGATGGACAGGCCAAGCATGTCTCCAGACCTAAAGCTTATTGAGCATATGCGGAGCATCCTCGAATGGAAGATAGGGGAGTGCAAGGTCTCTAACATCCACAACTCTGTGATGTCATCATGGAGTAGTGGAAGAGGACTCCAGTGGAAACCTCCATACTTACACCCTCTCCAACATTCCTCAGTATTCGATTAATCAAAATTATTTAAACTAACTGGAACTAAATACCAGTGCTAAATTAATTAAAGTATAACTCTCTATGAGGAACATTGGGAGTTTTTTTATTACATTGAATGCATTAAACCATGTTCAAACTGGCCATATTTCTCCCAAATCTTTTTTCCCATAAAGTCATACTATTTGTTTTATTTTCTTCATCAGTCCTTTTCAAAATATTGCTACATTTTGATATAATATGTTTATTCTTTTTTTTCCAGTATAAGTTGTTCTAAAGGGGAATATTCCCTAAAATGCTCTAAATTAAATCACAACTTTTCCAAATAGGTTTTGACAGAGTAGTAGTCTAGCCAAGTAATCCCAAATTCTTGTACATTACACAATATAGATTGAAATGAGACAAATGTATTTTTAGAATAAAGATCTCCTATTGTTTCATATCCACATAATTTCCAATTTATTATAACACAACATACAATTGGATGAAATCTATAGGAGTCAAAAAGGATGGGAATTTAATCCAAACTAATTTATCTCTTCTTTTATACCAATATTTCAACAAGGATTGCAACCCAAATGGTATATTTGTAAGTTGGGTATTATATGAATTTGGTAACCACAAAAGGAGGTTTAAAGAGATATTTCTACATATCTATTTCTATAAGGTCAGCCATTTAGTTTGATTTGAATTTATAGTCCAACTAAGTGTATGGTTGAGCATTATAGAATCATTCATTTCGAATCTCGACGGGGAAGCTAGTCCCCCTTTGTCCAATTTCCTTTTCAATATATTCAGGCAATTTTTTTATTTTTTATCCTTATTAAGAAAATTATTCAATAAACAATGAAATGTATTTAGCGTGAATCTAGGAGCACTTTGAGGGATACATCTCAAGACGTAAGATATTTTGGTCACAATTGTCATTTTCACTAAAGCAATTCTACCAGACCAAGATATGTGGATTGATTTCCATTCTAAGAGAAATCTTTTTATATGTTCATATAATAACTCAAGATTATATTTTAGTATGTTTTTAATTCTATATTATTTGGTTATTATTCCAATTAAATTTATAGAGAGATTTTATTTTCTCTATTTGTGATGATTGTATTCAGAAAGAGAGTATTTCAGATTTAAAGTTATTAATGAAAATTTACTATATATGTTAATTTTTGAAAGAAATACTTAAAGATTCTTTCGGATCAGTTAGCATAAGGACCACATCACCCGCAAACATCATTATTGTCTGATAAGAGTTGCCCACATTGACGCCTTTAATACCATCTTCAGCTCTTATTAACTCCGCTAGGGGTTCCATAGTCAAGATGAATATCAAAGGTGACAGTGGGCAACCCTGTCTCGTTCCGTTAGTAATCACACATTTTTTAGTCTCAAAGCCATATCCCGATACAATAACTCTGGAGTTTTTATATAAGGACATAATGGCTTTTGCTCCGAGTTCATCAAATCCATATCTACCTAAGACAGCTTCAATGAAGGCCCAATTAACTCTGTCAAAAGCCTTCTAGGCATCCAATGATAGTGGCAAGAAGGGGATGTCTTTTTTGACAGAGTAATCAATCAAGTCTAGGAGTTTCCTCATATTGTCTGATCTTTGTCGCTTGTTAAAAAATCCCACCTGACCTGAATTAATTAGATTAGGAATTAATATTTTCAATTTAGTTACATGGATTTTTGCATAGATTTTTATGTCCCCCTTTAATAATGAAATAGGTGTATAGTTTGTATGTTCACGATTTTTATCTGGTTTTAAGATGTTAAATAATACAGGCTTCCAGCATTTCTATTGGTATTATTTCTGAGTTCTTAAATTCATTGAACATATTACATAATTGGGGAATTAATTCAGCGCTAAATATATTATAGTATAAATTTATATATCCATCTATCCCCGGGGATTTATTTAATTTCACATTTGAGATGACATCCTCAATTACTTTGTTCATTATATTCTGATTTAATTAATTAAATTCCTACTGATTTAACTTCAGGAGGTTAATTTTTGATAAAAAAGTTATCGACCTCTGTTTTAAATGGTTTACCAAATCCCTTTTCCTTCACCAAATTATATAAGGATTTACAGTATGTTTCAAAAATGTTTCCAATTTCTTCAGTATGGGATACTTTCTTGTTATTTTTATCTCTTAGACGTAATACTTTTTGGGATACTCTTTTTTTCTTAATCTTATTTATCAGGAATGTATTAGCTTTATTTCCCAGTGCATACTGAACTTGTTAAAATTTCAGAATTAAATGGTCTATCTAGATTTGTAATATCTTTTTTGATTTGTCTATTTAATTAATTTATCTGACTGCCCAATTTCTTATCTGGTGAAAATGTATTACTATTTTGAAGCTTGTTTAATTCCAGATACATTTCTCTCAAAGGTTTAATTTCTCCAAAGCTTTTCTAGCTATAAATATCCCTCTTATATAAGCTTTGTGTGCACACTATATTGTAGACTGTGAGAGCACCCAATTCTGGTTAATTACAAATAATTCCTTGATATCTGCTTTTAATTTAGCTATAGTATCTTGAGATTTCAAAAGAAGGGAGTCTAGTTTCCATGGATTCCTATTTTTAATATGTTGAGGTTATTTAATCCAAATACTAATGATTGCATGGTCTGACCATGTTATATCTCCAATCTTTGTTAATTTTACTATATTTAATGTTTGAGCATCGGTTAGAAAGTGATCTATTCTGGTATATGTGTTATGTCTCATTGAATGGAATGTATACTCTCTTGTTTCTGGGTCCAGTGGCCTCCAGCAATCATAAAGTTCTCCCTTGAACATTGATTTGCTAGTTTCCTTGATGCTTAATTAGAGCCTAAATAGGAAGATGAAATGCTATTCATCACATAATCTGGAATCATATTGAAGTCTGAGCAAATTATTAGTTAGCCCTTCTTAATTTTGTTAATTTGTTTAAGTATTTTCTTAAAAATTGGTTCTGCTTGGGTATGCATAGATTTACTATTGTATATAGTTTATTATGCATTTCCCAGCCATATAATAAACTTACCTTCATCTAATATTTTATATTCCTCTGTGATTACTAAATTCGTATTAAAAATAATTGCCATCCATCTGGATTTTGTATGGTTGGATGCGTTCATACACTCTACAAAAGTTATATTTGTCAATGTAATATTATCCTTCTTCCTCCAATGTGTCCCCTGTCAGCTTTTTCATCAAGATAATTCTTTAATGATATTCTTATTTTAAAGGGAGTATTTAACTCTTTAACATTATGTGATATGATCTTAAATACCATCTAGCATATCTACAAGTATTACCATGTGCTTCCCTCTATATTTTAGTTAATTAAAAATTAAGTAATATTCATACACCTTTATTCTTTCAAACGTATTCATATTGCTTATTTGTGTTGTCTTTCATTGTTCTTGACAACAAATTCCCATTTTAGCTTGGTGGAGAAAGAAAATTAAGAATGGAAGAAATAAAGAAGAAGAAAAGAGGGAAAAAAAGAAATCAACAACAAAACAGAAAGAAAAAAATGGGAAATCTGGGCATTCAGAATCAGAATATTACACCTCATCTTGTTTGGAGGGGTAGGAAACCATACATTGAAAGCAGTTTATATTAACTTCTTCTCCCACCTACCTATATCTATGATGTAAGGGTCAATTTCCAAACTTCAAAGAATCAAGAGGTACAAAGAGGGTAAAAGATAAGAGGGGAGAGTACAGGGGAGATTGATCCTATTTCAGTCTTCCCTTATATAATCTATTGTTTTCAATCTTATAATTTGGGGTCTCAACCCCTTCATCCTTTAGTATTTCTTAGTGAGTGGTAGTGAAAACCACCATTCCTATCTAACCATTCTACTTGTGTTACACTACTTCTAAATATTACAGATTTCATAAATAATTCCTTAATTAATATTAGTTATTTTTAAACCTTAAAAAAGGAAAAGCAAATTGCTCTTTAACAGAGCAGAATACCCTTTTATTCATATTTAAACTATCGAAATTTGTGTCTCATATACTTAGATAATAATAATAATAATAATAATAATAATAATATTATCTATCTTAAGTAAATTATAATATAAGCTCCTAAGAACCTTCGTTGTTGTTGTATTAAACAATTTATATAGTTCCTTGAAGGAACTTTCACCACCTACTTTGTGTAATAGTATCCATATTATTGTCTATTATGACATTGTGTCTACTTAGAAAAATGGTATAACCCTGTGTATTTGTTAAGTTCTGTATTGAGCCTATTTAGTTACTCCTTGCAATTCCTGACTCTTTAATAACAAATTTGGGGGTTCCATTTTCTTTATGGTTTTCTCACAATTTATATTCCAGTTCTTCAGTAAGGCCTCACCCTCTTCCACTGTTAGTACTGGAAACCATTGTGAGTTTCTACAAATCATTAAACAAAAAGGGAAACCGCATTTGTTATTTATCTTATCCCTTCTCAAAACTGAAGTTATATCCATACATTATTTCCGTTTAAGTAAAGTGTGAGCTGAAATATCCGAGAAAATGTTTATGTCATTGTATTAGGGGGTCTAAGTTCTTTTTCTCAAAGAGACTTCTCATTATGAGTTCTTTATAAGGGAGGGAGTGAATTTTCATATTTCTTAGTTTTGGCCCATTTACATTTTAGGTAATGGAATTCTAGAAACTGACTCTAGTTAGATATCTATGGATGTGTCTGATATCCCCAAGGAGGCCAACAGTTTTATTTCTATGTCTGGGATAGTTTCAGATATACCTCTTATTCTCAGATTATTTCTCCTTGCCCTATCTTCTATATTGTTAAGTCTCAAATTTAGGGTATTCAAATTTTCTTCCAAATAGGATGTATAAGATATCAACGACAAGTGATCTTGTATTAATTTTCTAAACCTATTGTCTGACTCATCCAGTTTTAAATTTATATCTTTAATTTCCCTATTATTCTCCAATATCTGTTGTTTAAATTCTCTAGTCAGTGAAGAATGTAATTCTTAAAATAAAACTTTTATTTTAGACATAGTAAGTGGTTCCTCTTTTTCTTGTATCTCCTTACATGAGAAATCAGAATTTTGCATTATTTGCAAGCTTTGGTCTAAAGAGTGTTCCAATAATGAGTATTCTATTTGAGTATTTTGTTCTTGACTTTCCTTATGTTTAGGTGGAAAAAATGAAGATGGAGATTTAGAGTTTGACAGTTTCTTATCTTTAGATCTTGATTTAGTCGATGAATGTTTCATCCTTTTCCTATTACTTTCTTTCCCTTTTATTGCTTCCCTCTACTTTCCTAGTTCCCCCTTCTCCTTATGTCTATTAGACCTATAAAAAAGTCAAATACTTTCCAAGTAAATATGCAATTTTTCAACAGGACAAAAATCCAAACCTCAAAATCTCAATCTCTGTTGAAGTTCTTACTTATAGTCTTTTTTAACCCCTGAGGGTCCTTTGTTAAGTCAATCTCTAGGATTAATAAATCCAATCTTTATGCTGTTCAATTAAGCATTCCCCTTCGGTCTGTCCATGAATATTTATTTTATTTTTCCCTGTCTCTTATATATTTTCCCGGTTTTCAAGATATTAGTGTATAGTCTGGGGTCTCACACTCTCCCATCTTCTTTATTATTAGTGTACTCTCATTTATTAAGGCAATCTTATATACTCTATTTTAGGAGGTCTCCTTCTTCGAAAATATCTCAGTCCACATGAAACATCTTTACTTATCCAGCTCCTTTCTCCTCTTCCTTCCTTTTCTCTTGCCCTTTCTCTTTTCCTTAGGTCTACTTTAATATTTTAGCCAGTATATAGCCCAGCTCTCCAGAGTAGTCCCTTGTTTGTTTCCAGTTGCTTCAAATAATATTATACTGGGGTTTCTCTCACTCCCCCCAAATCAATATTGGAGTTCACCCCTAATCACTGAGGTTCATCCACAAATCCATAGGGTTTTAGAGGACTTACTGAGAGTCTTATAGAAAGGGTTTGTATTATCTTATCTGTAACGGATCTCCTGGCACCCCGACCGGGTACCTCCGTTGATGGATGCGTCCTAGCTTGCGTCGAGGCCTACAAGCACCGCACCGGACACCAAAACCACCACAGACTCCAAGGATAGTACATCAGGAACCAGCGTTCAGTAGTTACAGCTCAAGGGAGTATGCAGAAGCATAGCAATCCCCAGTATGATAGCGATCCCCTCAAATAATGAGATGAGACTACGTTTTGAAGGGTCAAGTAGAACTATATTTTAATGACAGGGAATCTCCTTTTATGCAATGTTGCCCTCTGAAGGGCTACACCCACATAATTATCACAACAGCCAATTATCTGCATGGTTCAACCCCCACGTCTCCTCCCCTCAGATAACAGGTAACACAATTAAAACAGACACAATTTTAACCACATTCTGGATGTACCCCAAATACAGGGGGTACACCTTTAAGTCCCGCACCATTCAATATCTCTCACCCAGGGGAACAACATATACAAAAATGGCATGAATCAGACCAGGGGTTCAAAAGTTAGTAAAAGTATGTTTTTACACATAACACACAGACATTGCACATATCCCCCATACAATACACATATAGGACAATAGGTGAGTCACACCTCCCTGGCAACTTGGATACAATCAGACATTAATTAGATCATTCTTATCAGAGAATGAAAACACTTTGGAAAATGCAAGGATCCTTTACAACTTTCTTATCTCTTGAATCTCTGTAACAGGATTATCTATTAGCCTAGGTCTGCAAAAGTCTGGCTAATATTCTGAGCCAATATATTCTGTAGAACATCAACCAACATATATATAGTAGGATCATATTTTAACCATAATAATCATAAAACAGTTTAAAACAGTGATGGGTTCCGCTACACACCTCCCCCGTGACCATAAGCCGGCATACACGGTCTGATCCCAACGGATCGGCCTGGGGATGTCCGGACAAAAGTATTTGTTGGTCAATTCTCTAGTTTGACAACCCATCAGCATTACTGCAATTCACATTTCCCATATCCCCAGATAGCTGGGATCTGAGCGCACAAAACTACCGAATAGCGCTCAGATCCTCTTCACACAGTTCAATTGCCATGTAGCTAAAGTCTTTCCCATAGTCTTTCATTATATGAATGGGCTTCATGGCACAGTTATCTGGGGTATCATGGTTCACACAGGGCAAGTACAGAATGACCCCCCTGTATGTAAAGGGCCAGAATGAGTGACTTACACTCTGGTATGGCCGAACACTGGTTCCAAAGGGCAATATGTACCAGGGCCATAGTCGCAGGGCAGGAGGCTGGCAAACAGTCCTCTCCAAGCCAAAGTGGCGAAGGGCACTTTGACACACATCTCCCCTTTGGGGGGAAGTCTAACCAGGCACCTGGATATTTTGCTGGGGTGATGGTGCAACACGCTGAGGGGACTTGAGGGGCAGAGGCCAGCGGCACTCTGCCCTGACGCCAGCCCTTCTGCTGGTATAACCTGCAGGACCTCCTGCTCTGTACAAGGGACAAAGGGAGGGCAGAGGCCGTCTGCACTCTGCCCCGCTGTCAGCTCTTCTGCTGGGGTACCCGGGACATATTCCGGCTCAGTAGCCAGGGAAACTTGGGGGTCAGTGGGGGTTAACATTTCCTCTGTTAACCCTGGGGCCACATTAGAAGTTAGCTGGGGAGGGGAATTTGTACTTACCCCCTCCTCCGGTTGTCCCAGTGAGGGTAGTTGGGGATCTGGACAAGCTGTGGGCGCAGAGACCACGGTCCCATCTGCGCCGTCTGGGATATTAGTGACTCCCCAGGTTAGGGTAAACTGTCGCTGGGGGTGAAGGACGACACCTTCTGCCCCCTGTGTTTCACACTGCCGCTGGGGGGGAAGGATGACACCTTTGGCCCCCTGGGGTACCCACTGCCGCTGTGGAGGAAGGTCGACACCTTCTGCTCCCTGGGGTACACACTGCCGCTGGGGGGGAAGGACGACACCTTCTGCCCCCTGGGGTTCACACTGCCGCTGAGGGGGAAGGACGACACCTTCTGCCCCCTGGGATTCACACTGCCGCTGGGGGGAAAGGACGACACCTTCTGCCCCCTGGGGTTCACACTGCTGCTGGGGAGGAAGGACGACACCTTCTGCCCCCTGGGGTTCACACTGCTGCTGGGGAGGAAGGACGGCCCCTTCTGCTCCCTGGGGTACACACTGCCGCTGTGGGAGAAGGCCGACACCTTCAGCTCCCTGGGGTACACACTGCCGCTGGGGAGGAAGGACGACACCTTCAGCTCCCTGGGGTACACACTGCCGCTGGGGGGGAAGGCCGACACCTTCAGCTCCCTGGGGTACACACTGCCGCTGGGGAGGAAGGACGACACCTTCAGCTCCCTGGGGTACACACTGCCGCTGGGGAGGAAGGACGACACCTTCGGCTCCCTGGGGAACACACTGCCGCTGGGGAGGAAGGACAACACCTTCTGCCCCCTGGGGTTCACACTGCTGCTGGGGGGGAAGGACGACACCTTCCGCCCCCTGGGGTTCACACTGCCGCTGGAGGGGAAGGACGACACCTTCTGCCCTCTGTAGGGCCGGTAGAGAGACCTCGGTCCCATCTCTACCTGCCATCTGGAGGTCATCCCAGGACCAGTCAATGAAGTCTGGTTCTGCTTGTCGAGTAGGTTGGGGCTGCACAAGGCTGAGCAGGTGTTGGTAGTCCTGCTCCAGCTCCCACTCTCTCGTTACCAGGTGGGTCATGTCTTTGCTCACCTCGCCTTCGTCATCCCAGACATACATGCCCATCCGGTAGTCGTAGATGTCCCAAAACCTAGACCCCTCCGTGCTGCCAAGATCAATATCGTCCTCCAAGGCATCCCATAATAAACCCGGGCCATCATAATCATCCCCCTCCGGTAAGTCGTGTTCAGACGTCCAGGGGGTAAGTCGAACGGTATGCCACCAGAGGGCCTGGTATGCGTTGTCTAGCCAGAGCTCTCGCCATACCAGGGTTTCTAGTCTTGTCACCCACTCATCCAGGGGCTGCTCTCCCAATAGATACATCCGCATCGCCACACGCTTCTGTAGCCGCTGCTCATCACTGGGGAGACTCTCACCTCGCCGCCATTGGGCATCTTCCAGGGCATCATACCAGAGTTCCTTTCTGTCTGCATCCCTGTAGTCTGCGGCCGCCTCCTCCTCCTCATCATGAAACGCTGTCTGAAAACTAGCCGGTTCCATCCTGCTGTAGCCAGGGGCGCTGTACGGATACTAGCGTTGCCCTCAATTTGTAACTCCAAACGTTACCGGTGTCTCCGTGCTGCTTTTCCTCTTACTAGGACGCCATCCCACCGCTGCCACCAATGTAACGGATCTCCTGGCACCCCGACCGGGTACCTCCGTTGATGGATGCGTCCTAGCTTGCGTCGAGGCCTACAAGCACCGCACCGGACACCAAAACCACCACAGACTCCAAGGATAGTACATCAGGAACCAGCGTTCAGTAGTTACAGCTCAAGGGAGTATGCAGAAGCATAGCAATCCCCAGTATGATAGCGATCCCCTCAAATAATGAGATGAGACTACGTTTTGAAGGGTCAAGTAGAACTATATTTTAATGACAGGGAATCTCCTTTTATGCAATGTTGCCCTCTGAAGGGCTACACCCACATAATTATCACAACAGCCAATTATCTGCATGGTTCAACCCCCACGTCTCCTCCCCTCAGATAACAGGTAACACAATTAAAACAGACACAATTTTAACCACATTCTGGATGTACCCCAAATACAGGGGGTACACCTTTAAGTCCCGCACCATTCAATATCTCTCACCCAGGGGAACAACATATACAAAAATGGCATGAATCAGACCAGGGGTTCAAAAGTTAGTAAAAGTATGTTTTTACACATAACACACAGACATTGCACATATCCCCCATACAATACACATATAGGACAATAGGTGAGTCACACCTCCCTGGCAACTTGGATACAATCAGACATTAATTAGATCATTCTTATCAGAGAATGAAAACACTTTGGAAAATGCAAGGATCCTTTACAACTTTCTTATCTCTTGAATCTCTGTAACAGGATTATCTATTAGCCTAGGTCTGCAAAAGTCTGGCTAATATTCTGAGCCAATATATTCTGTAGAACATCAACCAACATATATATAGTAGGATCATATTTTAACCATAATAATCATAAAACAGTTTAAAACAGTGATGGGTTCCGCTACATTATCTTTCCAGGAGAGCTTCTGAATCACATTCATAAGAGGTCTACTGGAGCTTCATCTAGGGCTCTCCCTCTTTCTCTGCCTTCAAGGACTCCTGCAGCTCATGGGAATAGATAACTCTTCTGATTAGCAACCCCATAAGGTGCACCGCGTCTCACTGTTATTCATGGCCCCTCCGTGCCTAGACCTCCAAGAGCACCTCCTTGGTCACAAGTGGGAGCAGTATCTTCCTTATCCACCGTCCGCCGTACCCACTGCAAGCGGTCCTTCTTCCTGTGTGTTCACTTTGTTCTCAAGCTTGCTGGAGCCGGGCTATGTGCTGCAATAACCTTCAGGGCAGCTTCTTTGCAATATCTCCTCCCCACCTCCGCTCACTGTGATTCTGTGTAAGGCACAAAGGTCATCTCCTCTAATTGGTCAGGTCTTGCCTATGGCTTAAACGACCTAAGCGATTGTAACGGAGTTGGAACACGAATCCAATATCTCCGCTGGTATACCGTAAAATATCCAAGAAGCACTACAGTCTCACCATCCCCAACCTCCCATATTGGACCACACTCAATTAGGAGTCAAAGAATACTGTCTTTATTTTGTTATGCAGAAATATATATATACACATCTCTTCCCACAGGCAATACACATCCCCCATATTTGGCCACACAATACACATAGAGAGATAATAGGTGTGGTCACACCCCCCGGAAGCTACCTGGCTACTTTGATACAATCAGACATTGATCAGATTATACTTCTTGTGTCTCATAATGATAACACTTTATACAATAGACTTCCTTATCTTATGAGGAGTCTCTGTAATAGGATTATCTATTAGCCTAGTAGCTGTAATATTCTGAGCCAATATATTCTGTAGAACATAAAACAACATATCTACAGTACAGCAATGTGATCATATTTTAACCATAACCATAAAACAGGTTAAAACAGTGATGGGTTCCGTTACAGCGATGTTCCAGGTCTCTGCTCCTTTTGAACATAATCACAACGGTATACGGTATATATATATGTTCAAATTAAAAAGATAAGATAAAAATGTAGACTTTTATTTATTTTTGACTGTATGATGATTTTAATAGTCTCTGCCTATCCTGAAAAAGCACCACATTGGTCCTAAAACAGTGAAGGTTCCAGTTAAATATTAAATTAAATCTATATGTATTATCAAGTTCTTTATCAATGGAATATTAATGTAACAAAGAAGCATTTTCCAATAGTAATCTAACATTGAAGTGTTCCTTTTTGAGCTGTTTTTGGGTGGATCCGCATGGTAGACTGACAGCTCAAAATAGCAAATTTTAAAATGTGGTTTATTGTAGGAAAATGCAATTATTTAAAGAACATTTATAAAGTATATAAAGTACTTATTTCCTATAGTTTTACATTATACCATATTTGGGTCACTTTAATTGAGAGGAGGATTACAGTAATCAGTATCTACCATATAACCTCCCTCCTCCCTTTTCCCTCTCATCTATTGTGTTTTTTCCACATTCTCATTTTATGCTTTCCTATTTGTTATAAACTACATGTCCTCTATTTATTGCTTATTACATCTACCTCATCTTTGTGGTTTATGGGCCGGGGGAAGGTTTTTGTTCATGCGATCGTCAAACAAGAAGGTTTCATTTGTTCAGTAACTGATTAGTAATAACATCACAATCGGAAGAAAATATAATATAGATTTATAAATGACATATGAGTCTATCCATGCAGCTTCCAGCAGATTTAATTTTCTCCACCCCCTTTTAGGCCTAATGGACTAGAAAGAGGATCTGTCAAGGAGGCTGTCCTATTTTTTTCTGACTGGTGTAGGCTTCTGTGCAACAGCCACTGCAGGGAAGGAGACAGCTAAATAATGCTACAGGCCAGTATGTAAAGATTCTGTTAACTTACGTTTTAGAAGCTGCATAAATATTTATTCTTCTAATGCTGCCTTTGGGCCCTATGCTAATCCCTGAAAAAGCACTTATGAGTGCTTTAACTGTCTAGTAAATCCTACATAGCTATTTTAACCCCCATCCCCTAAAACATTGCAAGAGAACTCCGACAGGTCACTGCTACTAGTGAACTTCACGACAAAGACGAACAACTAGGCATAAATCTCTATTGAGTTTTGCACTGACAATAAATTACAAGTTACTTCCTGACACCCAAGCCCTATGATAATAAGATTTTACTGATCTCTCGCAATTCAGGGCTCTGCCATAATTGAAATAGCAGAAGAAAGAGTTATTTGATATGTTAGTATTAAGCCTGTTTTATGATATACAATCCAGGGTAACAAACAACCCAATACTCAAGGGGTTAATACACGTCACAAAACCACATTGCCTGGGAACAAATACTCTAATGCATTGTCTATAAATATATCATATTTTAACACAAAATAAACACATCTTTATTTATTAAAGCTATAAATACAATTGTCACATCTTTTTAATATGAAAATATATTAATAAAAAAAAAAATATTACTTTACATATATCTCTGTTTCTTTGCGTAGCTACTTACGGGCAGTTGTTACTGCACGTACCCCTCATTACAAGATCTATGATGTTCAAATTTCCTATTGGCTCCTAGGGCCGTCTCATCCGTAAAGCTTGGTTTTGGCTGCTCCCTCCACAGATATCTGTTGTGGCTAAGGCAGGATTTACGGCTGTGCACTGAGTGCTCTAATCTTGGGAAATAAAAGATTTACATTAGTTTAGAAGTTAGGGGGAAAAAAGCTCCCGCAGCCAATTTCCGCCTAACTTAGAGCACCCAATTTACATAGGGCTCTTTATTAGTAAACAACTATTAAAAAAATAAAAGATACCCTACTATATGAATAATACTGTTGTCCTTTAAGAACCGACTGAACTAGGCCTAGGTTCTTGAGGCCTAGGCCTAGGGCAGCAAATTTTAAGTGGGCTGCACGCTGCCGCAAGATGCAGTACATTAACATCTGTTTGTCTATGCACAGAAATGTCTAAATATAGTGATATTTCTGTCTCTAGGTGTACTTGACACTGTCTGACATACCATATATATAAACACTCATAAACGTATGATTAGAGATATAGGCCCTCATTCAATTGCAATTTGGCCAATTGAATAGGGCTCTATATAAGCACATAGCATATTTTTTTTAAATAAGTTTTTAGTTTGTGAAAACCTTGCTTTTAGATAGATGTTTACTAACTAAAAACTTCCTTAAAAACTTCCTTGCTTATATAGAGCCCTATTCAATTGGCCAAATTGCAATTGAATGAGGGCCATAGAAAGGGGGCAGGAGGAGCTGGAAATGGGGCTTGGGGGTGCACAGGTCTGAATGGCCTAGGGCAGCATAAAGCCTAAATGTGCTGAGAACAAGTTAAGCAAATGTGAAGAGATAGGATTGTCACCTTTGTATTTATATGTATCTTTATATCTGCCGTACCTATATATATATATATATATATATATATATATATATATATATGTGACAGATATATTCATTTAAAAACAATTTATACGGTAGAGATTGCATATAGACCCAAAGCCCCAGGGGTAAGCAGTAATTACTGTTAATGATTTTTAATTAATATCATATATGAATCTTTGTAGCTGGATCAGAAAGGCTCACAGCTAAATGTGCAATGTTAGTTTGCTGTAGGAAAATGCATTTTAATAACATATAATTGATAAGTGCTTATAATTGATAAAGTACTTTTTTATTTATAACATATTTGGAAGCTCTGCTGTGTCCGTTTAAAACAGTGGAAAATGAATGTTTATTTGCATATATTGCCTAGATTGCCTAGTAGTGTTTGTTTGCTAATTTTCTTATCTGTGTTCTATTTACAGACTCAAGTTACCTACATGTTCTTGCGAATAGGGCTATTACAGTAAATGGGTTAACATATCTCTCTTTGAACATTATATTTAATTCAATATCTTACTTCATATACTCCTATAGGTGTACTTAATATCACAGTGTCTCTGGACAATCTGGAGCCCAGGGCAAAAATGTAAAATGTACCCCTGTGCCACTGTATTTTTATGTCTGGTTTGCATTCAGGGGACAGTATTGTTCATATTTGCAAATATACATATATCTTTTTAGTCTAAATAGTAACCTACTAATTCCAAGTCACATCATATACATCTTCAGCCATATATATATATATATATATATATATATATATATATATATATATATAAATATATACACGGTCCAGTCACATTATTATGACCATCAGCTAATACCCCAAATAACTGCCATGTTCAGCATTGACAGCAGCTAGGCGGCGTGGTAGTGAGTCAATAAGACAATAAGATGCTGGAAGGTTTGCAAGGTTATCTGGAGCCATGCAGTCTGCAGCGCATCCGAAGGATGCTGAAGAGTGCGTGGTGGAGGATCCATACGGCAAACATGGCGATCAAGGTGATCGCACAGGTGCTCAATGGGGTTCAAGTCAGCGGAACTTGGAGGCCAGGGAAATACTTGGAATTTTTCATAGTGCTCCTCCAACCACTCTCAGACAATTCTGACTGGATGACATGTTGCATGGTCCTGCTGGAAAATCCCATCCGCTCCAGGGAAGACAGTTAACATCTATGGGTGTGCCTGATCTCTAAGGATAGATAGATAACCCAATCGGTTGAGAGTGCCTCCCAGAAGTATGACTGAGCCCAGAGCATGCCAAGAAAACATTCCCCAGACCATAACGCTGCCGCCACCAGCTTGTGTTCTTCCAACAATGGTTGCAGAGTGTTTGTTCTCGGAGGTTTCGATCCTGACATGCCAACGTTGGACCAGTTGAAGGAACAGAAAACATGACTCATCAGATAAGGGAACCTTCTGCCATTTAGAAGAGGTTCAATTTCATTATTGTCGTGCAAACTGAAACTATTTCTGATGATGAACCCTCGTCGGCATGGGTGCAGTTACCAGTCGTTTGTTTCAGGGCCCCATACGCAAAAGGGTTCCCTGTATTGTCATTTTAGACACACGTCTTGTAGCCCCTGGTTAATTTGGATTGTGAGTTGCTCAACTGTAGTTTGTTGGTGGCCCTCACACACCTTCACAGCCAACGTTCACCTCTGACATCAATGGCACATGGTGCTCCACAGTTTCCATACCTTTTAATCACAATTTTGCAGTTTGTCCAGTCACAGTACACTTTAACCTCAACAGCATGTGAACAGTTCATAAACTGCGCTGATTCAGAAATACTGCCACCCTTGGCCCAAAAGCCAATGACCATCCACTTTCAAAGTCAGGCACTCTCAACCGACTGGGTTATCTATCCATCCTTGCAGATCAAGTACATCCATAAATGGTGACTGTCTTTCCTTTAGCAGATGGGATCTTCCAGCAGAACAATGCAACATGTCATACAGCCGAATAGTCCAGGAGTGGTTGGAGGAGCGCAACAAAGACTTCCAAGTACTTTGCTGGCCTCCTAATTCCCAAGACTTGAACTCCATTGAGCACCTGCAGTGCAGTGTGACCCAGCGGTGCCTGGACGCTCCTGATTGGTGGGAGGCTGGAGGAGGGACTTCTGCCCGTTTTGCAGGCTTTCTCCTCACTCTGCGCCTGCCATTGCACAGATCCCCTCCCTCCCCTTTTAGTTGGTAGTTAATAAAAAAAAAAAAAAAATATATATATATATATATACATATATATATATATATATATCACATATATAGTTGTGAGCATGCAGGCTACAGGAGGAGGCTACAGGATCCTAAACACGCAAAACACCATGAAACACATACGGATTTTCCAACAAAGCCGTACGAGGTATTAACAGGGATGCAAAATCACACACAGCCGCGTACCACACACATTTGCCGCCATTTTACAACACTAACTTACACAATGCGGAAGTACACAGCTACCCTAACGGATTTCCCTCGCGCAAGCAGCCTATTTATCTATGGGTGTGCCTGATCTCTAAGGATAGATAGATAACCCAATCGGTTGAGAGTGCCTCCCAGAAGTATGACTGAGCCCAGAGCATGCCAAGAAAACATTCCCCAGACCATAACGCTGCCGCCACCAGCTTGTGTTCTTCCAACAATGGTTGCAGAGTGTTTGTTCTCGGAGGTTTCGATCCTGACATGCCAACGTTGGACCAGTTGAAGGAACAGAAAACATGACTCATCAGATAAGGGAACCTTCTGCCATTTAGAAGAGGTTCAATTTCATTATTGTCGTGCAAACTGAAACTATTTCTGATGATGAACCCTCGTCGGCATGGGTGCAGTTACCAGTCGTTTGTTTCAGGGCCCCATACGCAAAAGGGTTCCCTGTATTGTCATTTTAGACACACGTCTTGTAGCCCCTGGTTAATTTGGATTGTGAGTTGCTCAACTGTAGTTTGTTGGTGGCCCTCACACACCTTCACAGCCAACGTTCACCTCTGACATCAATGGCACATGGTGCTCCACAGTTTCCATACCTTTTAATCACAATTTTGCAGTTTGTCCAGTCACAGTACACTTTAACCTCAACAGCATGTGAACAGTTCATAAACTGCGCTGATTCAGAAATACTGCCACCCTTGGCCCAAAAGCCAATGACCATCCACTTTCAAAGTCAGGCACTCTCAACCGACTGGGTTATCTATCCATCCTTGCAGATCAAGTACATCCATAAATGGTGACTGTCTTTCCTTTAGCAGATGGGATCTTCCAGCAGAACAATGCAACATGTCATACAGCCGAATAGTCCAGGAGTGGTTGGAGGAGCGCAACAAAGACTTCCAAGTACTTTGCTGGCCTCCTAATTCCCAAGACTTGAACTCCATTGAGCACCTGCAGTGCAGTGTGACCCAGCGGTGCCTGGACGCTCCTGATTGGTGGGAGGCTGGAGGAGGGACTTCTGCCCGTTTTGCAGGCTTTCTCCTCACTCTGCGCCTGCCATTGCACAGATCCCCTCCCTCCCCTTTTAGTTGGTAGTTAATAAAAAAAAAAAAAAAAATATATATATATATATATACATATATATATATATATATATCACATATATAGTTGTGAGCATGCAGGCTACAGGAGGAGGCTACAGGATCCTAAACACGCAAAACACCATGAAACACATACGGATTTTCCAACAAAGCCGTACGAGGTATTAACAGGGATGCAAAATCACACACAGCCGCGTACCACACACATTTGCCGCCATTTTACAACACTAACTTACACAATGCGGAAGTACACAGCTACCCTAACGGATTTCCCTCGCGCAAGCAGCCTATTTACACTACACACTGCACACATTGCTGATACTTACACCTCAGCTCCACAACAGTGAAAACCGACATTGCAGCAACATCAAAACAGATTGTCAGCTCTTCAACACAATGCTTCATGCATATATTACTTCAAAATAGGTAAAGTATATTCATATAGTCATTTATTATTATTTCGTTACAAAAAAACACTGACAACGCTGCTCATAGCACACAACCAACAGCCTTGCAATGAGCGCCAAAGGCTCTCATTGCGAGCCACGCGATGAGCGACAAAGGATCTCGGAACACCAACAAAATTAATGTCTCAACCAAACACCATTACCTGCCTTACAATCTTATTGCCGTCATTTTTTGACGGGCAAGTCGCTAGTATATATAACTAGCGAATTGCCCGTCAAAAAATGACGGTAATGAAATTGTAGATGAGCTAATGCTGTTTGGTGTATAATAATCCATTAATAAATTAATATACTTTACCTATTTTGAAGTAATATAGGCAGGAAGCATTGTGTTGAAGAGCTGACAATCTGTTTTGATGTTGCTGCAGCTTTAGTGGTGTGGAGCTGCTGTGTAAGCGTGATGAATGTGTGCAGTGTAATAGTGTGCGTGCGCGAGACCAAACCGTTAGCGTAGCTGTGTACTTCTGCATTGTTGTAAAATGGCGGGTAATGTGTGGTATGCGTCTGCGGAATATCCGTAGGTCGTTTGTGGTGTTTTGCGTGTTTCTTGTGGTGTTTTGCGTGTTTACAGTGCTGTAGCCTCGTTTTCGTTTTGTTCGGCGGCCATTTTTTCTCTTGCTTAGAGAATTTTTGAGTGACTAAACTCTTTTGAGGTGTAACTTCATTTTTTGAGGTCCTGGGTGCTCCCTCTTGCTGTAAGTAAGCTTTTTATGTATGTTTTCATTTTTTCATGTTCGCGGGTTGCAGACGATTTTTGCGAGGTTGTAATGTGTGGTAACGTGTGTCGTATGTTGTTTGCGTTCCAACATAAAGTTTGCGAGGGTTGCAGTTGCTGGCATGGAGCGCCTTCTGCGCCGTGTGTCGTATGTTGTTTGCGTTCCGACGTAAAGTTTGCGAGGGTCGCAGTTGCTGGCAAGGAGCACCTTCAGCGCTGGGGCCCTCGCCATGCTGCGCGAGCCCGCAAACGTTAGCAACAACTTGTATGCTCACAACTTATATAATAACACATAGCAGGGAAAAAGTGCACGTATGCTTCAATATATTGTAATCCACCTTAAGTGAACAGAAGAGGAGAGAGGCAGGGGTGGGGCTTGTTCTGAATGCTGGTGCCAGAGGATACAGGATCTGATGGGATACTGAATCTCTTACTACAGCAGCACTGCAGGAGATAATTTACATATAGCAGAGAAAAAGTGCATGTATTCTTCAATATATAGGAATCCACCTTAAGTGAACAGCAGAGGAGAGAGGCCCCTGCGTGATGTCATTAACATATGCCAGCCCCTCACAGGAAGAAGACATGGTGCTAAGGAAGAGCAGCAGGAGTTGCTCCCATCAGAGTAAGGAGAGAGGGGGGAAAGAAGGAGGATAAGGGGGAGGGAGGAGGATGATGCGCGGAAGGAGGGAGGATGTTGTCAAACTGCGAGTTGTCATCCTGCAAGGCCGCAAGTGTGACGACAACTCGCAGTTAGACAATTATAATATGTGACTAGCGTCTTGCCCGTCAAAAATGACGGCAATAAAAACTGAAGCCTGGCAATGCTGTTTGCCACACAATGTAAGCCTCTCCCCCTCTACTTTACTGGCCTTGTGATGAGCGCCTTTGGCGCTCATCACAGGCCTTGCAATGAGCCCCTTTGGAGCTCATTGCGAGTCTCTCCCTCTGTCTACTTCCTCCCTCGTGTCTTATTTCCCCCCTCCTCTCCCTCCCTTGTGTCTCCTTCCACCTCGTCTACCTCCTTTGTATCTCCTGCCCCCCTGTGTTTTTACCTCCCTCTCCCTCCCGTGTCTCTAAACCCCTCCCCTGTGTCTCTTTCCCCCTTCTCCCTCCTATGCATCTCTCCCCCCCCCGGTGTCTCCCCCAACCCTCCCCTGTGTCTCCCCCAACCCTCCCCTGTGTCCCCCCCAACCCTCCCCTGTGTCTGTTCCCCCCTGGCCTGTGTCTCTTTCCCCCTCCCCTGTGTCTCTTTCCCCCTTCTCCCTCCTATGCATCTCTCCCCCCCCCGGTGTCTCCCCCAACCCTCCCCTGTGTCTCCCCCAACCCTCCCCTGTGTCTGTTCCCCCCTGGCCTGTGTCTCTTTCCCCCTCAGCCCTGTGTCTGTTACGGCCTTCCTCGTGTCTCCATTTACCTCCCTTGTGTATCTTCCCCCCTGCACTCTCTCCCCTGTGTCTCTTCCCCCTCCTCTTTCTGTGCCTCTTCCTCCCTGTCTCTTCCCCCTCACCCTCTGTGTCTCTCCCCACTCTGTGTCTTCCACCCTCTCCCTCTGTGCCTCTTCCCCCGCCTCTCTCTGTGTGTCTCGCCACTGTGTCTCTTCACCCCTTCCTCTGTTCCCCCCCCTCTGTGCCTCTTTCCCACTCTCTCTGTACCTCTTCCCCCTCTTCCCTCTGTGTCTCTTCCTCCCTCACCCTCTGTATCTCTCCCCCCTGTGTCTCTTCCCCCCTCTCCCTCTGTGCCTCTTCCCCCCTCTCCCTCTGTGCCTGTTCCCCCCTGGCCTGTGTCTCTTTCCCCCTTCCCCCTGTGTCTGTTCCCCTCCCCCCCCCCATTTCCCTCCCATGTGTATCTTCCCCATGTTCTCCCTCCCGTGTGTCTTTTCCCCCTCCTCTACCTCCCCTGTGTCTCTTTCCCACCTATCCCTCTGTGTCTCTTCCCCACTCTCCCTCTGTGCCGTGCCTCTCCCCCCCCTCTTCCCCACTCTCCCTCTTCCCCACTCTCCCTCTGTGACTCTCCCCCCCCTCTTCCCCACTCTCCCTCTGTGACTCTCCCCCCCCCTCTTCCCCACTCTCCCTCTGTGACTCCCCCCCCTCTCCCCCACTCTCCCTCCCCTCTTCCCCACTCTCCCTCTGTGCCTCTACCCCCCCCCCCCTCTTCCCCACTCTTTTACCTGCTCTCGGGCCGCGCTGCGCGCAAGCGCGGCTTGCGCCGCGCTCTGCGCATGCGCGGCTCGCGCCGTGCTCTGCGCAAGTGCGGCTCGGGCGCAGAGCGCGGCGCAGCACTTTATAATTGTCTAACTGCGATTCGTCTGAAGCGTGACGACGAATCGCAGTTAGACAATTATAATATGTGATAATAATGTATAGTAGAAGGGGGTAAGGTTGGTAGAGCTCAGTTCAGCGTGTTAAGGTTTTAAAAAAATCGTATAAAAGGAAATTTAGGGAGTCTAGGACAGGACGTATGTTATGTGAATGTCTTTAGGCAGCGGGAGGTGAGTCGCCCGGCCCACAGGCTTAAGTGGGCGTTGCCCTTCCTCGTGGGCGTGCTTAGTAAAGCACTAGGAGACTCCAGGGACTGGACCCAGGGCGTGAGGTTACTGACCTTATTATGTTATTATTATAATCTGAGCACATATATTTATTCCTGTAATTATAGTTTTTAAGCTCAAGTGCTTTTGTTGAATTTATTTCTCTTGGAGTCAGCTGCTAGAAATTCTATATGTCTGATATATTATTAAAGGGGAATCAATGACCTAGACGACTTGTGGTTAAAATTTCTCTTGTAATACTTAATAGGTTAAAGGGCCACTGTAGTCCAAACATTTCTGTAACACATTTAAGCGAGCATGTTTTATACAGTACAAATTATATTATTATATTTATTTACATTAACTGTAATTAAATTAATTGAACATTAAGGGACATGGAATCCAAATATTTTTCAATAATTTAAAAGAGTATTTTTTGAACATATCCAAAGTTGTGTTTTGCATGTTTGTTTTTTTTCATTGAGACTAACAGGAAATTCATAGAGCATACACACATCTGTAGATTTCGGTGGCACGTTTTTTGCCCCCTGATGACCAACGCACCATCATCAGGGCGCCGAAAACTCTGCTCTGATGACGCTCTGCGCTCCAGCCTGCATCACATCTGCCCCATCTCATATTTACTGGCCCTGCTTGCTGGAGGCTGCCAAGGCTAAGGTAAGGGGCTTACAGTGTGCCATCTGGGACTGGCATGTGCCACTAGGAGCATATTGTATATAATGTCACTGGAAAGCTTTTGGAGAGGTGCATAATTGCTTAAATCTAACACACTAAAACGCAAATGTAAGTTTTAAACTACAGGTAGGGCACCGTTTTTCTGGCATTAGTTAATCCAAAACCTCTTTTTAATCCGGACACAATTTACATGCAGGAAGTAGCTAAGTGTATTGATGCACTCACGTAGTCCCCATGCAGTGTTTGGTGTTCTGTATCGTGATTTAGTTTGTCACAGCCTGTTTTGGAGCCTCTTCTGAGCAAGTAGTGCAATCAGAGCACATCCTGAGACTATCTGACCTTCATAGCCTATTTGGAGGACATTCTGAGCCTATTTAACCTTCTGAGCCTATTCGTCATCTTGACCCTAAAAGGAGGATATTCTAAACCTATTGGACCTCTTGAGCCTAAAAGGAGGACATTCTGAGCCGAAAAGCAGGACATTCTGACCCTATTTGACCTTTTGAGCATATATATATATATATATATCCCTCTGATCCTATTTGACGTTTTTAACCGAAAAGAAGGATATTGTGAGCCTACTGTATTTGACCTTTTGAGCCTATATAATCTTCTGAACCTATTTGACCTCTTGAGCCTAAAAGGAGGACATTCTGACCCTATTTGACCTTTTGAGCCTATATATATATATCCCTCTTGTAACGGAGCTGGAACACGCAGTCCAATATCTCCGCTGGTATACGGTAAAATACCCAAGAGGCACTACAGTTTCACCATTCCCGACCTCCCATATTGGACGACACACAATTTGGGAGTCAAATGAATACTGACTTTATTTTGTTATGTGCAGAAATATTTATACACATCTCTTCCCACAGGCAATCCACATCCCCCATAGTTGGCCACACAATACACATAGAGAGAACAATAGGTGTGGTCACACCTCCCTGAGGCTAACTGGTAACTTTGATACAATCAGACAATGATTAGATAATCCTTCTTTGTTCTTATGTCTGAGAATGAATAGACTTCCTTATCTGTAACAGGATTATCTATTAGCCAAGGCCTGCAATAGTCTGGGCTAATATTCTGCAGAGCATAAACCAACATACATATAATATAACAGTAGGATCATATTTTAACCAAGAATTAAATAACCATAAAACAGGGTAAAACAGTGATGGGTTCCGTTACACACCTCCCCCGTGACCATAAGCCGGCATACACGGTCTGATCCCAACGGATCGGCCTGGGGATGTCCGGACAAAAGTATTTGTTGGTCAATTCTCTAGTTTGACAACCCATCAGCATTACTGCAATTCACATTGACTCACATTTCACATATCCCCAGATAGCTGGGATCTGAGCGCACAAAACTTCCGAATAGCGCTCAGATCCTCTTCACACAGTTCAATTGCCATGTAACTAAAGTCTTTCCCATAGTCTTTCATCATATGAATGGGCTCCATGGCATAGTTATCTGGGGTATCACCGCTCCCACAGGGCAAGTACCGAATGACCCCCCTGTATGTAAAGGGCCAGAATGAGTGACATACACTCTGGTATAGCCGAATACTGTGTTTAAAGGACAATATGTCCCAGGGCCATAGTCGCAGGGCAGGAGGCTGGCAAACAGTCCTCTCCAAGACAAAGTGGCGAAGGGCACTTCGTCACACATCTCCCCTTTGGGGGGAAGTGTAACCAGGCACCTGGATATTTCGCTGTGGTGATGGGGCAACACGCTGAGGGGACTTGAGGGGCAGAGGCCAGCGGCACTCTGCCCTGATGCCAGCTCTTCTGCTGGTATAACCTGCAGGACATCGTGCTCTGTACAAGGGACAAAGGGCGGGCAGAGGCCGACTGCACGCTGCCCCACTGTCAGCTCTTCTGCTGGGGTACTTGGGACATATTCCGGCTCAGTAGCCAGGGAAAGGTGGGGGTCAGTGGGGGTTAACATTTCCTCTGTTAACCCTGGGGCCACATTAGGAGTTAGCTGGGGAGGGGAATTTGTACTTACCCCCTCCTCTGGTTGTCCCAGTGAGAGTAGTTGGGGATCTGGACAGGCTGTCCAGCAACCCGGTAGGTCAGGCACAGAGACCCTGGTCCCATCTGCGCCGTCTGGGAGATTAGTGTCTCCCCTTGTTAGGGTAAGCTGTCGCTGGGGGGAGAGGGCGACATCTTCAGCTCCCTGGGGTTCACACTGCCGCTGGGGGGGGAAGGATGACACCTTCGGCCCCCTGGGGTACACACTGCCGCTGGGGAGGAAGGATGGCACCTTCTGCTCCCTGGGGTACACACTGCCGCTGGGGAGGAAGGACGACACCTTCTGCTCCCTGGGGTACACACTGTAGCTGGGGAGGAAGGACGACACCTTCTGCTCCCTGGGGTACACACTGCCGCTGGGGAGGAAGGACGGCCCCTTCTGCTCCCTGGGGTACACACTGCCGCTGAGGGGGAAGGACGACACCTTCGGACCCCTGGGGTACACACTGCCGCTGGGGGGGGAAGGACGACACCTTCGGCCCCCTGGGGTACACACTGCCGCTGGGGAGGAAGGACGGCACCTTCTGCTCCTTGGGGTACACACTGCCGCTGGGGAGGAAGGACAACACCTTCAGCTCCCTGGGGTACACACTGCCGCTGGGGAGGAAAAGTAGTTGGAGTATTCCACGTGGAGCGGTTTCTGTTTCTGGGACAGTCTCTCTGCATGTGGCCCTGCTGGTTACACGTGTGGCACCTGATGTACCGTGGAGGGGGTTTGGTAGTTCCCACCACCCGGACACAGTGCTGGGGGGGGTTAATGGTGGGACGGTGGGTTAGCAGCTCCCAAGATGGACCGCTCCCGTGCCCGCTGCTTTTCCATTATGTATTTGTGGACATCTGTCATTAACCATTCCAAGGTTTTTATGGGAAGCGTACCTGGGAAAAAGGCCAGTCTGCTTTGGAGTTCTCTTCCAAACTCAGTCTGTGGGGCAATAAGAGGTACTGTAACCATGAGTTCCTTTCTGTCTGCATCCCTGTAGTCCGCGGCCGCCTCCTCCTCCTCATGATGGAACGCT
Organism: Discoglossus pictus; assembly: GCA_027410445.1. Classification (NCBI taxonomy): domain Eukaryota; kingdom Metazoa; phylum Chordata; class Amphibia; order Anura; family Alytidae; genus Discoglossus; species Discoglossus pictus. Next base: position 32,827,066 of record CM050163.1, read on the forward strand.
GTCGAAAACTAGCCGGTTCCATCCTGCTGTAGCCAGGGGCGCTGTACAGATACTAGCATTGCCCTCAATTTGTACTCCACGGAATGGTGTCTCCTGTAGCTGTCCTTCTGACCGTGGGAACAATTCCGCCACTTGCCACCAAATGTAACGGAGCTGGAACACGCAGTCCAATATCTCCGCTGGTATACGGTAAAATACCCAAGAGGCACTACAGTTTCACCATTCCCGACCTCCCATATTGGACGACACACAATTTGGGAGTCAAATGAATACTGACTTTATTTTGTTATGTGCAGAAATATTTATACACATCTCTTCCCACAGGCAATCCACATCCCCCATAGTTGGCCACACAATACACATAGAGAGAACAATAGGTGTGGTCACACCTCCCTGAGGCTAACTGGTAACTTTGATACAATCAGACAATGATTAGATAATCCTTCTTTGTTCTTATGTCTGAGAATGAATAGACTTCCTTATCTGTAACAGGATTATCTATTAGCCAAGGCCTGCAATAGTCTGGGCTAATATTCTGCAGAGCATAAACCAACATACATATAATATAACAGTAGGATCATATTTTAACCAAGAATTAAATAACCATAAAACAGGGTAAAACAGTGATGGGTTCCGTTACACCTCTGATCCTATTTGACGTTTTTAACCGAAAAGAAGGATATTGTGAGCCTACTGTATTTGACCTTTTGAGCCTATATAACCTTCTGAGCCTATTTGACATATTGAACTTAAAAGTAAGTAATTCTGACCCTATTTGACCTCCTGAGCCTAAAAGGATAACATTCTGAGCCTATTTGACAACCTGAGCCTAAACAGAGTACATTCTGAGCCTATTTGACCTTCTGAACCTAAAAGTAGGCCATACTGACCCTATTTGACCTCCTGAGCCTAAAAGAGAACATTCTGAGCCTATTTGCCCTTCTGAGCCTATATAATGAGTCTATTTTTTTTTAAAAAGCTTGCTATAGCTTTGAACAAGATGCAAGTTACACTGTTGGTCATGGCAAATGCAAACACTGGTCCACAACAAAGAGGAAGTTGAACTCTTGAAAAAACTTGACCATGGTGTTTCAGTGCATAAGGTGTGTGATATTGGTTCATCAACCATTATGAGATAAAGAAGCAAAGGAAGAACTATTGAACTATTGAAATTCTATAGGGACAGTGATTCTGAGAAGCAAATGGCCACTAGAAAAACAATGAAAGATGGTAAGAGTACTGATCACGACCGAGTGATGATGGAATGGTTTCCACAGCGGCTTTTGGGTGAAATATTTAGGTTAGCAAGAAGACTGTGTGTCCTGTGTCTTTGTCTTCATGTATCCCAGATGTTACTCTACCAGAATCAGAAATCCAAGAAGAGCTATGTACTGTAACTACAAAACAGACATTAGACAGGACAGCTCTCATATTTAAGAGCTTAGTGGTTAGTTAACTGTTCCTGTTAACAATGTTTGACTTGTAAGGCCACTAAAAAACAAGTTGGTTGAGATTTATACATACAGTATATAATGTATGTAAACCATTTGAGCTGTTTTATGTATACATGATTACTCAATGTTCTTGTAAAGCAAGAGGATTATCAAGCTCCACTGCTTCTTTTCATTCAGTAAAATCTTCTCCTTTTACTAACTTGTTGACCCCCCATTGGATGAACTATTACAAACAACTTCATCACATGGGCTTGTCAACAAGTTAGTAGAAGGAGAGTGGAGCTTTCAACCCTTTATGTTTTACATTGATACCTGTATGTTTACTATCTAAAATAAAAAAATGATCTCTCTAAACACTTGTTGACAAACCTTTGTTGTTTAATGTCAATGTCACATCCAAATTCATCACATGGGCTTCTCAACAAGTTGCTAGAAAACAAAGTATTTATTTTATAGAAAGTAAACAAGCAGCTATCAGGGTACAAGAGAGATCGTTAAAAGCTCCACTGCCCTATTCAATAAGTAAAGCTCCACTGGTCCTTTTCATTCAGTAAAGCTCCATTGGCTCTTTTCATTCTGTAAAGCTGCAGTGATCTTTTTGAGATGCTTTTTGACCTACTGAGCCTAAAAGGAGGACATTCTGAGCCTATTTGACAGTGATCTTTTTGAGCCAGTAAATAGTTTTTTCTAAACATCATGTGTAATTTATCTAATTCATTATTAAGTATTTCTTGTATAACAAATACATAAATCTATCTAAAATACATAAACCTGTAGTAATAAGCGTTTTTTGAGAAAACACAGCTGGTCTGGCAAAATCGATTTCCTTGCAAAGCCCCGGAACGGATGATGCCAGAAAATTGGTGCCCAACCTATATATACTTTTTTCTTGAAATAGTGTGTATTGCTACAGCTGACTATAAGTCAATTTGGGTTGTGTAGCAGCACCAAACAGAACAATTCCTCCCTATCTAGGGTAATATCTTATATTTGTGTCTTGTAGAACCAACAAGTGTGAACAACACATGCAAATTATATGAGATTAGAGAAGGACACCAGACAGTAAAGTAAACAAGCAATGCCTACCCTGATGAATATAAAACTCCATATTAATTCTTGTTTGAAATTTACATTCTTTTGTAAATGTCAAGAGGCAGCTGTGTTGTGGCAGCTGGTGCAAAACGAGGTGTAAACTCAGCGAGGCCGGGAAGATGCTGCTGTACACACTCCGAGGATTTGTTAAGTGAGGATACGCAGAAAATTGATTCATTCTTCCATTCTTATGCCCTTGGAGTAATCAGAATGTGACCTGGTTACAGACAATAATGTGCAAGAGATTATATGCCTGTATGCCTGACAAATGATGGGATTTGTGACTGCTCCCATTGATTCACTGCATCTACACAGTATGGTAAAGTTAGCTTTAAATGACCACTCTAGTTCAAGGAAAATGCTCTTGTCTGTTATATATGTTACAAACTGACAATATTAGCAGCTGTGCAAGCTAAAATGCAATTTTGCTAACTATGTTTATGAATAGAGGGTTCAATTTTGTTTATTTCATCACTATCTGAGTGGAAAGAGGGGTAGGGTAGAAGCAGATACAGAGTATTTCTTAGATAATTGGATCTGACACCACCCCTTCCCCCTCAAAGGACCAGAAGCAGGTAGCTTTCCAGAAATGTAAACACCCTATCAGGATTTGAGTATTGAAATTTAGACCCTTCAGGTTTGTACAACAAATGAGATGATCAAAAAACAGAATATACAAAGCTTGGTGAGTATCCCTTTAAATCAAAAGTCTAATGCTTGAAACAGGGAATGTACAGAAACAATAGCAAAATCATGGTCAACCACCGAAACCAAACTGGTAATGCTGCAGTCAGCTGTACAGCAGCAGAAAGAGGAAACAGGGGTCCTCCGAAGCAGACTGAAAGCAGAAACCAGTTCACTGGTGGATGTGATAGCTGAAACAAAGCAGAACAAAAGGTACCATCAGAACTCTTGCCAGATGTGAACAGAATTATTATTATTATCGTTTATTTATAACGCGCCAACATATTCCGTAGCGCTGTACATAAGATAAGTTCAAGACAAAGATACATACAAGTTAACACATAGTAAAACAAGGAGGGCCCTGTCTTTGAGTTTGGAATCCAGTGTCCATGGTGCTTTTCCTAAAACACCTTGTGGGATTGAAACTCGCAGACTTACATCTTAAAGGTATTGTGTGAGGGAAAGGAGGGAGAGAGATTTGAGAGTGTGTTAGGGTGAGAGGTGATACGCTTCTTTAAAGAGATGTGTTTTTAGAGAGGATTTGAATGAGTTGAGGTTGGAGGATAGTCTGGTGGAGCGAGGCAAGGAGTTCCAGAGAATAGGGGCAGCACGAGAAAAGTCCTGAAGGCGAGAATGAGAAGAGGTGACAAGAGTTTTGGAAAGAAGAAGGTCATTAGCAGAGCGAAGAGGGCATGTGGGGGAGTATTTGGAGATGAGACCAGAAAGGTATGGGGGAGTGCACTTGTTGAGGGCTTTGAAAGTAAGGGTCAGGATTTTAAATTTTATTCTGGAGGCTATGGGAAGCCAGTGGAGAGATTGACAGAGAGGTGATGCCGACACTGAACGTTGTGTACGGAAGACGAGTCTAGCAGAGGCATTCATAATGGATTGAAGTGGAGATAGTCGGGTGGTGGGGAGGCCAGCAAGAAGCGAGTTGCAGTAGTCCAGTCGAGAGATGATGAGAGAGTGTATAAGGATTTTAGTTGTGTCCTGTGTAAGAAAGTGGCGAATTCTGGAGATGTTTTTTAGATGGAGAAGACAAGATTTAGTTAGTGATTGTATGTGAGGGATGAAGGACAGGGCGGGGTCCAAAAGAACCCCAAGACAACGGGCTTGGGAGGAGGGGGTGATGATGTCATTGTTGACAGTAAGAGAGATGTGAGGAATTGAAGCTGTGGGAGAGGGAGGGAAGATTAGGAGTTCAGTTTTAGACATGTTGAGTTTGAGATGGTGGGTGGACATCCAAGAGGATATACTAGAGAGGCAGTTGGAGACATGTGTTAGAAGAGAGGGGGATAGATCTGGTGCTGAGAGGTAGATTTGGGTGTCATCTGCGTAGAGATGATATTGCAGCCCAAAAGAGTTTATAAGGGTACCAAGTGAGGAAGTGTAGATGGAGAAGAGGAGCGGGCCTAGTACAGATCCTTGTGGTACGCCAACAGACAGGGAGTAGGTAGAAGAAGAGGTGTCAGAGAAGGAGATACTGAATGATCGATTTTGTAGGTATGATGAGAACCACGAGAGAGCAGTGTCTCGAATACCGAGGGAGGAGAGGATATGGAGTAGAAGTGGATGGTCAACAGTGTCAAAGGCAGCAGAGAGATCTAGAAGAAGGAGAATAGAAAAGTGACCTTTTGACTTGGCAGTAAGCAGGTCATTGGTGACTTTAGTGAGAGCTGTCTCAGTGGAATGTTGGGGCCGAAAGCCGGATTGGAAGGTGTCAAGAAAGGAGTTAGAGGAGATAAAGCTGGTAAGGCGGGTATAGACGAGCCGCTCGAGCAGTTTGGAAGCCAAAGGAAGTAGAGAAATAGGGCGGTAGTTAGAAGCAATGTCAGAGTCAGATGAGAACTTTTTGAGGATGGGTGTAATTGTGGCGTGTTTTAGACAAGATGGAAACTTGCCGGTAGTTAGGGAAAGGTTGAAAATGTGTGTGAGAGCTGGGATTAGTGTGGTAGAGAGGGGAGTGATGAGCTGAGATGGAATAGGGTCCTGGGGACATGTAGTGAGGCGAGTGGATGATAGCAGGCTAGCGACTTCATCCTCTGTAGCTGGGGCAAAGCAGTTCAAAGTGGCTGTTGGATTGGGGGAGGGAGAAGAGTGGGTTAGGTTGGATAGTTGAGACGGTAGAGTGAGTGAGCCACTGTGAGATGAGAGTTCATTGCGGATATTTTCGATTTTATGAATAAAATGGTTGGCAAAGTCTTCAGCTGTGAGAGAGGAAGGGATGGGAGGAGGTGGTGGGTGGAGGAGAGTTTTGAACGTTGCGAACAGACGCTTTGGGTTAGAGGATAGGGTTGATATTAGTGAAGTGAAGTAGTGTTGTTTGGCGAGGTTGAGGGCAGAGGAGTAGGAGCGTAACATAAATTTGTAGTGGAGGAAGTCTGCAGAGGTGCGTGATTTCCTCCAGAGCCGTTCAGCGGTGCGGGAGCATTTCTGGATGTATCGTGTTTGAGTTGTGTGCCAAGGTTGTGGAAGAGAGCGAGAGCGTCTTCGTGTGGTTATGGGGGCAAGGGTATCAAGGATGGAAGAGATAGTAGAGTTGTAAAGTGAGAAGGCAGTGTTAGGGCAGTTGAGGTAGGTGATAGGGCTGAGAAGGGGTTGGATATTAATGGAGAGCTGAGTAGGGTCAAGTGCTAGCAGGTTTCTGTTCGTGATGGTGGCAGGGGTAGGAGAGGGGTGGTGGGAGGAAGAAGCGGTGAGGTTAAAGGTAAGTAAGTGATGGTCAGATAGAGGGAGTGGATGGGTGACTGGGTTGGAGGCTGTGCTGAGGTTGGTGAAGATAAGGTCAAGAGAATGTCCAGCATGATGTGCTGAGGTTGGTGAAGATAAGGTCAAGAGAATGTCCAGCATGATGAGTAGAAGAATCTGTTAGTTGTGAGAGGCCGAGGGAAGAGGTGAGTGCAAGCAGTTTGGCTGCTGCTGGGGAGGTGGGAGTGTCAATGGGAATGTTAAAATCTCCAAGTACCAGTGAAGGAACATTGGAGGAGAGAAAGTGAGGGAGCCAGGCAGAAAAGTGATCAAGAAATTGAGAGGGAGTGCCAGGGGGGCGATAGATCACGGCAACACGTAGAGAGATAGGTGAGAAGAGGCGGATTGTATGCACTTCAAAGGATGAGAATTGGAGAGATGGGACAGGGGGTAAGAGGTGGAAGGTACAGCGAGTGGAAAGCAATGTCAGAGTCAGATGAGAACTTTTTGAGGATGGGTGTAATTGTGGCGTGTTTTAGACAAGATGGAAACTTGCCGGTAGTTAGGGAAAGGTTGAAAATGTGTGTGAGAGCTGGGATTAGTGTGGTAGAGAGGGGAGTGATGAGCTGAGATGGAATAGGGTCCTGGGGACATGTAGTGAGGCGAGTGGATGATAGCAGGCTAGCGACTTCATCCTCTGTAGCTGGGGCAAAGCAGTTCAAAGTGGCTGTTGGATTGGGGGAGGGAGAAGAGTGGGTTAGGTTGGATAGTTGAGACGGTAGAGTGAGTGAGCCACTGTGAGATGAGAGTTCATTGCGGATATTTTCGATTTTATGAATAAAATGGTTGGCAAAGTCTTCAGCTGTGAGAGAGGAAGGGATGGGAGGAGGTGGTGGGTGGAGGAGAGTTTTGAACGTTGCGAACAGACGCTTTGGGTTAGAGGATAGGGTTGATATTAGTGAAGTGAAGTAGTGTTGTTTGGCGAGGTTGAGGGCAGAGGAGTAGGAGCGTAACATAAATTTGTAGTGGAGGAAGTCTGCAGAGGTGCGTGATTTCCTCCAGAGCCGTTCAGCGGTGCGGGAGCATTTCTGGATGTATCGTGTTTGAGTTGTGTGTCAAGGTTGTGGAAGAGAGCGAGAGCGTCTTCGTGTGGTTATGGGGGCAAGGGTATCAAGGATGGAAGAGAGAGTAGAGTTGTAAAGTGAGAAGGCAGTGTTAGGGCAGTTGAGGTAGGTGATAGGGCTGAGAAGGGGTTGGATATTAATGGAGAGCTGAGTAGGGTCAAGTGCTAGCAGGTTTCTGTTCGTGATGGTGGCAGGGGTAGGAGAGGGGTGGTGGGAGGAAGAAGCGGTGAGGTTAAAGGTAAGTAAGTGATGGTCAGATAGAGGGAGTGGATGGGTGACTGGGTTGGAGGCTGTGCTGAGGTTGGTGAAGATAAGGTCAAGAGAATGTCCAGCATGATGAGTAGAAGAATCTGTTAGTTGTGAGAGGCCGAGGGAAGAGGTGAGTGCAAGCAGTTTGGCTGCTGCTGGGGAGGTGGGAGTGTCAATGGGAATGTTAAAATCTCCAAGTACCAGTGAAGGAACATTGGAGGAGAGAAAGTGAGGGAGCCAGGCAGAAAAGTGATCAAGAAATTGAGAGGGAGTGCCAGGGGGGCGATAGATCACGGCAACACGTAGAGAGATAGGTGAGAAGAGGCGGATTGTATGCACTTCAAAGGATGAGAATTGGAGAGATGGGACAGGGGGTAAGAGGTGGAAGGTACAGCGAGTGGAAAGCAATGTCAGAGTCAGATGAGAACTTTTTGAGGATGGGTGTAATTGTGGCGTGTTTTAGACAAGATGGAAACTTGCCGGTAGTTAGGGAAAGGTTGAAAATGTGTGTGAGAGCTGGGATTAGTGTGGTAGAGAGAGGAGTGATGAGCTGAGATGGAATAGGGTCCTGGGGACATGTAGTGAGGCGAGTGGATGATAGCAGGCTAGCGACTTCATCCTCTGTAGCTGGGGCAAAGCAGTTCAAAGTGGCTGTTGGATTGGGGGAGGGAGAAGAGTGGGTTAGGTTGGATAGTTGAGACGGTAGAGTGAGTGAGCCACTGTGAGATGAGAGTTCATTGCGGATATTTTCGATTTTATGAATAAAATGGTTGGCAAAGTCTTCAGCTGTGAGAGAGGAAGGGATGGGAGGAGGTGGTGGGTGGAGGAGAGTTTTGAACGTTGCGAACAGACGCTTTGGGTTAGAGGATAGGGTTGATATTAGTGAAGTGAAGTAGTGTTGTTTGGCGAGGTTGAGGGCAGAGGAGTAGGAGCGTAACATAAATTTGTAGTGGAGGAAGTCTGCAGAGGTGCGTGATTTCCTCCAGAGCCGTTCAGCGGTGCGGGAGCATTTCTGGATGTATCGTGTTTGAGTTGTGTGTCAAGGTTGTGGAAGAGAGCGAGAGCGTCTTCGTGTGGTTATGGGGGCAAGGGTATCAAGGATGGAAGAGAGAGTAGAGTTGTAAAGTGAGAAGGCAGTGTTAGGGCAGTTGAGGTAGGTGATAGGGCTGAGAAGGGGTTGGATATTAATGGAGAGCTGAGTAGGGTCAAGTGCTAGCAGGTTTCTGTTCGTGATGGTGGCAGGGGTAGGAGAGGGGTGGTGGGAGGAAGAAGCGGTGAGGTTAAAGGTAAGTAAGTGATGGTCAGATAGAGGGAGTGGATGGGTGACTGGGTTGGAGGCTGTGCTGAGGTTGGTGAAGATAAGGTCAAGAGAATGTCCAGCATGATGAGTAGAAGAATCTGTTAGTTGTGAGAGGCCGAGGGAAGAGGTGAGTGCAAGCAGTTTGGCTGCTGCTGGGGAGGTGGGAGTGTCAATGGGAATGTTAAAATCTCCAAGTACCAGTGAAGGAACATTGGAGGAGAGAAAGTGAGGGAGCCAGGCAGAAAAGTGATCAAGAAATTGAGAGGGAGTGCCAGGGGGGCGATAGATCACGGCAACACGTAGAGAGATAGGTGAGAAGAGGCGGATTGTATGCACTTCAAAGGATGAGAATTGGAGAGATGGGACAGGGGGTAAAAGGTGGAAGGTACAGCGAGTGGAAAGCAATACACCCACACCACCACCTTGCTTGTTCCCAGGTCTGGGTGTGTGGCTGAGGTGAAAACCACCATAAGAGAGTGCTGCCGGGGAGGCAGTGTCTGAGGATGAGAGCCAGGTTTCCGTGAGAGCCAATAGATTGAGGGAGTTGGAGATGAATAAGTCGTGAGTGAAGGTGAGTTTAGTGCAGATAGACCGTGCGTTCCAGAGGGCGCAGGAGAAAGGTAGAGTAGAAGATTTGTGACATGTGATGGATATCAGATTCTGGGTGTTACGGGTGTTTGCTGGCCATGAACCAGAGCGTGGCTGACAGCGAGTGGAGATGAGTGAGGGACCTGGGTTAGGGGATATATCTCCCGCAGCCAGGAGAAGGAGTAGTGAGAGGGAGAGAAGATGGGACTGGGACTTACAGTGTTGTTTCTGCTTGTGAGTGTTAGGGAGGGGATGATGTTGTGACTGGAGGAGAGAGAGGAGCTCATGGGAGCAGAGAAGGGGAGAGGAGAGCAAGGAAGGTGAGATAGTAATATTGTTGGGGACATGATATGGAGAGACTGCAAAAGAAAGTCTGAGAGAGAGGCAGTAGGTCATAAGAAAGAGGAAAGAGTGAGAAAGCATTGTGACAGTGTGTAAGCTCAGGAGAAAGATAGGATGATTTAGTGATAGTGGGGTAAGAATTATTGTCCTAAGATAAGAAGTAGTGTTGCTATAGGTTCAGCAGCAAGGAGGAGAGTGTGATAAGGTTAATCAGAATGAGGGTGGTGGGTGAGTATCTAAGAGACTTTATTAATTGGGTTTTTAGTAGCTGATGTTAAATGAGCAGGTGCAAGTCGTGTGAGTATCTATAAATTAAAGTAATGCAAGGGTGGGTGGGGAGAAATCTGTGGATGTTTGTTTGTGTCCAGAGTGAGCTGAATGTGGCTCTGAGTTGCAGCTGGGAAGAGAGAGGGAGAGAAAGTGAGAGTCTAGGATATACAGATAAGACCATTTGCTACAGATGCTAGATAGTAGCTTAGACGGGGGAGGTGAGATACAACACACAGTATATAGTACACCAATTAAACTAAGATACAACAGTTTTACACAAATGTTACTATGTGGCCAGATATCATATACAATATGAAAATGAATAATTAAAGTAACAGACAGAAGTATATTGTTGATGGTCTTCCAGGTAACTTCAAAATACCTTAAAATCTGTGGATGTTTGTTTGTGTCCAGAGTGAGGTGAATGTGGCTCTGAGTTGCAGCTGGGAAGAGAGAGGGAGAGAAAGTGAGAGTCTAGGATATACAGATAAGACCATTTGCTACAGATGCTAGATAGTAAGCAGACGGGGGAGGTGAGATACAACACACAGTATATAGTACACCAATTAAACTAAGATACAACAGTTTTACACAAATGTTACTATGTGGCCAGATATCATATACAATATGAAAATGAATAATTAAAGTAACAGACAGAAGTATATTGTTGATGGTCTTCCAGGTAACTTCAAAATACCTTAAAATCTGTGGATGTTTGTTTGTGTCCAGAGTGAGGTGAATGTGGCTCTGAGTTGCAGCTGGGAAGAGAGAGGGAGAGAAAGTGAGAGTCTAGGATATACAGATAAGACCATTTGCTACAGATGCTAGATAGTAGCTTAGACGGGGGAGGTGAGATACAACACACAGTATATAGTACAACAATTAAACTAAGATACAACAGTTTTACACAAATGTTACTATGTGGCCAGATATCATATACAATATGAAAATTAATAATTAAAGTAACAGACAGAAGTATATTGTTGATGGTCTTCCAGGTATCTTCAAAATACCTTAAAATCTGTGGATGTTTGTTTGTGTCCAGAGTGAGGTGAATGTGGCTCTGAGTTGCAGCTGGGAAGAGAGAGGGAGAGAAAGTGAGAGTCTAGGATATACAGATAAGACCATTTGCTACAGATGCTAGATAGTAGCTTAGACGGGGGAGGTGAGATACAACACACAGTATATAGTACACCAATTAAACTAAGATACAACAGTTTTACACAAATGTTACTATGTGGCCAGATATCATATACAATATGAAAATGAATAATTAAAGTAACAGACAGAAGTATATTGTTGATGGTCTTCCAGGTAACTTCAAAATACCTTAAAATCTGTGGATGTTTGTTTGTGTCCAGAGTGAGGTGAATGTGGCTCTGAGTTGCAGCTGGGAAGAGAGAGGGAGAGAAAGTGAGAGTCTAGGATATACAGATAAGACCATTTGCTACAGATGCTAGATAGTAGCTTAGACGGGGAGGTGAGATACAACACACAGTATATAGTACACCAATTAAACTAAGATACAACAGTTTTACACAAATGTTACTATGTGGCCAGATATCATATACAATATGAAAATGAATAATTAAAGTAACAGACAGAAGTATATTGTTGATGGTCTTCCAGGTAACTTCAAAATACCTTAAAATCTGTGGATGTTTGTTTGTGTCCAGAGTGAGGTGAATGTGGCTCTGAGTTGCAGCTGTGATGAGAGAGGGAGAGAAAGTGTGAGTCTAGGATATACAGATAAGACCATTTGCTACAGATGCTAGATAGTAGCTTAGACGGGGAGGTGAGATACAACACACAGTATATAGTACACCAATTAAACTAAGATACAACAGTTTTACACAAATGTTACTATGTGGCCAGATATCATATACAATATGAAAATTAATAATTAAAGTAACAGACAGAAGTATATTGTTGATGGTCTTCCAGGTAACTTCAAAATACCTTAAAATCTGTGGATGTTTGTTTGTGTCCAGAGTGAGGTGAATGTGGCTCTGAGTTGCAGCTGGGAAGAGAGAGGGAGAGAAAGTGAGAGTCTAGGATATACAGATAAGACCATTTGCTACAGATGTTAGATAGTAGCTTAGACGGGGAGGTGAGATACAACACACAGTATATAGTACACCAATTAAACTAAGATACAACAGTTTTACACAAATGTTACTATGTGGCCAGATATCATATACAATATGAAAATTAATAATTAAAGTAACAGACAGAAGTATATTGTTGATGGTCTTCCAGGTAACTTCAAAATACCTTAAAATCTGTGGATGTTTGTTTGTGTCCAGAGTGAGGTGAATGTGGCTCTGAGTTGCAGCTGGGAAGAGAGAGGGAGAGAAAGTGAGAGTCTAGGATATACAGATAAGACCATTTGCTACAGATGCTAGATAGTAGCTTAGACGGGGGAGGTGAGATACAACACACAGTATATAGTACACCAATTAAACTAAGATACAACAGTTTTACACAAATGTTACTATGTGGCCAGATATCATATACAATATGAAAATGAATAATTAAAGTAACAGACAGAAGTATATTGTTGATGGTCTTCCAGGTAACTTCAAAATACCTTAAAATCTGTGGATGTTTGTTTGTGTCCAGAGTGAGGTGAATGTGGCTCTGAGTTGCAGCTGGGAAGAGAGAGGGAGAGAAAGTGAGAGTCTAGGATATACAGATAAGACCATTTGCTACAGATGCTAGATAGTAGCTTAGACGGGGGAGGTGAGATACAACACACAGTATATAGTACACCAATTAAACTAAGATACAACAGTTTTACACAAATGTTACTATGTGGCCAGATATCATATACAATATGAAAATTAATAATTAAAGTAACAGACAGAAGTATATTGTTGATGGTCTTCCAGGTAACTTCAAAATACCTTAAAATCTGTGGATGTTTGTTTGTGTCCAGAGTGAGGTGAATGTGGCTCTGAGTTGCAGCTGGGAAGAGAGAGGGAGAGAAAGTGAGAGTCTAGGATATACAGATAAGACCATTTGCTACAGATGCTAGATAGTAGCTTAGACGGGGGAGGTGAGATACAACACACAGTATATAGTACAACAATTAAACTAAGATACAACAGTTTTACACAAATGTTACTATGTGGCCAGATATCATATACAATATGAAAATTAATAATTAAAGTAACAGACAGAAGTATATTGTTGATGGTCTTCCAGGTAACTTCAAAATACCTTAAAATCTGTGGATGTTTGTTTGTGTCCAGAGTGAGGTGAATGTGGCTCTGAGTTGCAGCTGGGAAGAGAGAGGGAGAGAAAGTGAGAGTCTAGGATATACAGATAAGACCATTTGCTACAGATGCTAGATAGTAGCTTAGACGGGGGAGGTGAGATACAACACACAGTATATAGTACACCAATTAAACTAAGATACAACAGTTTTACACAAATGTTACTATGTGGCCAGATATCATATACAATATGAAAATGAATAATTAAAGTAACAGACAGAAGTATATTGTTGATGGTCTTCCAGGTAACTTCAAAATACCTTAAAATCTGTGGATGTTTGTTTGTGTCCAGAGTGAGGTGAATGTGGCTCTGAGTTGCAGCTGGGAAGAGAGAGGGAGAGAAAGTGAGAGTCTAGGATATACAGATAAGACCATTTGCTACAGATGCTAGATAGTAGCTTAGACGGGGAGGTGAGATACAACACACAGTATATAGTACACCAATTAAACTAAGATACAACAGTTTTACACAAATGTTACTATGTGGCCAGATATCATATACAATATGAAAATTAATAATTAAAGTAACAGACAGAAGTATATTGTTGATGGTCTTCCAGGTAACTTCAAAATACCTTAAAATCTGTGGATGTTTGTTTGTGTCCAGAGTGAGGTGAATGTGGCTCTGAGTTGCAGCTTAAAATCTGTGGATGTTTGTTTGTGTCCAGAGTGAGGTGAATGTGGCTCTGAGTTGCAGCTTAAAATCTGTGGATGTTTGTTTGTGTTCAGAGTGAGGTGAATGTGGCTCTGAGTTGCAGCTTAAAATCTGTGGATGTTTGTTTGTGTCCAGAGTGAGGTGAATGTGGCTCTGAGTTGCAGCTTAAAATCTGTGGATGTTTGTTTGTGTCCAGAGTGAGGTGAATGTGGCTCTGAGTTGCAGCTTAAAATCTGTGGATGTTTGTTTGTGTCCAGAGTGAGGTGAATGTGGCTCTGAGTTGCAGCTTAAAATCTGTGGATGTTTGTTTGTGTCCAGAGTGAGGTGAATGTGGCTCTGAGTTGCAGCTTAAAATCTGTGGATGTTTGTTTGTGTCCAGAGTGAGGTGAATGTGGCTCTGAGTTGCAGCTTAAAATCTGTGGATGTTTGTTTGTGTCCAGAGTGAGGTGAATGTGGCTCTGAGTTGCAGCTGGGAAGAGAGAAGCAGCAATGCTGGACAAAGGCAGAACTCCAGCCAGAAAGGAACAGAAGCAGCAGCATAGGAGACCACAGCTACAGCAACAAAGTCAGGACAAAGACTCACAGAAGGAACAGAATCTTATAACTGTACTTTTGAGAGATCTTAGCGGGATCTTAAAGGACTACCAGACCAGGTACTCCCTCTTACACATACAACCTTTTCCCGGACTTGAACTCATACCATGCCAAGCCTGTAGATCAAGGTGTTCAACATGTGACCTGATGCAGCGTTTACACATGACCTTCACTGCTCCAAACTGAACACTGAACTTTATGTGTTTGCACTATCAATGTAATTTGCAATTACCCTATACTCCATCCCAAACTCCCAATGCAAAACTATGCTCCTCCCCCTGATCAGTTTAAAAAGTGCAAGTGAAGAATCAGAATCCTCCCAAAGATTCAAGCTACACTCTTATTTATTGACATCATTCCATTTGATGCTAAAGTGCTCTGTCCCCTCCCAGTGTTTAATTGTTTATTCTGGCACAACAAAGATTGTATTGAGTCTAAAAGCCAAATGAAAAAACTTAAAATGTTCATATTCTATGGCAATGGTGGGAGTTGAAGGCCCAGATGGGGGGGTGCATTTGGTGTTCAGGCACTTTCCATTCAACTCCCAGCCTGTTCTCTAGAGTGGGCGAGTGAGCTCATCTTCAACAACAAACAATCCATTATATATCTCTAAGAGCCATATTAAATTCCAAGCCCGTAGCCGCACCGTTACACCCGCAAAGCCTGCAGGCTTGAAATTTGGTGGAGTTACAAAGTGATTAAATTAGCCAAGCCCGCAACAGACGTGACTGACATCCAAACCCGTAAACCATTCTTGCGTACATTGCATTTGCGGCTGTGAACATGATCAATTCCTCAAACCCATAGTTACAGGTTTTTAGACGGAGCCAATGGTAGAAGAGATTGTCATCATTATGTCACTGAAAATGGAGGTTAGAATTTTTAGAGTTTAAAGAGACAAATAAAAAAAGCTGTGGCACTGAGTGGTGCAATTCAAAAATTGGTATTAACCTTCAGCCGTGTGTTTGTCCATCCTGATAAAGTCATTAAGGGGTAGGCGCGGGTTTGTTTGAGAGACAGGTCTAAAGGATTTAAAAACAATCAGATATGATAAAAGAATAAACAATAATTCATAGACTGAACTCACAGCAAAAGTTTGTTTCCAAGAAAAACTACAGTAAGATAAGAAGTGTCCAGCTAATGGAGGTCATTGTGTATTTGTGTGTCTCCCAATTCACCTTATAGTGGGTATCCACAGTAGCTGAGTCTGAACTTTGGCAGAAAGTGAAATGTTTAATATTGCTTTTTTAAATAAATGAATATGACTTTTATTAAAGGCGCACTGAATGCAGCACAATTTGGACCACATCACAGTAAAGATCTCTTGAAAACATGTTGAAATGTATTTTTCACTGAAAAATCAAATCAAATCTGCGTTTATATGTGGGAATGACTATCCAAACGTCTATGTGTGTCCCCATTCAAGTCAATGGTAAGATGTTTGTCAGGCTTATATTTCTAGTGTGAAGGGGTCAGGTTTTAGTTTTTTTTCTTACCAGCAGAAAATGCAGGTTTCTGCTCTATTGTCTCTCTGGAAATTGAGCAATGCAGGGGGGTTAGTGCTAAGTGCACCGTGCGCTGGTACTTTATGCAGCTCTGTGTAGTGATCCAACAAACAAAAATGTAACCCTTACCACATCTATCTGTACAGGAATGGAATACTGGACTCACCTAAAACAGGACAGCTATAAGTTGACTGATCAGTACAGTGTAACCTCCACAGTCCACAGGGGAAGCTGTGCTATCAATCACAGCCTTCCCCATAGAACCTCACACAACAAATGATGAACTCAGCACTCTGCTAATTACTCATACAACAGGCACTGGGACAGGATAGATTGTAAGTAAACAGAGATTTAAAACTTTTATGTTTTTTTAGCTGTTATTAGTGGAATAAAAAATAGATAATTTTAACATATAATCTTGTGACGAGAACTTGCAGTGAGTTCAGGGGCCCTTTAATGACCAATGCCTAATTTAAAGATCTAGCTTGTGTTGTTAAGCTATTACATAGGTTTTTTAATAGACCACCACATATTTATAGTATGCGCTTTTATAATCTGGAAGGCAACCTTCGATGCAGATAATATTTTAGTTCAGCTATTTTAAAAGTGCTTACACTGAGGAATGAAAATGTGTAATTGCTTCAACTGAAATATTTTTTTCATCCCAATTCCTGTTCCTTTTCAAAAACCAGGTTAAGAAACTAATAAGTGGTGGGTTACCACAGCCACTAAAACCATTTTGTAGGGTTTCTTTAGAGTTAGGTTATTATTAATTATTGATTATCCTTTGGGATTTATCCTTTGGGATTTATCTTTGATGAGATTACTTTCATGTAGGTCATATTTGTTCTATTGATTGATTGATTTGGTCATTATTTCTAAATATTTTAATTTTCTGACAATGCATAGTATCTGATTGTGAGTTGTAGAGATTAGTATACATAGGGCCTCATTCAAATGCGATTTGGCCAATTGAATAGGGCTCTATATAAGCACATAGCATATTTTTTTTACATAAGTTTTTACTTAGTGAACTTCTATCCAAAAGCAAGGTCTTCACTAACGAAAAACTTTTGTAAAAAAATATGCTATGTGCTTATATAGAGCCCTATTCAATTGGCCAAATCACATTTGAATGAGGCCCATATTGTGATACTGTGCAAGGCATATCAATTGATACTCTGGTTTCTATGGAAAACTAATATGCATTTAGTGTGGATTTTATACCAGATTAATGGGAAAGGCAAACATGTTTTTTAATTTCATATTTTTATTTTTTATTTTAATTTTTTTTAATAAAAGTACGTTTTTAAGATGTATAACTAATTCCCATATGAACATACTCTAAAGCTTGAAAGAGTGTTCTTTCCTCTCTTTTCTTTATATGTATGAATTTTCACTCCTCTTTAGAGTGCTTTGTCCCATATATATTGGCAACAGTGTTGTATTCACCATTGAGCTTACTATATGACATAATTGGATTGTTTATGGGTTCATTCTGGTAAGAATTATTAACTTTAATTATCATATCAAGTCCAGGAACCAGTGTTTGGCAGAGGGGGTTCCATTGTTTGGCAGAGGGGGTTCCATCCTGAGGCCATATTCCAGGCGCTGGTGTGCTCCAGTATCCGGGCAGAGTACCACCTGGCTTTTTCCAGTGGGAGGATGGAGGAGTTTATCTCCCAGTGGGCTGTAGATCCGGTTTCATTTCAGCTTACCTAATCTAATTTTATTTTATAGTTTAATATTTAAATGTGTAATGTTTGGACATATCCCTCCCCCGGGCCAA
The DNA here is from genome assembly GCA_027410445.1 of Discoglossus pictus. Taxonomy (NCBI): domain Eukaryota; kingdom Metazoa; phylum Chordata; class Amphibia; order Anura; family Alytidae; genus Discoglossus; species Discoglossus pictus. Next base: position 32,844,678 of record CM050163.1, read on the forward strand.
TCTATGGTTATTCTGTGCAAATATACTGTGTCTGTTCTGACATTTTGAGCAGCCTCCTTCTGCATTTCCCCTCTAATATTTGTATTATTGGTCACTTTGAGTTCCGGGGCATCAGGGCCAGGGGCCCCACATTACCCTGCTTCTGACATTAACCAAGCAGGCGATTTAAAAGCTCAGGAAGCAGTGTCTGGCAGAGGAGGTTCCAATACCATGCAATGCCATGTTCCGGGCACTTGTGCGCTCCTTTACCTGGGCATAGTACCACCCGTCTTTATCCACTAGGAAGATGTCTGAGTTTACCTCCAGTGGATGGAGTACTGTACTGGAAGATGCCACATCAGGATTGTTTGAACTACACTTCCGTGTTTAGATTTTTACAGTAGAAATGTTTATGTGGTTTGTACTTGTTTCCCGGCCAAGAGGCAAGGATATGACTTACCATTGAGCCTAGGATATAAGGGAGAAATCATAAAATGCTTGTTTTTGTGGCCACCATTTTGTACCTGCGGCCTCCATTTTGCAAACTGCTATTGGGATAAATAATGTATAAATAATATTTATATTGTTTGCATAAAAGACCTTGATAATTGCAGAAGCGACTGGTAATCTGTCCAAAAAGCAAGATAAATTTGAATTGTTCCAAAAACATTGAGCTGTTACAATAACAATGTCTGTATTTCAGTAATTTTCCAGTTGCTTATACTTAGAAGGGAATTCATTTTTATTATACTTAGTATTAAGCTTTAATTGTACTTATGATTGGTTCCTTTTATCATGCTGAAACATAGTTTTTCACGTAGAATAAAATAATAAGCAAAAAGTTTGGCGTCAGTGGTGGCAACTTGTTTTGATCATTTCACTTAGACAATTTGCCTACTGACCACTGATAAAAATGTCACTTTGACATATGATAAATATTTGCATGCTAATTGCAATTGTCAATTACCACATTTGGGTTTCATTTGTTTCCTGCTGTAAAGCCAATATACATAGAATGTTTTCATTGTAATTCAGTCCATTGTGCTGTTCCTCTGTGTATGTGACACAGAGAGATGCCGTCTTGGCTCCAAGCTTGTAAATAAAGAAACTTGGTTTGCTCCTTTAAATGAGTGTTGGTTGTGCGAGATTCACTGATGATGGATTTTTTGACCCCAACATATAATAAAAAAGGATGTTAAGAAATTATACCGATGCATAGTTTAAATTACTTTCGCAGTTGGCTAGAAATCTGCACATGAGATAGTTAGGATCCATGAGGCTAAAATACCAACAGGTGTAAATATGGAAACATGGCAGCAAGGCAGAGATGATGATCAGACAAGAAGACAGAGCAAAGCTTAGGGTAAATCCCAGATGATAATCTAGGACTGGGTTACTACTGTTACTACTTCTATCCAGGTGCCATTTAAGCTGAATTAGCAAGCCAGATGTAAATGGTGTGTGGCACCTTTAAATCTCTCATAGTTGAGCATGTGCACACTTACAAGATCAGGAAAACTGAGTAGTATGAGAGAAGCGAGCAAGAAAGGTTTCCCGAGCTAGACATTCTCAGCAGGGACCCTAACTAATACAAAACATCATAACAATATGCATAGACCAGTGTTTCTCTACAAATGGATCTGGGACCCTGAGATCAGGAAGTAACAGAGATTTGTTGTTGTGTCCGAATCTCCAGGACCACATGGACCGCAACACATCATGAACATCTTTATGCCCATTGTCATGCTGATCCACTTGGCTTGCATGGCAGAGATACTGTAGTGGGGTGCCAGTTCCTTCTCCAGTGGGCCACAGCATACAGCTCCTGGTATTCCAAGAAAGTCTACCATCCGAGTACTGACCAGGCCCCACTCTGTTTTGGCTTCAGGGTGGTGTGTCCTCTTGGTTCCATGACTGTAATTGAACCCAGGTTGTAGCGGTGAAATCACAGAATCCTAACCACTGGTCCACATACTACATGGAAATGTACGGTAGCATGTAGAATCACCCTGAAAGTTGTGGATCTCAAACACATCCTCATGAGAACTGGAAGGTAGCCAGCTGGTCCCAGATCAAAATGATTGAGAGACACTGGATTAGAGGACAGAAGTGAGAGGAATGATATGCTAGAAACCTTCAATTATATCTAAGAACTTAATACAGTTTAAAGAACAGTAAATTATAAAAAGGAGCGCAAGAACAAGAAGTCATGATTTGAATTTTGATGATGGGAAATTTAGGGGTTAGTGTGTTCAAGTACTACTTTACAGGAAGTGTGGTATATAAGTCATCTAATGGTAGGGAAAACAGCGAAGGAATTCAAAATAAGCATAAGGTCATCCTGATGATTACTTAAGCCACATTTTTAGGTAGAGAGCATGGGCAGACTTGATAAAAATCTATGTTTCTATGTTAATAATAACAATTATGGTCTACACCATATAGCACTGAGTCACAACAATATACTTCCAGATATGAGCTCCAGGGAATGTATAGATTAAGATTAGACTGGTTACATCTATAAATAGGAATTCTAACTAGTTACGCAAAGCGAAGCGAGTAGTTAAGGCATTGAAGCATGGAGGACTTAGGCTATAATGAGCGCCGAAGGGGCTACTACAAGCCCTGCAAACTGAGGCGAGCAGTTGAGGCACGCAGGACTTGCTTAGGCTGCAAGCATTTGAGGAACGTGGGACTTAAAAAAAAAAATCGAAAAAAACAAAAAATACGAAAAATAATAGAAAATAATAAAAAATACATTAAAACACACTCACACACAGCACAGGGGGAGAGCCAGGTAGCCTGGAAGTGAGGTCGCAAGCGATTTTAAACCCTTATTTTCCATTTTTCGTTACTCGAAATTAAGCTAAACAAGAAAAAAATGGCAGACAAAAAACTGAGCAAAGCCAGGCACGCAGGAATTAGAAAATAGAGAAACACACAGGGAACGGACACAGGGAAGGGACAGGGGGGAGATGCTGGAAAGAGACACAGGTCATTCCCAAGCACAAAACTTGCATGGGAATGAACCCTGCAATGAGTGGCCCGTACAGTAGGAGGGAGGAAAGGTTTGCATTGAGCGCCGAAGGGGCCATTTTTTAACGGCAATTCGCTAGTTATGATATAAAATGTATTCTTCACTTACTTCTAAGAAGCCATATATTCTGCTTTTCTTCTGAACTTTAAGAGAGGACAAGAGGAACAGGAGCAACCAGAAAAAGTTGGAGATTGTTAGGGCTGGACAAAGTGTGTGTATTTCCCTCAAAAAAGGAACATTTGATAGTTAACCTGGATAGAGGGACTGTCTCCCCAAAATATGGACAGTTGGGAGGTACAGTAGTGAGGTTAGGTTTTACCTTACAGCTGTTTGACATGGCAGTTATTATTAAAGAGAACAGGAAGGGGGGGGGGGGGGGGCCAAACCGCGCACAGCGGAAAACATAAAAAAAACACTAAATACACCCAAAAATTAAATAAACACCTTTCCCACAGCAAGGGGGGACACCCAGGACATCTGGAAGTGAGGTTACACCTCAATTTAAGTCAATTTACCGGGTTTAGACACTTGAAAATCCCCTAAGCAAGAGAACAAAATGGCCGCGGAAAAGAACGAAAACGTGGCTACACGACCCCAAAAGCCGCAAAACACCACCAAACACATATGACTTTTACAAAAAATCGTACGAGGTACAACATACACTATTAGCAAGGATGATAAATCATCCACACCCAAGTACCACCTACACATTCGCCGACATTTACACCAACAAAAAAACCACCACAGTATCGCAATAACCTACAAAGCCCTTCACCGCGCGCCTCACAAGGAGCGCCAACGGTGCTCATTGGACGCAAACTACACCAGGGGAGAGACTTGCAATAAGCGCAAAAAGGACATCAGCGCGGACCTTACAATGAGAGCAGAAGCTCCTCTGATAACAAAAAATACACCAACCCAGAGGCTCGCAATGAGCGCCGAAGGATCTCAGACGACCAAAAGACTTACTGTCTGTAGCAAACAGCATTACCTGCCTTACAATTTTATTGCCCCGCCATTTTTGACGGGCAAGTCGCTAGTATATATATAAAACAAAAAACATGCCTAGAGTACCTTTAAGGGCCATCACTGCAACACTATCACCTATGATTGCTTCTTATTGCTATTTACTGATGCTCATTGTAGGTATGTTAGGATTACATAGTATAGTGTTGATGCTGCATGACAATAGTGGGATGTTACCAAGGACAATGTTATAATATAATATGCATAACGTGAAAATGTACTTGATCAAGAAGTTCTCAGGGAATTTGGCCCGCCTAAAGACTCCTGGCTCACCACAGTATGCAAACACTCAGCCCTTGCTAGGGGTACTCTGGGAGCAATATATAACATATTTAATGCTCCTCCCTTGGATTCACCAAAGCCTTCCTTTATGCTGAAGTGGGAGCTGGACTTGGAACAGACCTGGGATGAGCCCTCCTGGTCTAAAGCTTTCTCTAGCCTTTCTAAAGGGTCCCTTAATTATAGCTTGTTGGAAACCTCGCTGAAAATCCTACATAGGGCATATATGACCCCCGCTAGACTTAATAGAATTTTGCCTACGATTTCGGATAAATGTTTTAGGGGATGTCAGGAACGAGGGGACTTCATCCACGCCTGGTGGAAATGTCCTTTAATCTCTGAAACCTGGGCTAGAGCGACTGATCTAATCTCAAGATTATTTAATATCCCACTTAAACCTTCCATAGCAACATGTCTATTAGGCAGGAATTATAAGGAACTGGGAGGGGTAGGCAATAAATTGACACAACTGATTTATCTGGCAGTAAAAAACATCATAGCTAGAAGGTGGAAGGACAACTCCATTAACTTCCAGGAAATTAAAAACAAAATAAACTTCCTATTTATAAATGAGAGAATGACTCATACACTATTGGACACACATCAAAAAATTTTGGAAATATGGGGACCCTGGATCTCCTCCCCCGACTGCATTTCTTAGGTAGTGGGGAGACGAGTTGAATTTTAGCTAGGGAGGCTCTTTGCATTTGGAAGAGGAGTGGAGCGGGGGGCGGACTGGAACAGGCGGAGCGGGAGAGGATACTGGAGGCTTCTTTTGACAAAAGGTAACGACAGTAAATCTAAGATTGGGTAGTACAGGAACTGAAAAGGCCATGCTATAGTCAAATCCTGATCTTCTGAAGTAGAAGGGCAGTTGGAAAGCAATTGTCTACTGTTTGCTCTTCTCCTCTTACTCCATCATCTTTTTTGTTTATTTGTTTATTTCTCTCTTCTTTTCTTCACTTCATCCTCTTTCTCTTTTTCTCCTTTTCTCTTTTCATACATGCTCGTTGAATATATTGATTGTAATATTATGTTTTTTTAATTATCTCAATTTGTGCACTGAAAATGTTAAAATTAATTTAAGGAATAATTCAACAAAGAGAAGCAGATGCTTATGATAGGAATTTTCCTTTCTTGACATGTGAACTTATGTTTTATAGATTGTGCTTATTTTTGTACAAGTTTTTCATGATTATCCTTAATAAAAACTTTATGGAAAATGTACTTGATCACATAATGACTCACTGTCATCTCAGGAGTGGAATTCAGAATAGACACGTATAATAACTGATTCATTTAGTAAGAGTATAAATATACGTGCATTCGAGTTGTAAAAACTGACCCTGAGAGTTTTGACTTGGGACCATCAGTTTTTCTGCAAGTAGTCTACTTTTGTTAATTTACTTTTACCACACTTTCTTTAATATTTTGTTTATAGTAACAGTACACACTTTTCTGCTAATCTGACACTTATTTAGTTCCATAATTTTATTATTATTTAATTACCAAATTATTAATATACAGCATTTTTCCATGTATAAGACGATACTTTTTTCTAAAATGTTTATACCAAAAATTGGCAATTGTCTTATACATGGGGGTAACCTGGTGAGAGACCCTGAGGTTGCCGTGGCGAACAGGCTTCCTCCAATCACTAGCCTGATTCTGAATAAACCAATCAGAAATCATCCATATGACTGCAATTCGTAGGTGGGTAGTGTTTTGGCGTTATTGAGCTGGATCCAAAAGCAGGTAATAACCTGACACCAACAGGAAGATTGAAAAAAACAACCATTACTTAGATGTGCAAATGGGTCCTAAACTCATGTAATGGAGTAAAGAAAGAGGTGGTTGTGAAGTCCTTCAAGAAATGTGAAATTAGCAATGCCATGGATGGAACTGAGGATGATTTCATATATATAGACTCAGAAGACAACAATGGTGCAGTAGAGTTTGAAGAAAGTAGAGGATGAAGAAAGTGATATGCCTGGAACTGAGAGTGATGCATAATCTCTTAGTATGTATCTTAAAAATATTACCTAATTACTAAATATACTTTAAATATTTAAAAAATATCCAATGTGCTCTGTTTTATGTTTAAAATATATATATATATATATATATATATATTTAATTTTATGTTTGAAACAGTAGGGTTTGTTTTATATCAGGGCGCATTATACACGGAAAAATACTATATATATATATATATATATATATATATATATATATATGTATGTTCAGTTAGAAAGGATTGCCAAAAAATCATTAATTCCATTTCGAAAGACCACAGAAAAAAAATCAGTCCAGCAAATGTAGAGTTAATAAATCTGAAAAAAAGATAGTTTCCCTAATGAGACATTTATTACCAGCTGTCAGTGAGTCATTCGGTGTTGCTAAAAGGAGCTCAGACCTGCCTGGAGTCTGTAACTGTTCTGATAACAAAGGGTTTTCAGGTGGGAAATATCAGGGCTAAAATTGCTGCTTCCATGTGTGTCATTATTCACCTAGTAAAGATGAAATATTGGCTAAATTTCAACCTCCGTCTCAAATCCAGTGAAAGGATTATATGTCAGCTCACAGTGTGCTCACATCCCTATGGCATAATAGTACCTGAAGGAATTCTTTATAAATAGAGATAAACAGAATGCAGCAATAAAATTAGAGCGAAGTAATGGGAAAGGCCCAATGTGAGGCTTTTCATGTACACTATGTCATTTAACCACAAATAAAACATACTTACATGTTTCTAGAAAGTATATTACTCCGCAGGATTCCCTAGCATATAAAACTGTGTTTGCATCTACGATTTCTGTTGTTCTTATATTGCTTTCATGAATTTAAAATAACATTTTGTAAACATTACAAATAGGGGTTTTTGTTTGTATAAAAGAGACGGGGTCTACACTGTAGCAAAATTACATTGGAATGAGACAGGCGTGGTTGGGTTTACGACTAGGAGAATGAGGCAGTCGCCTAGGGGTGCCTCCCAGCTAGGGTGCCTAATATGCATAACAACACATTTTAGTGTGGGTATGTCTCTCTCATAGTTCCTGTCTTTTCAGGCCAGGTGCCAGGAGCAAATTAATTTGTGGGTGATGGAGAGGAGGTGGGTGTGAAGTGGTAGGCTTGCAATGTGTTGCAATATAGTAAAACAAAGAGGGCATAGGAGTTCATGGGCATGTTTACTATGTCTGCCCCACTCTGCTCCTCTGTGCACATTGAAGGTATCAATTCATTATACTACCCCTGCCTCTCGCTTAATACCTACCACCAAGCTCAGACTATGATTTAGACCAGGGGTGGGCAACTCCCGTCTCGGAGAGCCCCACACAGGCCTGTATTTGAGGATATACTTTCTGGTGAGTCAATCAGGATGACTGAAGAAGCAATTCACGAACCTGTAGGCAACAGATATATCCTTAAATGTATAATTAGTGTAGGATGTATGTGTTACACCTACAGTTACTGGAGGAGCAACATGGTGGTAGAGAAACCAAAATGAACATGTGCCCGTGCACCCATGGGCTGCTAAGTTGAGTTTGTGCCTAGAGGCACCAGATAAGTCTGACTGTGGAGACAGCTAGTGAGACACAGAGAAATATACACAGAGATGGAGATAATGAGACAAGAAGCCAAACATAGAGAGGCAGAAAGAGAGAATAAGATGGAGGGAGTGGAGACAGACAGGTTGTGGGGCAGATATACTGAGACGGAGATGATCAAACGGCATGAGCAGAGACAATGAGACTGAAAGAGACTCTATGATTCTTGGTGATGGTTTACACATTATTCTATAGCGCACCCTACATACAGGAAGAGGTATTCATATCACCGTCCATACAATGCGCTGACTTCTCCCTGTATTGTTCCTGAATCGTAAGGGAAATAGAGTCTAGGAGCCAGTGAGAGGCAAAGCAGCTGAAATAGTTTTAATTACAAACACTTCACACAGTCTATTCTGAGCCGTTTGATGGAGCAAGACTGACTTCCAGCAGTGATTTCATTATCAAAGACTTCAATGAGGCTCAGTGAGTGTTGGCAAATAACTCAGACACATAGGAGCCATCCACCACATCCAGGCTCTAAATAGGGACAAACATGCAGCGGGCACAGTGGTACCAGAAATGATACTAATGCTCAGATGCACAATCAGGATAGATTGATATATACGGTATATTCTGACGATAGAATATTATGTGCTAAGTGTCAATGAATATATTCTGCTTTATCATAAGTATGTAAACTTGCCAGATTGTCAGCGATGATGTGAGGAACAGTCTAAGTAGGGTCACAGCAGGACCAGCCAACTCATTGGTTAGACTACTGTCCCGGATCTCCAAAAGGTTATAGGCGACCAGGCCTGGGCTCGGGCGACAACCATGGCAGCTCAGGACCACTGGATACATGGATACAAGAACACAGAACTGCAAATGACCCAAATAATGGAAAATGACATATATTTAAGGTACTATAAAAATGGAAGACAAGATATAAACTCTAGAGAACAAACTTACATTTACCTCTCTCTGGACATTATCCAATGACTGAAGTTAAAATGTTGGTGCTTTGCTCATTGGTTGCTGTAATCCGAGTTTCAGTAAAACAGTGAGCAACCGGCAAACCCAACCAATCATATGAGGGCCGACTGGTAATAGAAAATAAAATGAACTAGCATTGGCCATAGTGAGTCTGGCAATGCCCAACTTACATGACTGAAACTTGCTGAACATGACTAGCTATGTTATATGCCAATTATTATTATACTAGCGACTTGCCCGTCAAAAATGACGGCAATAAAAACTGAAGCCTGGCAATGCTGTTTGCCACACAATATAAGCCTCTCCCCCTCTACTTTACTGGCCTTGTGATGAGCGCCTTTGGCGCTCATCACAGGCCTTGCAATGAGCCCCTTTGGAGCTCATTGCGAGTCTGTCCCCCTGTCTACTGCCTCCCTCGTGTCTTATTTCCCCCCCTCCTCTCCCTCCCTTGTGTCTCCTTCCGCCTCGTCTACCTCCCTTGTTTCTCCTGCCCCCCTGTGTTTTTACCTCCCTCTCCCTCCCGTGTCTCTAAACCCGTCCCCTGTGTCCCTTTCCCTCCTGTGTCTCTTTCCCCCTTCTCCCTCCCATGCATCTCTTCCCCCCCCTGTGTCCCCCCCTCCCCTGTGTCTGTTCCCCCCTGGCCTGTGTCTCTTTCCCCCTCCCCCTGTGTCTGTTCCCCCCTTCCTCATGTCTCCATTTGTCTCCCTTGTGTATCTCCCCCCTGCACTCTCTCCCCTGTGTCTCTTCCCCTCCTCTCACTCCCCTGTGTCTCTTATCCCCCCTCTTTCTGTGCCTCTTCCTCCCTTTCTCTCTCTTCCCCCCTCTCCCTCTGTGTCTCTTCCCCCCTCACCCTCTGTGTCTCTCCCCACTCTGTGTCTTCCACCCCTCTCCATCTGTGCCTCTTCCCCCGCCTCTCTCTGTGTCTCGCCACTGAGTCTCTCCACCACTTCCTCTGTGTCTCCCCCCTCTTTCCCCCTCTCTGTGTACCTCTTCACACCTTTCCCTCTGTGTCTCTTCCCCCCTCACCCTCTGTATCTCTCCCCCCTGTGTCTCTTCCCCCTCTCCCTCTTCTCCCCTCTCCCTCTGTGCCTGTTCCCCCCTGGCCTGTGTCTCTTTTCCCCTTCTCCCTGTGTCTGTTCCCCCTTCCTCGTGTCTCTTCCCCCTGTTCTCCCTCCCCTGTGTTTCTTCCCCCTTCTCTCACTCCTGTGTGTCTTTTCCCCCTCCTCTCACTCCTGTGTGTCTTTTTCCCCTCCTCTCACTCCTGTGTGTCTTTTCCCCCTCCTCTCACTCCCCTGTGTCTCCCCCTCTCCTCTACCTCCCCTATGTCTCTTCTCCCCTCCTCTCCCTCCCCTGTGTCTTTTTCCCCTCCTTTCCCTCCCCTGTGTCTCTTTCCCACCTCTCCCTCCCATGTCTCTTTCCACCTCCCCTGTGTCTCTTTCCCCCATGTCTATTTCCCCCCCTCCCTCTGTGTCTCTCCCCCTCCCTCTGTGTCTCCTCCCCCCTCCCTCTGTGCCTCTTCCCCCTCTCTCTGTCTCTTCCCCCCCCCCACCCTCTGTGTCTCTCCCCCCCCCCGTGTCTCTTCCCCCTCTCCATCTGTGTCTCTCCCCCCTCTGTGTCTCTTCCCCCCTCCCTCTGTGCCTCTTCCCCCTCTTTCTGTCTCTTCCCCCCCTCACCCTCGTGTCTCTCCCCCCCCGTGTCTCTTCCCCCTCTCCCTCTGTGTCTCTCCCCCCTCTGTGTCTCTTCCACCCTCTCCCTCTGTGCCTCTTCCCCCTCTCCCTCTGTGTCTCTTCCCCACTCTCCCTCTGTGTCTCTTCCCCACTCTCCCTCTGTGCATCTTCTCACGGCGCGCATTGAGCATACGCTGCTCACGGCGCGCTGTGCGCACACGCTTCTCGTGCCGCGCTGTGCGCACGCGCTGTTCGTGCCTCGCTGTGCGCACGCGCGGCTCGTGCGCAAAAGTTTTTGCGATCGGATCATTGTCAAACTGCGATTCGTTGCAAGCGTGACGACGAATCGCAGTTTGACAATTATAATATGTGATATGACTATATGCCTACCTATTAGTCTGGAGCAGGGGTCCCCAAACTCGGTCCTGGATGGCCGCACCCAGGCCTGGATTTGTGGCTATCTTTGCTGCAAGCACTTGAGACTATTGCTTCTTCAGTCATCCTGATTGACTCACCTGTGCACAGAAAGGAAATTCTCAAATCCAGGCCTGGGTGCGGCCTTCCAGGACCGAGTTTGGGGACCCCTGGTCTGGAAGGACATGGTTTCCCCCTTTGAAACTGGTGGAGGTGCTGGCAAGTATCACGATGAAAAGACAGGATTAGGACAAGTAGATATGGATATAGGGGAGAGTTTTTGGTCATTTGCCTTAGCTTTATTGAAATAATTAGTGATCTTACCCAAAGCCCACCATATTAAATCTTCTTGTTCCCGCTTCATTATACCATAGACCCATATTACTAGGCAACCTAATATATGCCAGTCATTGCAGCATTGGGTAGCTCCTGCTCTTTATTACTATGGGAAGTATGTTAATTAATGAGATCTTCGATCTTCTTTGATGTACTGTTGAGGTTAACTACAGTCTTAATTGGGGTTAAGTGCCTCTTCATGACCCCCTTGAAGCATTAAAGCTTGTTTTTTTGTGTATTATTGCAATTACAAAGGCAGGCTCTGACAGGGAGCAGCTTATGCCAGTTTTAGTTGCAGTCCCATTCACCCCCCCCCCCCCCCAATAAGATATAAATGAGCACGGCTTGATTGGGATTGGATGTGTTCACCCCAATATCATCCAGTTCTTAAAGGGATAGTTCCCCCAAACCCATGGGGTAGTGTTTAAAGTATCTCTGGTGGGATTAGGTGAGAGAAGGAAAGTGGGAACTAAGGAGGGGCGCGGAAGAGAGCAGATTGGGTAGAGAAATAGGAATATTAATAAAAATTAAACATGTATGAGTATTCTGAATGAGAGAAGAAATGTTAAAGGACGACGGAGATGATTATACTCTGACCCATCAAGGAGAAGCTATTTTCATCGATTTGTAATTATTTTACCTGCAGTGTTAGTTTCTACAGCACTTAAACTGTTTATTTATGGAGAATATTAGCAGCTGCCTTGATTTATTGATCTTATGGGTCATCCTTTTTTAAAATGAAAAAATGCTTTGACTTGGTTTTCAATGTTCTGCATTATAGCTGTTCAACTGGATTTCATCACAGAAGAGAGTCTTTACCAAGTCAAATTCAGATTTCCAATTTCCAAAGCTCCTGGGGACATATGCTAGCCATAGTATGAAGATTTACTCAATCTGCGTTTGTATGCTCTATATTTACTTTATTTATCAATAACTCAAAATTTAGAAGTAGTCTTGCTTCTTATATAAAGAACTAAAGTGTAATGTCTCGCCATTCTAAATAAACATATTGATCAGATTTGCAGTGGTGGATCAAAACTGTCTTTTTCGGCTATTGACTGATGATAGAGAGAGCTTTGTTTCTTAAGTAGGTGTATTTATGTATACCCATGTATGGTTATCTGTCATAATCCTTTGGATAACTGTGGCCTCTCTCTGGTATTTCGTTCTTCTGTCTCTGCACTGCATCTTGGGGCGCACCAATCTATGGTGTTCATAATCCTTGGGTTGCTCTTGCATCTGTACTTGTTTATGTGCTTGTGTCTAGCTTATGCATCACTAAAGATCATTACTTGCACTATACTTTACTGGCGTAGGTACAAGTTTTCCCACATGCATGACAATTGGTGTAAATCTAGAATGTGAAAAACTGAGCAATGGTGCTCAGTTGTTTTGCCTTACAGTTTGGCTTACCTTTGCATTTCTGATTTTTGCATGGTTGGTACCTTCATTTCTTTACTGAATTTGTCTGATTTTTGGTACCCTGAGCCTTTGTTATTGGAATTCTTAGGTCCTGCCCAACCATTGGATTGTCTCTAGACTCTTGTTTCTGGCCCTCTCCTGTTACTGGGCTTCATTTGTGTTAGTTCTCTATACTCAGTCAGTAAAACCAATAAACCTTTCTAAATGGCATATTGGTATTGGGAACGTAGAAATTTTTTGTAATGTGGTGTATAAAGAATTCAAAATATATTCAAAATGAAGATGTTTTCCCTATGGATATTGGATGGTAGTAGTATTATCATTGCCTTCTGAATTGCTACTTGCTGTGGTCCATAGGGTCACGGAGAATCAGACACAATTGAATGACTAAACAACAACAGTATTATCATTGGTGAGATAGTGCTGAGTATATTATTTTTTTCTATCAATTTTCTGCCATCCACTTACATAATGTGTTTACTTGCTGGGATGGTAATTTTACAACAGTGCCAGCAATAATTCAGCCCCATCCTATATAAATAAAGCTCAACTTGTGGGGGGGATGCACACATTTTGAAACATTTCTGTACTATTGCCAAATGTTTTAAATACATTCATGATATTTTTCACTTTATGAAATATAATTTGTTAGTTTAACCCTTTAGCTGACATAACAGTCTGCTGCTCAAATTTTCATTACCAAACAGCTCTGTTGTTTGCACTGGCATTGGTGTTAAGAGACTTTTTTATAAATATCTTGCCACCTGGTCTGGAGATTGAGGGGACAAATCCCCCTCAGATTATATGAACAGGGAACACAAAAAATATGTCTTTCCGAAATACCAAAAAATATGTCTTTCCCATGAAAGCTTTGACCCATAATTGGACTCCCACGCCCATGCTTGCATACAAAGAATGCAAGTCTCAAGTGCAATATCTCTAAAGACTTACTCCAACCCAACTCTTCCAATTGTGGTAGTTGTGGTTCTTTTGTCTGTATTTGGTATCACTGATATGAAAACAAGAATAAATCACACAGCATGAAGTATAGAGCAGAAAGGAAATATAGGTTGGCATCATAATCCTGACAATAAGAGAGAAGCTTTGCTATTCCAACCCAAAATACTTCCTCAATGAAGCACTGTCTAAACCAAATGAGTTTGTTGACATATTTAACACATTTGCTAAAATATGGCAGGCACTCTCCCAATTTCCTACTATGCCATATGGGTATGCATATCTAGCAATTGGACAATAATAGCAAGGAAATGGTTAATTCAGCTGTTCCAGAATAGGTCAGTAGCACCCAATTTTTCCAGCTGACACAATAATTCTCAGACGCACTGACGGAAGATTTCACTCCATTGTGAACAATTTGTACATTACATCTGCTTGATGTCTCCTGGAACTTGGACATGCTCCAATGTGCTGAGACTGACGTACAGGTGTGAGCTCCTTAATTGTTATTCCTGGGAAATAATTACACAAGGGTTCCGTTTATTCCTTCAGACAGATAATATCACAGTCAGTTATATAAAGAGAAATGTTAATAAGAAATACAAGATTGTCAAGAAATGTCAATGGAATATGTCTGCTCAGAATAAAATAAGACTATTAAACTTAAAGGGACTCTGTAATGCATTTTTTACATGGAATCAGCAAAACTTAAAAAAAATAAAGAAACGAGTGTATTTAAATATAGACAAACAATTTTAGCCGATTGATGAGGATATCTAGGAATAATCTTGCTCATCATCCTTGTGGTGTATCCAATGTTTCTGTCAGTACTCTGTGGATAGGTTGAGGTCCTCTTGCCCGCATACTGTTAAGCACCACTGAGGGACCTTGGGGTGCTACGTGACGTAATTGTGTGCATTTATCCAAAGGCACTCGGACCTCCCTGTTACTCTAGGTGTGAGGTTGGGCTCCTATTTTGACTGCTACACCACACACTCATAACCTCTAAAGGTTAGTTGCATGGCAAAAAATGAAAAGAAATGTGCACCACCATAGTGGCTAATGTATAAGACAAATATATTTGAATATATGTGGAATATGCACCAGTTTGTATTACTGCACATAGTAATGAATATAAAGTGTATTCTTCCAACAGGTCCAAAAACGTGATAGAGCGGAATGAATCCCCACAGAAGGACCTTAAGTAGGTGTATTTATGTATACTCATGTATGGTTATCTGTCATAATTCTTTTGGATAACTGTGGCCTCTCTCTCTGGTATTTTGTTCCTTTGTCTCTGCACTGCATCTTGGGGCGCACCAATCTATGGTGTTCATAATGCTTGGGTTGCTCTTGTATCTGTACTTCTTTATGTGCTTGTGTCTAGCTTATGCATCACTAAAGATCTTTACTTGCACTATACTTTACCGGGGTAGGTGCATGTTTGGCCTCATGCAGTAATGAATATAAAGTGTATTCTTCCAACAGGTCCAAAAACGTGATAGAGCGGAATGAAGTCCCCACAGAAGGACCTGCAGGTCCTACACGCAGGGGACCTTGACGAATGGGCGGGGATAATCGGGTGTAGCTTCTGTGGTCCCCATCTTGGGTCTCTTGGCAGCCGGACAGCAAGGAGACACCCACTCTCCCTCCCTGAATTAAAGAGGGGTAGGGGTATTAGGATGTTCGAGGGTGTAAGTTCAGGTTAGTTTTTATCCATTGTGTTAGTATAATGGCAAGGGGCATGTTAATAGGTTAAATCTGGATTGTGTTGTATGGTAATTGCTTTGTTCCTTTAAAAAAAAAAAGTAAAGTAACAATTAAAAAAAATATATATATAAAAGGAAAAAGAAAAAGAAGAAAGAATCAATCAAAAAAAAAAAAAAAAGAAGAAATTGTACACTAATAAAAGAGAATGTATACATTGTTTTAAGATTCTGGGTTTGTTCTTATGTTATGTTTTGTCACAGCGGTTGGTGGGTGGGGG
Source organism: Discoglossus pictus (assembly GCA_027410445.1). Taxonomy (NCBI): domain Eukaryota; kingdom Metazoa; phylum Chordata; class Amphibia; order Anura; family Alytidae; genus Discoglossus; species Discoglossus pictus. Next base: position 32,860,326 of record CM050163.1, read on the forward strand.
AGTTACCCAGCCCAGTGTTGGAAAAGGGGACGTCCCTACCCTAGGAGGGTGTGCCGATTGAGAAAAGTTAGTACCCTAAGCGCGTGTTTAGGGTATAGGGTGCCCCCCATGGGCCGGGCTCCTCCTCCTTAGTTGTACGTTATTGATATGTTTATCAATAAAGGGCTTTGGCCAGTTGCACCTCCAAGCTGGTGTCAAGAGTTTTATACCCTAGTGTGACAGGGTCTTTAATTTGGGGAGGCACTATAGACCTTGCCGTGTCATGTTCAACGGACATTTCAGGATCAGCAGTTGGTATGCAGTCCAAGATACTATAACTGTTTGTAGAATGCTTGGGAGATTATAAATGTATGACCAAATCAAGGGGTGAAATAGGGCCAATAAAATGGGTAAAATAATATTATTATAAAAATTCTCTAAACTAAATGATGGAAATATGGGGTGAAATATACAAAAAATTCTACAAATCACAATCCTCAATGCATTTCTTGGTCAAACCGAACATTTCCTCAAGAAGCAAATAGTAAATCTGAAGTGCTGCATTTTCAAATATATAGGATAAAATAAAATGAAAAACAACAATCAATAATTAACCACTAATGAAACAACTACGTAGTCAAATGACTGCCATATAGAAACCAATATGAGAAATTGGAATAAAAATAGCAAAAAAAAAGCTAAAAAAAACCTGGGTCCATTATCCAGGTGAAAACATTTACTCCAGTGACAAAAGTGATGACATCATTAGGGAGGGTTAGTTCACCCGGATAATGGATCCAAGTTTTTTAATTACTTTTGTCTTTAATCTTTAGGCATCATGTTGACAGCATTTTTTATTTGTTGAAGAGCTGTCTATACAAGAACACTTCCATACGAGCACTGAACATTGGCTTGGTTTTTATTTGGATTACATTTGTTTTTTTCTTGTATTTTATCCCATGATGCTTTGTTATGTATAATTTTTAGAGAGCTTCAAGTTTTTTTTTTGTGTTCTGAGGTTAGGTGATTGACATAAATACGGCCATGGTCTGGCCAATAGTAGCAGGGAAATTGTGTTGGGAGCAGGGCCCCTAACCCTCCTGCACAATATTAAAAATAACACTAGAGCTCTCTTTTGAAAGAGGGCATGCTTGAATTCCTTTACTGTATTTATCTCTATTCCTTCCAAAGGAAGGCTGATCCATTTATTTTACACTATTTCCATAAACTACTACTTGCAAACATTACTCCTACCTTCCATCCTCATCTTCAAACTCAGAGGAGCAAAAGTACACCAGGGAAGAGGCTCGCAATGAGCGTCAAAGCACGGGGCTCACAATGAGCACCGTGGATGCTCCGAGGACCAAAGGTACACCAAGGGTAAAGATCGCAATGCGCGTAAAAGGCGTCCAGCGCGGGGCTCACAATGAGCATGAGGGTGCTCAGAGGAGCAATTGTCCACTAGGGGAGAGGCTTACAATGAGCGTCAAAGGTGCTCAGACCACCAAAAGTACATGGGCGGAGAGGACCGCAATGAGCGCCAAAGGCGCTCAGCGTGTGGCTCACAATGAGCACCAAGGGTGCTCAGAGAAGCCAAAGTACACCAGGGGAGAGGTTCACAATGAGCTCCAAAGGCGCTCAGCGCAGGGCTTGCAATGAGTGCCGAAGGTGCACAGACGACCAAAAGCCTTACGTTGTGTGGCAAACAGCATTCCCAGCCTTACAATTTACCTTTTTTTGACGGGCAAGTTGCTAGTCTTCAAATTATTTGATGTTCTTCCATTTGTCTTTTTTCTGAAATAAATGTTTCTTCAGAACTTTGTTTGTTTGTACCCTTCAATGTACTTGAAGGTTTCTAACTAATTCTTTGGTTCCATTCTGTTGTCAGAAGACCCTGTTTTATCATCAGGTAGTAGATTTGATTTCATATGTCATTTTGCTACAATGGAATCTACCATTCTGTTTTCTATTGATGAACTTGGGAGGACACTTTGAATGCAGAGGATGATTCATAATAAGAAAGTGGCATCTAAAACTGTTAGTGATTTCAACAGGAGTAATTGAAAGATCATTCATTTAGAAAGACATACCCTTCTGAGTAAGTAGCACAACTAAAAATATAAAGGTTGTGTTTTATTTTTTTACTTTCCAAAAGCTTTTTTGCCACTTATCAATTAATTATACAAAAAATAAGAGTAGTGATACATATATTAGCCGCCCAAGGTCAATAGAAGCTAAACTAAAAAAACTTCAGGTCTGAGGACTTAAAATGTATATGAAATATTGTGGATTAAACGGGCTAATCTTTTATATTATCAAATTCTCTGTCTCTATGACTTTTATATGTACTGTGTATAAAATCAATTAAATTACAATTTAAATAAACCATGGATCGGCAGGGATTTTTGCATATAATACACATAATAAACGGTACCATATGCAGGCAATTACTTGCTCATGATACAGTGAATCAGCCAGGCTTCCAATCACACACTATATTGCTGCAATCACCCGCTGTAATATTCGCATTTAGGCTTTCATGACCGCTCATTATTTACTCTGAAATAGGAAAAGCTGGAATCCCATTGTGAGAGAGAGAAACCAAACAGAGAAGAAGTAATGAATGAGAGTGGGTTAAAAAAAGAACACTTTATTCTGATATTTTATAATGCTATTTTTAAGATCTAGTATTGATAATCAACAAAAAAACATTTTAATAAATTTTTACATTAAATATATTACCTATTTGTGCAACTGTTTGAAGTCCTGGCCATCTCTACTACTGTCTTCTAATACTTCCTCTTATCTGAAAGTAGGTTTATTGTCAAGTATGTAGGAGACTTGAAGACTGAGATTAGCTCATCACAGTGCAAAAGGTCAAGCTGAAGATATAGGTGGAGGTGTGGAATCTAAGTTGTATTATGGTTGGAACGAGTGAGGGAGTTGGTCTTCACAAACTTGTGTTATGTCTTCAGGTTTGGGAGACTGTCTTATGTGAAGTGAGAGTTTTTCCAGAGAAGATGTGCAAGGAGGGATAAATAATGGAAATTGGATTTGGAACAAGGTTTCAACAAGATTGTGGGTGTCAAGAGGCATTTGGATTGCAAAAAGTGGCACATGGGGTGAGGTAAGATATGGAGGACAAGGGTTAGGTATTTCAAGAGAGTGGTAGTATGCAAAAAAGCTATTGTAGACAAAATAGGAGATTGGAGGTATGGGCTGTGAAGGTAATATTAAATGTGATACAGATGGAAGCATTTTGGATTTGCTGGAGTGCGTTGATTGCAGGCGTTGGAAGACCGATTATTATTATTTATTTGTAATCCGCAAACATATTCCATGGTTCTATAGAGGGGTTAAGTACAGCAAAAAATACAATATTAAGCATTATAAAAAATGGAGGGCCCTGTCTTTGAGTTTAAAATCTTACATACAAAGTTCCTTTCAACACTGAAAACTTGCAGCATTACAATCTAAAAGGAGTGGGAGAGGCAGAAACCTCTGCAGGAAACACAGGTAAGAATTAGGGGTGAGTTGCAGTAGTCTAAGAGAGTGAATTGGCAAATTTGTTGTTAATGTAAGTTCAGTGTGACAGGAGACACTTGAATACGTTGACACAAAGGAGGTGTCTTTTAGGGATATAGTAAAGGTTGTTGAGATAAATAATTAGGACATGTTTGCTATTCTTGTCATTGTATTTCTTACTGCTAGTGTGATGTAAAACATCTATACTGCTATAGGTCATAGGATATTCTGTGTCCCACATATCTCTCCAGTGACTTTTTACTTCAATAACGTGTTCCTAACAATATACCTAAAAGCAGAGTACTGGATGTCTGCCCGTCAACTCAAATTCAACATATCTAAGACTAAGTTCCTAATCTTCCCACCCTCTTCCACAACTTCCACTCCTCACATATCTCTCACTGTTGACAATATCATCATCACTCCCACCTCCCAGGCCCGTTGTCTTGGGGTTCTACTGGATCCTGCCTTCTCTTTCATTTCTCACATATAATCACTTACAAAATCTTTCATCTGTCATTTTCACCTAAAAAACATTTCCAAAATACTTCACTATCTTACACAAGACACAGATAATATTCTAATTCACTCTCTCATACCTCGCCTTGGCTACTACAACTCTCTTCTTCCTGGCCTTCACCCGTCTCTCTCCACTTAAGTCCATATTGAATGCATCCACTGATCTGCAATATGCAGATTTATTGTTAATTGATCCATAGGAAGGCAAACAGAAAAAAAAAACAGTGAAACTTTGCCAATTGTCTCAACAGGGAAAACAATATAAAATTCCTTCCTGACCTCAGATACTGGCAATCGGATTCATCCCTGGATCAATACTCCCTCTCTTTTTTATCAAGGATAGCCCTTAAGGGCCTTTTTATTTAAAAATATATCCAATCAATTTTTAAAGTTATCTACTGAATCTGCTGTCACCACCTCCTTTGGTAGAGAATTCCACAGATTAACCACCCTTACTGTGAAAACCCCTTTTTTTTTCTTTAAGGCAAAATCTTTTTACTTCTAATCTCAAATGATGCCCCCTTGTCAGTTGAAAACATCTTGGCACAAAAAGTTCCCTTGACAAAGTCTTGTATTGACCCTGGATATATTTTTATAAGGTAATCATATCCCCTCTTAGACGCCTTTTTTCTAGAGTAATTAAGTTTAATTTCCTTAGTCTTTCTTCATAACTTAGCCCCTCCATTTCCCTTATTAGCTTTGTTGCCCTTCTCTGTACTTTTTCCAGCTCTAAAATGTCCTTTTTATGTAGTGGTGCCCTAAATTGTACTCCATATTCCAAATGAGGGCGTACTAGGGATTTGTATAGTGGCAGAATTATATTTGCTTCCCTTGCTTCTATACCCTTCTTAATGCATGCTAATATTGTATTTGCCTTTGCAGCTGCTGCTTGGCATTGAACACTGTTACCTAGGTTGTTGTCCACTAGTACTCCCAAATCCCTTTCAATATCTTATACCCCTATATTTGCTCCATTAGGATTATAAATAGCATGGCTATTTTTCCTTCCCAGATGCATAACTTTACATTTATTCATATTAATTCTCATCTGCCACTTATATGCCCATTCCTCTAATTTATGCAAATCCCTTTGGAGGGAAAGTACATAATTTTCTGATGGAATTACATTGCACAACTTTGTGTCATCAGCAAAAATGGAGACACCACACTCCAATCCCACTTCCAAGACATTAATAAATATTTTAAAAAGGAGGGGACCTAATACTGAACCCTGAGGAACCCCACTTACCACATTAGTCCAATCCGAGTATGTTCCATTTACCACAACCCTTTGCTTCCTGTCTTTTAGCCAGCTCTCAAGCCATAAGCAAATATTTATGGCAATTCCTGTATCCCTTAGTTTGTTCAATAGTCTCCCATGTGGCACTGTATCAAAAGCCTTTGCAAAATCCAAATAGACTACATTCACTGAGTTGCCTTGATCCAAGTTCCTACTAACCTCATCATAGAAACTAATTTGGCTTGTTTGACATGGCCTCTCCTTCCTAAATCCATGTTGGCTCCTACTTATAATCCTGTTTGAATAGACATATTATTAACCTTTCTAAAAGCTTTCCCACTACCGAAGTGAGACTCACTGGTCTATAATTCCCCGAATTTGCTCTTGCTCCCTTCTTAAATATAGGTATCGCCTCTGCCTTTCTCCAGTCAACTGGTAGAGACCCTGTGTTTAGGGAATCTTGAAAAAATAGATATAATGGTTTTGCTATTACAGAGCCCAGTTCCCTCAGTACCTATGTATGTATTCAAAGCCCTCAACCACAGTGCACCGCCTTATATCTCTGCTTATGTCTCAAAATACTCCCTCTTCGCTCTGCTAATGACCTTCTTCTGTCCTTCTCTCGTAGCACCGCCTCTCACTCCGCGTTCAGGACTTTTCTCATGAGGCCCCTATTCCTTGGAACTCCTTGCCGCACTCCGCTGGACTATCCTCCTGCCTCAAGTCCTTCAAAACCTCACTAAAAAGGCATCTGTTTAAAGAAGCTCATCGCCTCCATCCTTAATATGCAAAACACATATGTCACCCCTCTATACCACACCCAAATTTGTGAGTTTTGAATCTTGTTAGGTGCTCTAGGGAAAGCACTGAGTAAATGATTTTAGCGATTTTAAGCTCAAAAACAGGTCCCTCCATTATTTTGCAATGTGTTAAAATTGTTTTTGACTTGTACTTAACCCCTGTATAGCCCTACAAAATACGTTGGCGCTTTACAAATAAAGTATAAAACCATTAATATCAATAATAATCTTGTGAGAATTTTCTTTTTATAAAGTAACTTATTTCATTCATCATAATGCGGTCATTATAGTGTCACAACTTCCAGCTATGGTCAAGCCACCGGATTATACTCCTATATATATGCACCACTAATAAACACTGAGCCAAAGACTTTGCAATGTCTATCTGCCATTTCTTTTTGTTAAAAGATTGTTTTATTTTTATGTAAATTATTAAAGCAGTTTAATAAATAAATGAACAACATTTTTATTTTTTAAACTTCACAATTTATGTATTATTAATTTTTGATCTTTAAAATGAAGCTCTGGACTACAGGGGTTATAAAATTATACCCTTGCCAGTTGGCCCATGATAACCTGTGGCTATCAATAACGAGTCAGGATGGAAGCTAGGCTCTGAATATTTAATTCAGCTTTGGTTCAGTAATAATATGTCAGTAATCTCTCGCCTGTACAGGCTCGTAATGTGTAATTAAAGCTCACAGAAGGGAAGGAGCTGTGAGTGATTCAGATGAAATTAACACCTTGGGAGTAATTGTATAGAAGTGACAAGAGGAAAAACAATTTTTGCATCCAGATATAATTACTACTATGAAAGAAAAGTACTAAATTAATGGCTATGGCATTAGAGATTGCCCCTAAAACATATTTAAAGCACAGTCAAATGATTATGAGACTAAACATGTCTATGACGAGTCACCTTCGGATGACATAGATAAATAGACCAAAGGGTAAACCACTTGCTTGGAGAACTTGGGTAATAAATAGTATTAAGTATTAAAGCACCATTGTATGATAAAAAATATGTATGAAAAATATGCCTTAAGTCAGAGCATAATTTGGCAGAAAAAACAATCAATGGCTCTACTGGACATATCCATTCTATTTTGGTGAAGGTTGCATTTGTGAGAGGGGCATTACAATTCCATTTCCAGCAGACAGGGCTTCGAAGTAATTGATGCAAGCTATCACTATCTTGAAAATATTATAGAGCTTAACACCTTAGAGTACAAAAGTTCTAAAGCTATGGTCAAACTTACTTTATAAAAATTGATGCAAGCTGCCTGTTTCTGAGGATGTATGGAGAAGTAGGAAGATGTCAAATTCCATTTAACAAATCCACCATCCTTCCCTGCAAGCCCCTAAGAGCAGTTAAAACATACAATAACACATTATCAGATACTGTATATACTCGAGTATAAGCCGACCTGAGTATAAGCCGAGGCACCTATTTTACCACAAAATACTGGGAAAAACGAGTGACTCGAGTATAAGCCGAGGGTGGGAAATGTGCTGCCCCCTGTGTCCCTCTTGTGCCCTTTGTGTCCCCCGCTTGTGTGCCCTTTTCTTGTGTCCCCCCTCTCTCTCCCCTGTGTCTCTTCTCCCCTCTCCCTCCCCTGTGTCTCTTCACCCCTCTCCCTTCCCTGTGCCTCTTCCCCCCTCTCCCTTCCCTGTGTCTCTTCCCCCTCCCTTATCACCCTCCTCAACCCCCCTCCTCATTCTCAACCTCCCTCCTCAACCCCCCTCCTCATTCTCAACCTCCCTCATCAACTCCCGTTTAAAACCTCTCTCCTCAGCCCCCCTCCTCAACCTCAACCCCCCTCCTGAACCCCCCTCCTCAACCCCCCATCCTCAACCCCCTCCATCCTCATCCTCAACCCCCATCCTCATCCTCAACCCCCCATCCTAAACCCTTCATCCTCATCCTAAACCCCCCATCCTCATCCTAAACCCCCCCGCCATCCTCATCCTCATCCTAAAACCTCCTCCTCACTTTACCCCTCCTCATCCTACACCCCCCTCCTCACTTTACCCCTCTAAATACCTCCCCCTCTCCCTTTCCCCTCACTTACCTCCATCTGCAGCTTCTCCTCCGGCATCTACGCTCCTTCCTGTGTCTTGACCCGGCCAATGCTAATGATGTGGCACGCATGTGACGTCACGTCATTAGCATATACCGGGTGCCGACGCAGGAAGGAGCGGAGGCTGGAGGAGAAGCTGCAGATGGAGGTAAGTGAGGGTAAAGGGAGAGCGGGAGGTATTTAGAGGGGTAAAGTGAGGAGGGGGGTTTAGAATGAGGAGGGGGGTTTAGAATGAGGAGGGGGGTTTAGAATGAGGAGGGGGTTTAGACACGGAGTGGTTAGAGAGACACAGGGGGGTAGAGAGACACGGGGGGGTTAGAGTGACACGGGGTGGGTGTTAGAGAGACACGGGGCGGGGGTTAGAGAGACACGGGGGGGAGGGGGAGAGTGACTCGAGTATAAGCCGAGAGGGCCTTTTTTAGCCTTAAAAAAGGGCTGAAAAACTTGGCTTATACTCGAGTATATACGGTACCCTCTTTTCTGATGAACAAAAAAAAATTCATGTCCCTTTGATGTATTATAAGTTTCACAAACAAGCATTTTCATTGACTTCTGCAAGAATAATTCAGTGGCCCATGCGTACTTAAGGGTGACGCTTTGGAGAATTCTATAGCCACTTTTACTTTGGGGACAAAGTTTCTCTCTGCTTTGATAAATCATATTACCAATTTATGCACTTCATGCTCTATGTCCATAGGATGCAGAGAAATGTAGAGACTGATTGAATCGCAGAGAGATAGTGATAGAGCTAGAAAGTGTTAGAGAGAGACAGAGAGTGTTAGAGAGAGAAACACCGGAGGAGGAGGAGAGTGAGGCGAGAGAGAGGAACACCGGAGGAGGAGCGAAGAGTGAGGAGAGATAGAGGTATGGAGAGAGGGAGAGGGAGAGGAGTATGGAGGTCAAGGATGGGAGGAAGAGGTGTAGGAGAGCAGGAGGGGAGGGGTGTGCCTCCTGATGTAGGCACACAAAGTGTAGGAGCAGATGGTCAGGGGACTGATCCCGGGGGGGGGGGGGGGAGTAGCAGGATGAGGGACAGGCCCCAGGGAGAGAACATGGAGGCCAGGAACCCAGGGCACAGTATGCAGGGAAAGAGGCTGTGCCAAAGCAGAGGGCCCACAAGTCCAACCCCGCCTTAGCATCATCCATGGTGGGAGGGATGTGTGGCCTGATGATCAGACATGTGCCTGGAATGAGATTACTGCAGTTGTTGGGCAACTAGGGCTTGCAAACTGTGATGTCAAGTCAGTTAAACACTGATATGATGACTGCTGGATGAAGGTGAAGAAGAAGATGGCAGCAGAGACCAGAGCAGCCTGTGGAACTGGTGGTGGCCCATCACTCAACATCAATTACTATGGATGGGAGCGGACTATCAAGGAGTCCTTGGAGACAGCAGCAGTAGTGGGCCTTCCAGGACAGTTGGACACTGGCTTTCAGGAAACCGTACAAAGTGAGTATCTTATGCACCATCACACCCTCATATGCACACACATGAATCCCACACACATAGATAACTGACATACAATAGCACCGTAAGATCTCTGGTTATGACTACAGAAATACGGGGTAGCAATAACCATGTATATATTATTATATATTATATTATTATCATATTATCATCATAATTGTTATCAATTAAATGTCTGTCCAATACCTGTATTTAAAACAGATTTTGAATAGCAGTTGCCAATGGGGTTTCTGCTATGTTTGTTGTTTGTTCAAAATTCATATAAAACAAAACAGTTTAAATATCAATTGCAATTGTGTATTTTTTAAATGAGTTCCCCTATCCTTATCTTCCCCATGTTACACTGCACCGCTTAAAGCTGTGCCGCTTAATACTCCTACTGCTTGGAAGCTATCCCCAGCATTAAACGTGGTACAGCTGTAGATCCACAATGATTTTACATCCAATAGAGAGTACATGTATGGGTATGCACACTGCAGCATATGCGGATGCAGACTCTGAGGGACTGCATGTGAGTGTCATGTACTAGACTAACCTGGACCATGTCTCAGAAGGATGTTAACACCCATTGCTGAGATTTGGTCACAGATTGGTCAGACTCACAAACTGTGCAGCAGATTCAGTTGAGCATGTGTCCTTATGAACTGCAGATGACAGACCGCACCAGCATTACATATATTGATATGAGCCATGATCCACATTGGTCATGATACAGTTCAATGTTTATCTGCATAAAACAATTACCACAGCCAATGACAAGTGACCATGGTGTCAGGGATATTGAAACACACAGCAAACAATTGTTCAGAGAATCAATACTCAAATACTATTGTCCTCTCATTTCAGTACCCAGGGGGTGTAAAGGCTGTGGCGGGCACAGAAGGTGTGGGCCCAGTGCTCAGAAAGAGCAAGTAGGTGAGAACGTCCCTCAGGTCAGTGGTTGTCAAACCTCTCCCCAGGAGCCACCACACAGACATGATGTAGGTGAAACACTGCGTGAATACACATGTGAAGCAATTCGAGGCTCCACCACCTGTTGAATACTATTTGCCTCATTTTTGGTTTTACATAAACCATGGCCTGCCTGATGGCTCCTGAGGAGAGGATTGAGAACCACTGCCCTAAGTCCTCCTCATCCACACTCCACAATGAATAGCATTTTGTATTAATGTTGAGATTAATGGCTGGCTACAGAGTGTGTACACATATGGTTACGTTGAATATTTCTGCAACTGATGTTCAATGGGGATTGACGTTAAGATGAGATGTTGCAGTCATTCAAAATAGTGTTCTGACTTATAGCTTGTTCTGGTCTGAGTAGATCTTAATAGCCCAATCTCATGACCATGAAGGCATGTTCCTCAACTTCCTCTTTCTGTGTCACAGATCCTGCTCATCAATTTCTGATTATTCCTTAATATCTGACAACACACTGTGTGTGGATTAGATCTGTATGACATTATGTATGATTATGTTAATCTGTTTCAATAAACAGATCAAGACAAGTTGTAAGTGCTATGCACATTAATGGTTTCTCCAAATAAATGGAGTGATTTCTGATGATCCTTTTTTCCCATTGGATTGCGGTTGCAGTGGTGTAGTAACCACATGTGACCCTGGTAGGTGCTATGCATCATGCCTATCCTAGATGATGACATTAGCCCCTTTGGGTATCCCCTTGTTCCCAAGCACAATCTCTTGTGCAGTCTTGTACATTTCTGATTGTGCTCTGTGAAATAAAGCTTTGTTATACCGTTCTCACCATGTCAGTGTGTTTTCAAAGGTTGGGGTTATGGGACATGGACATACATCCCATTTGTGTCACATTCCTATATCTGTAAACTAATGAGCACTAGTTACTAAGCAAATGATTAATACTTAACAGAACAATAGTAATGATATCATGAGATATCATATACTAATATATATAATAATAAAGGGTTAATACACATGCAAAGTCTGATTTGTCATACTGTGGAGTATCAACATTCCCTTGAAGGCCTGATAACAATATGACAAGTGATAATGTAAATTGATTGATAGCAAAACACTTGATGGGAGATAACCTAATAATAAGGGGTATACATATTGGTACATGGCCACCAGCAATGGCGTGGGACTTTCCAGGATGGGCGTAGCAGAGATTATCCCTGATGGAGATGAGTTGGCTGTTGTGTGTGTTTGGGGCCCTTCCTGATGGGTTAGAGTAGATTAGTGTGGTGTATGTTCCCCATGTCCCCTTCAGGATTGCTAACTGGTGGTGGTGAGGGTACCTTAATGAAGCTGTGAGCTATACCATGTAGGGCCACTGTAGGTGAGTAGTTCATAGCAGAGAGGTCAGACAAATCCAAATCCACTAGAGAAGGAACTGTCAACCCACTCCAGTATCTTTGTCATGCAAACCTTGAGGATACAAAGAGACACAGACATGAGTAAGTGTGCTGCAGTCCGTAAGGTCAAAGAGAGTTGGACATAACTGAGTGACTGAACCATATGTCAAATGTGCCCCTGGTGCTTGATATATGCCACATGGCAGTGTAATTTGGCCGCTATTTGTTGTCCCAATGTAGATGTGATGAGTGAAATGTATATAAGACGATCTTATGATGATTTTTAGGGTCCACATTAGTGCCCCTGTGTGTGAGAAAGGGTTAATATGTATTTGTGTTGCAATTTAAAGAGATAGTTTGTATTTAAATGCTTTCAGCATGTTGCAGCATGGCTTTTCATATTGGCATATGCATGACCATTACAACCTATGAGGAAAATACATTTTATTTTTTGCAATATTTGATAGTTGGGAGTTGTTGTGCAAGTAATTGTAATGCCTTCCATTGCTTTGACCATATTTCTAAAGTGCATTGGTGTCATTTGCAGTGTTACAAACTAGTCTGTAAACCCTTTGCGGGTCCTGTTTGAAACCCGTAAGCTTTGGGCCGCCATTTGGCTTGAGTGCGGGTGTGGTCTTGAGCTATTTTTGCAACTGAATAGCCATTTGCAATTTTTGCGATCGGAAGTCTTGCTGATGTAAAAGATCAAAGGTTTCGGGAGGCTGTAAGTTCCGGGTTTTACCATTGCAAAGTTTTCAAGGCCGCAACCTGTAATCCTGCAGGAGCCCACAAAAAATCGCCAATTGAATAGCAAATATAACTTGCGTACAAACTTACTGGCTACAGTAACATGCGATAGCTCAATTGAATGAGGCTCGTAGTCTTGTTTTCATATCATATAAAAAATGCCCAAAATTCAAACAGCAGCAATCTAAGGTTAGTCATCCAGTCTACTGGGGAAGGTCACAGATTTGAGAGGACCTGAAAACAAAAGCTACAACATTTTAATTCCTAGCTACAGCTAGAATATGTTAGAGGCAGAAAAAGCCATTTGTAAAAAGTGTGGAAAACATGATGATGAGCAAAGGCAAGTGAATGTGAACTCTCTGGACTTATGGTCTGAATTTGCTCAAGTAGACATGGGACACTTTTGACAGATAATCAAGCAGCTGTGTTTTACTTGCTGTGTCTTTGATCCAGGTCCAATTCTTCTCAAATGTGTTCCTGATATGATTAGACCTATGTTCACAAAGAAAGTGAACTGATCAACTTAAAAGAATCAATTAGGCTTATTGGATGGATCCAAACATATTTAGACCCAGACTGCATGGCAAACTACAGGCCTGTTTCAAATCTTCCTTTTTTAGGAAAAGTTATTTAAAAAGTAGTTACAGTGAAGCTTAAAATCCAAAAGAGGTTTCAGAATAAGGCAAAACACAGCCCTGGTTTGTATTTTTATTGATCTTCTGATATCAAGAGCTCGAGGTGACTGTTCAACCCTTGAGCTCTCTGCATCATTTGACACCATGGAGTATTTATAGAGTGGCTGAAGAACATACAGTGGACTGTGGCACTGTCCTCAGCTGGTTTAAATCCTTCCTCACTGGCAGGTTGTTGAGGGTTTCTTCAGGTTCATATTCATCTGAACCCATGCCCCTCTGATGTTGTGTACCATAAGGTTCAATTTTAATAAGTACAAAAAGTTACAACTCTTTTTTTTCCTTCCCTCTCTTTAGCGCTTTGAGTCCTTTCTGGAAGAAAAATACTATATAAATGTATTATTATTACTATAACTAGGGGCCGATCTACCTCTGGTGATCCCGTGCTTTCTGATTGTTTTAAAACATTATTTGTATTAAATATTTGTTCTATAGTGTAGTGGACCCCTCGCACCGGCAGGGTACCCCCTTTGTTTTGTTAGGGCATCATGCAGGATTCCCTGCCATGGACATGCAGGCAGGGGAAGGATAACGTTGCACCACCAATGAATCCCCAGATCCACGGTCCACAGTGGGGGGTCGTGCATTAAAGGTGGCAGGAGGGGGGACGGGGTCAACAGAATACATGTTGCAAACATTAGTTTTTTCTTGCACTGGGGCCATCCACTCACTAGCTCTGCCACTAACTATAACTATATTTAAGTTGGAAAACAAGGAGCATATTATATTTAAAAAAAAGTATATTCTTTTATTCAAAATTTTGTAATATTGCTTATCAAAAAAATACATATTAAGTTAAATAATTTACTTTTTGGTGGAAAATTCCCTTTAAGTGTATTCATAGCATTAATAAGCGCTGCTTTTCTACTGGGAATTTATTGATTGTGGTTGTTAAGGTCAGATAAAGATGGATTTCATGTATTATAAGAGATGCAAATGCTTTATTTTGTTGGCACTAAAACATTTCAAAACATGGCGATGTTCTAAGACTTATGCTTTTTGTATTTTGTGCAGTTTTATTTGATTTCCCTCATATAAGGTGCACAATACATTCCACATTCATGAATTATCAAAATATTTTTCTACTGTTACAAACCATGTCACTGACATTTTGTACTTACCAAGTCATCACTCTGAGCAAACATTTCATTGTGGTTCCTGTGATTTAATGAATTATGCATGATTCTTACAACTATGTGTACTTTGGAAATTAAACATCGATCTATGGACCAATAAAATGGTAAAGGAACCTACTGGATGTTTTAGGGTCCAGGGATAGTACATTACACTACATAACTATATATAAGAGGCCAATGTATGCACTTTTTATATTACAACTATTTTTAGTTTACTATTAATTAACATTTCCACCATTTTCCTTAGCACTACTGAAGTGAATTAGTGACCTCCAAAAATAAGGGTCCTGATATATCCTGACTCCACATTATTATTATTATTATAACCTTAATTTGTAATGCGACTACATATTCCGTAGCGCTAAACAGGGTAGATACAAGTCAAAAATAATTTCAACAAATTACAAAAGAATGAAGGGCCCTGTTATTGAGATAAAATCAAGCAAACCAAGTGCTTTGTTTAAAGCACCTAATAAGATTGAAAACTGAAAAACTTGCAATCTAGAGGGTATGGGTGAGGTATAGAAAGGTGAGGTACAATATATTATGCATATTAGTACAATATATTATGCATATTAGTACAATATATTAAGCATATTAAGGCTGAATGTGATACGCTTCTTTAAAAAGATGATTTAGTGAGGTTTTGAAGGATTAGAGACAGGAGGATAATCTAGTGAAGCGAGGCAAGGAATTCCAAAGAGGGGCAGCACAAGAAAAGTCCTTAAGGCGGAATGAGATGAAGTTATAAGAGTGTAGGAAAGAAGAAGGTCATTAGCAGAGCGAAGAGGACAGTTGGGAAAGTATTTAGAGACAAGAGCTGAGATATAGGGTGCATTATTGTTGAGTGCTTTATACATTAGGGTCAATATTTAAAATTTCATTCTAAAGGCTATGGGAAGCCAGTGGAGTGGCTGACAGAGAGAAGCTGCAGAAACTTAGTGTTGAGTATGGTAGGTGAGTCTAGCAGATGCATTTATAATGGACTGGAGAGGGGAGAGATGGGTGATGGGGTGGCCAGTAATATAAGGGTTGCAGTAATTGTGGAGAGATATGATAAGAAAGTGTATTAGAATTTCGGTTGTGAGAGAAAGTAACATATTTTGGATATTTTTTGTGTGAAAATGGCAAGATTTAGTGATTGTTTATATGTGAGGAATGAAAGAGAGGGAAGGATGCAGGAGAACCCCAAGACAACAGGCCTAGGAGGTGGGAGTGATGATGGCGTTGTTAACAGTGAGAGATATATGAGAAGTGGAAGCTGAAGAGGGTGGGAAGATTAGGAGCTCAGTCTTTGACATACTGAGTTTGAGGTGATGGGCAGACATCCAGTAGGATATGCTAGAGAGGCAGTGGGCAACATGAGCTAGAAGAGAGAGGAATAGTTCTGGTGCAGATAGGTAGATTTGGGTATCATTTGCATATGGATAATACTGAAATCCTAAATCATTTATTAGGGTACCAAGCAAGGAAGTATTGATGGAGAAAAGTATGGGACCTAGGACAGAACCTTGAGGTATGCCAACAGTTAGAGAGTGAGGTGAAGAAGAGGAGCCAGAGAAAGAAAAACTAAATGTTCAATTCTCTAGATATGATGTGGATCAAGATAGAACAGTAACATGGATGTCAAGAGAGTGGATAATTTGGATAAAAAAGAGTGGTCAATTGTGTCAAAAGCTGTCTCTGTGGAGTGTTGGGACCGGAAGCCATGTTGGAAGGGTTCAAGGAGTGAGTTGAGGGAAATAAACTGGGAGAGGCGACTGGAGATGATAAGCTCAAGCAGTTTAGAAACCAGGGGAAGTAGAGAGATAGGAAAGTAATTCGGTGGAGAAGCTGGATCAGATGAGGGATTATTAAAAATGCATGTAATTATGGCGAGTTTTAAAGATGACGGAAACTCGCCAGTGTTTAGGGAAAGGTTAAATAGATATGTAAGAGCTGACATAAGTGTGGTAGAGAGTGGAGGCATTCACTGTTGATTAGATGTGATAGAATAGGATCAGTTGGACGAGTTGTAAGACGAGAGGTTGATAAAAGAGTAGAGACTTTAAAGGCGTCCATTATGAATGTGGGAATGAGTCAGGGTAAAAGCTGGGTGTTGTCAGTTAGCTGAGTTAGTGAGTTAGGGCCACAATAAGAGGAGAGTGTGTTACAGATATTTTACATGTTATTATTCAGGCAGCTAGCAAAGTCTTCAGCCATGAGATAGGAAGGGGCAGGAGGTAGTGGAGGCCAGAGGAGAGTGTGTTGAATGTGGAGAACAAACATTAGGTATTGGAGCCTAAGTTGAATATTAATGATGAGAAGTAGCACTGTTTTACAAGATTGAGGGCATGGGGAACATATGTCAAACAGAACGAATCAGCTATTTTACAGTATTATACTAGTAATTTCACAACCAATTATCTCCTATTGTCTAGATTTACTATTAAGCAGCGTAGGAAGCTAATTAGGGATGCCTTTATATAGGGGATCCATGTTTCAGCTCTGGAAAATGCCTAAGAACACTGCTAGGGGCTTGTTCTGTTTGCAGTGTTTAGTTCCTTGGAGACAAAAATAGCAAACCTCCTTTCTGACTGGCTGTATTGTGCTGCAAATCAACACAGCATGTTGAAAGTTATAGTTATATGTTATGATGATACAGGCAAAACAACCACAACTCCCAGAATTCCTTTGGAATCTGACATCACTCATGTTAGTCCTCGACTGGAAATAATATATTTTTATACATTTCTGTAAATTTCCTGTTTCCAATTGAAATGTCTTTTTGGCATGCTATTGTTACTATTAACAGTTAATATGGAGTTACTCCTCTTTTTCTGCACCATAATATGTATATGTAATATGTAATGCGTAATGACTGAATAATGGCTAAGCAGTGTATATTATTATTATTATAAAGTGCCAGCATTTTCTGTAGAACTATTTACAAGGTAGAATAAAGTACAGTGTGCACAAATGGCATGTACAGTTACAACAAAATACAAATGTAATACAATGGGCCAGCAGACAGCTTGCTAAAATAAACATGAGGTCACCGAAGAGCTTACAATCTAATAGGAAGGGTGGTATGTGAGACAGGTGCAAGGTGGCAGTGTTGAAGGCAGTAGACTGATGCAACTGGAGGCGGTTTAGTAGTAAAATGCAGATTTAGTGTGTGTAAGTAATTTTGTGAAAATGTGGTTTTGCATGTTAAGACTCAAGGTGATAAGCTTCTTTAAACAGATGCATTTTAATTAGTTTTTTAGTGAGTTTTTGAAGGTTTTGAGGCAGAAATAAACTCTGATGGGCAAGACAAGGAGTATCATAGAGTAAGTGCAGCTCAAGAAACGTCCTTAAAGTAGGAGTGAGAGGAAATGACAAGACAGGAGAAATTAAGAAGGTCCTTAGCAGAGCGAAGCGGGCGGTTGGGAGAGTATTTGGAGCCTTGGTTAGAAGATTAGGAGCTCAGTCTTTGAAATGTTGAATTTGAGTTGATGGGCGCACATATAGGAGTTTTTTTTTTAATATACTATTTCATACAAGAACAGATGATCTTTAACTAGGAATAAAAAGTAGTAAAAATGTGGCTTTCTGAAAAATATGTTACATAGTATAGCTCAAAACGAGAAAACTATGCATATTGTATTCAACAGCAAATCATACAATTTATTCGGCATGTAAAGCAGGTTTGGATTCTTCAGTAAGCCTATATTTCAAGACATAGATAGAGCGGTGCTGAATAATATAAATTTAGATACTTTATTCTTTTGCAAATATTTCACAGCTGTAAAAAAGTCAGGAGGGACCAGTTGGACCGGCCAATGAATATATCCCACTGATTAGATATTCTCCTCTGTGAGTTTCTGTGTATCTGTGCTAGGGATTCCCCCGGAGAGCAGGAATATAGTTCACAGGATTCCTTGGAAACTGGACTGGAGGAAAGTGATTAAAAAGTTCTTTCCCACCCCTCAAAAATACAGCTGGCACGCGTGTATACTTTCAAAAGAGTTCATGCAGTTTATTGAAACACACAGAAACTTATGTACATTGGAGAACAAAATTCAATTGGTCTGGATCCAGACTAACAAAAGGTGACATAATTAAAATAGGAAGCTAACCTAATCACTCAGCAACAGGCTTTCACTGCTGAAAACCCTCATTGTGTTAGTTTCACAATGGGACCTGCCCTTGCAAATAATAATTGGATTACAGTATATGGATTACAAAACTACATATAAAAATATGTATCAATAACAAGCATGTTTAACATGGATATAATCAGTATAACAAGTGATTATCTACAAAATGTCCCAAACACATAGACACAAGGGGTATATATGAAGAATAGAGTCCAAACAGAGGAAACCATGGTTATTGCAGATTGGAAATAACAAGGCCCAGGGATGTCATGTCCATCTCGTGCTGAACTAAGGTAGGGATTCCCATGCAGAGACTTGACTAGGCTATTTTTTTTCTACAGTATTTTATTACAGGCATCTCCCCTACATAAGAAGAGGAAAGCAAATGTCCAGCAAAAATCTGGGACTTGAATTATTCCCTTTCTGTCCTATACCATCACGGTTAAGAGCACAGTAACAATCCCCAATATAGTTTTCACTGTACATAACTTTGAGTTCAGGAGAGTTCCTTTGTCTGCTACTTTACCTTTTGCAGCTGTAATTATGAGGTGTTGAATAAAATTAGAGTTTTGCAAAACATGTCTGACTATTACATGAATCAGGAAGTATAAAGAATAAAACAATTATAAATTTAAATCCTGACTGGCTAAATGATAGCTTTTTCTTCTAAAAATGCAGGGAGCCGAGCAGAGACTGAATTCTAGAGGCATCCATAAGATTTTGATGAGGTCTGCTTGTATCAGGGGGGGCATTAATATTTCTACAGGGCAGTGCTTGCAGTTAGTGATACAATACCATAAATTAAAATGTGTAACCTATGGATTAGGGCAAGTTTGTTTATGTGAATGTACTGTATCAATATCAATATATCAATATCACTATCAATATGTAATTTATAAGGCCTCATGAACAGCACAAAGTTAACACATTTTGGCTTAATAATTCTAACATCAAAAAGTGCATCTTACTGGCTGGTACAGTGTAACTCAAGGCTTCTTTGCAATACTAATAAACAAGGTTCAAGTGAGGCTGGGTGAGGATCAGTAATGCCTGGTGAGGATCAGTGAGACTGGGTGAGGATCAGTGATGCCCGGTGAGGGTCAGTAAGGCCTAGTGAGGATCAGTAAGCATTGTTGAAGATCAGTGAGGCCTGGTGAGGAAAAATACGGTCTAGTAATAAGGCTGATGAGGAGCAGTGAGGACTTGGAAGGCTCACCAAGCATAAACAATGCACCTTAGACAATCTATATATAGAATTGGAACCAAAATGTTAAAGGGTCTCTGCCACCCCAAAATCAAGTTGTTTAGGTTATTCTTAAAGAGCATGAAAAATTGGTTCTATGTTGTGCATTTTTTTCTAAAGTGAATTTATCCCATGTTGTTGTTGCTGTATTTATATTCAAATGAGCATCTTGCATATATTAATTAGATGCTTTGATATGCTGATTAGGATTACAGACTGCATGTCTGTCTCTGTAATGGCCAAAATAAAGACTTGCAATGTTATCTGGCAGTTAGTCCCCCTCACACCCTTATTAAGCACTCTGAGATACACATTAACATACTGAGACATTGTCATACAGGAGCTGTAAGTTGTAGACGTAGAGAAAAACTGCTAGTACAATTATAACACATGCTTGTCTTCATCTAGTGTTCATCTAGTGCTGGAGTTAGGCCAGACATTCAGGACATTCATGTGTGAGTATTGGCAATTAAGCCAAAATAATTCAGCCACTGCAAATGGATATCCTGTGCACTGAAAATGGATATCCTGTGCACGGAAAATGGATATCCTAAAAATTAAGAATGATGCCAGTCCTTGAGGGTTGGAGTAGATCAAGTCTGCTTATTAAATGAAGGAAGCCAACCACAAACTATAAATGGAGCAACTGTTTTTTACCTTTTGATTATGTATACATAAGACTAAGCCTTGAGGAAGATAGATTTTTAAATATGGAGCTATCACAAGTTGTCTTGATAGCAGCATATCCTGAATACTCTGCAGATTCCATTCTATATTCCTGAAAAAATATTTTTTGGAGCATTGAAATAACAAGATATCAGTAAAAATGTAGATAAATAGCTTTAAAAAATTCATAAAATCCATGGAAGATTCAGAGAGCGATATCCCAGCCATAACATATGTGTCAGAGTCAAAGACAATGAGGCAATTTAAATTCATTTGGAAAGCCATAAAGCAGCTCTAAGTGTGGATGAAAGTCAGGGATCAAATAGGATCTGCAAGTTGGCAGCCGGAATATTTAGAGCTACAGCAGGTGGGCCAAATGTGTTTGGATGTGCAGTGAAAAAGCTCATAGAATAGTAATATTACACATAATGAAACATAATCTCTTCCAGTACATAGTTTTGGTACTCGTTGTTCTATCACAACTGTCCGTATGGCATGTTAATTATCATATGTATCCGTTGTATACTCTGCACAAGCCCATTCTTCATAGATCAGCGTCCAGATACAGATGTCCCCAATAATAGATGGTACACACAAGCCAAATATTCATTCCCCAGGTATGTCGACATTTTTCTGTTTTGGGTTTGGCATAGAAAGACTTACCAGCTTTTATACCTTTTAATTGGTAACATTCCACAAAAAAAATTCAATTTATTTTGATTAAAAAAAAAAAAGATCTTTTGTGAGAAAACTTGCAATGAAAAAGCTCTTTTTCACAAAATCTTATAAACTGATTAGAACTGGTGGCCAAGTGTGCTACAACTTCCCTGTGACTGCCTCATTGCTGCATATTGAATTATACTTTGCTCTAGTCTAAAGATGATATAAAAAAAAATGTAACCTGAACCAGGCATATCAGAGCCAGGGAGCATGCCTAGTCATTTATTGCAATGGTGACCCAGGGGTAATATCAGTAATTAATGATAAGGATCCCTCATTGGAAAATTATTTGAATCTGTTTGTAGATCAGAAGCTGACTGTCAGCTCAAAATGGTAAAATGCAATGTTATCTTACTGTAGAAAGTTGATTTTGTTTAATTATATCATATTTGGAAACTCCTCTGTATTAATTTCAGCAACATGCTTTTAACATTATACAAAAAGACAATAAACCATTTTCCCGGCCTTTTATAAGCAATTATGCTGCAGTTTAATCTACCATTCTGGTTTATGTTTGAGCTATGTCCTAAGCTGAGATGAAGCTCTGAATGCAGAGGAAGATTCTATTTGTACAATGAGAATGTAGCAGTTTAACATGTCTGTGCTTTTAACAGGACAAATGGAAAGCACATTATTTTTCAAAGACACGGCCTGCTTAGGAAGTAGCTCAGAAAAGAAAAGAAAACCATATAAGTGGAAGGAACAGTGCATAAGATCTATGTTCGTGTCACAGACCCGTTTTCCAGTTCCTGGGTCTTAGCACATTAAAGGACAGACAGCTTGGCTCTAGCCACTGGATTATGTACGTTAACACCTCCATTGTATTTGTTATCGGTTCTGGCCCATTGTTAGCAAATTAAGTTAATCCCCTCTGCCATGTACTCTATCTAAGGTCTGGACCACTCATACAGAGACAGCAGGATGTGTATTAGAAGGTAGCCCTTTTGTTCTCATCTCCTGTAATTGTCTGTCACACCCCCTCATTGTTACATTGTGTATACCACCTCTGTATCTAACTGCTATAAATATTGCTGACTTTTCAAAAATAAAACAGTTGACTTTTGGAGACATATAGAAATTGTGTGTCTTTTATTTTGCTCCTGGTGGCTGCAATACTGAACCTATCTCCACCCTCTAAGTAACCTGTCCTGATCACTAACACAAGAAGGTTACTGGGACTCCTGGAAGTGCTGATTCCTGATCAGGGTGTTGGTACAGAGATTTCCAAGAACCCAGCAGGTGGCCCTGGGCATTATTAGCCACTACCGCCCAATCATCACAACTAGTTAGCAGAGCTGGGATCTCAGTGCAAGAATCAGCAGCAAGGATGGGATATAGTAATCTATGCAGTTTTGAAGTCCAGTACTTTCGGTGGCTTGGTGGGGATGCAGAAACCATTCAGCAATTTTGCCAAACCTTCAAATCCAAGTCCAAGTCCAAGAAAGGCCAGCAGTGGAGAGATGGGATCAGGGACCACATGGAGGCCTGCAGAGCAGTGATCAGGGAGAAAAGGAGTCTGATCACCTGTATGCAAGAGCGGCGAAGATAAACAGATTGCCACAGACGAGGATAGGTTGACAGCTATTCTAAATCAGCAGATGGCTTCCCTTGGGCTCCAGTCAGGTGAGAATCTAACAGAATGGCTTAAGTAGCTGGTGTGGTTGGGGCTTGACTTGGAACATGAGTATGTGAACCTAATGTTTCCAACTCCTGCATCACAAGGGCCCTCCTTCTACAGGCTTGGACTGGTGCAAAGGCTCCCGGATGTGCTGCACGGAGATCCAAAGTGAGGCCTTGGAACCGCAGAGCGCTGGGAAATCCTATTGGCAAAACACCAAAAGGATGTTGAAATAGACCCAGGGACAGAAGAAGTAAAGTTGCTCAAACCATTGATCCATAAAGAAATTAAGTTGAAAATGGTTTGTGAGGAACTGCTTGAGGATTTGGGCCCAGATGCGACCTGACTCAAGTACTTGGAGTTACCCCATGCTTCCCAGCTGAGCTAGCAGAGGATACACTGCAAGAGGAAATGGACTGTTGGCTACACCCCTAAAAGGTGAAGGAAGGAAACCAGAAGCTACCTGGAGATCTGACCGCGACAGAACAGGTAAGATAAAAGGGACTGCTGGGAACTCTCCAGGATAGGGAGGCCGGGGAACAGGCCAGACCCTGGTAGATGCAAGATCAGGGAGCAGTGTAAAGCAGCACCAGCCACGGGGAGAAGGCCAACAACCAGGTAAGTTCCAGCCATTAATGAAGGGTGAGGAGCTGGCGACTGAACAGTTGGCAGGGGAGGATACTCACCCTAAGGAGCTACTGACCCCAGTGAAGTCTGCTACCCCGGGGGAGCCTCAGTCAGGAAAGGGTCTCCACCAAGAGACCCTAATCCTGAGTCCTGCTCTGTTTTTCCCCAAACTTGCCTGGACAACTGAGCCTGAGGAGATTGTGCCGGTGGGGAAGTGCTTTTTTACCCCCACCTGAGTTGCTCCCTTAATGGAATACCTGCCTGTGGCCAAGGGAGTAGCAGTATGCTCCTGGATGATATTCAAGTTCCTGAGACCTTGGATGTGTTCCCAAGATTGATGCCTGTAATTTGGGATGGGTTATTGAAGGAAAATGAGCTGTGGTTGGGCTGTGTTGCTTTCTTGGGCCCTGAGGATTGGTATCCCAGATGTTGTGAAGAAAAAGGGGGAGGGTGGCTGAGAAGTGGGTGTGGGTGCTAGCTCACATACCCCCTGGAAGGACTGTACAAATGGATTATGTGTCCATGACCCTACAGGAATTTGGGTTAGAAACTGTGGACACTTTCCTGAAGGATGGGCAACCACCCCCAGACTGGGCAAAGCCCCTACCCCTCCAGGAGGAGGACATGCACTGGGCTCTTATGCAGGGACCACTTGGGACAACATTTTTTCTTTAGATGGGGACTTGGACTTGGGCTATGGGCTGCAGTTCAAGACTATCATCTGTTAAAGGATCATAGCCCCAGAACTGCTGTCACGGAGTAATGTCACGGAGTCATCTAAATATAAGAATTTCCCTAAAAATGCTTTTATGCACTTGTCTTGCATACCTGCTAATTTTGATATTTCGTTAATACTTCACTATCATGTGAAGATTTTTACCAAACTATGGTTGTCCCTTAATCCTGGAGGATGCGGGATACCAGTGAAGGACACAATTAATTAGACACCTGCCTAGAAGGAGGATATGCAAGGGTGAGAGAGAAGTGGAAATACAGACACAAAGAGGTAAATAAGTTCAAGGAAAGGAATATCAAGTGAGTAAAATAGATTACTGGAACAGGTATTTAAAAGAATCAAAGATGTGAGACAACTCCTTGTGAGTATGACAGCATAAAAGCTTCAAAGGACAGTGTAAAGAACATTTTATTATTCGTTGCATCTAAGACTGTGAATTAAATTGCTCCACAATGTGAACCTATTGCAGAATAAACTGCTGTGAGTTTATATTTGCCCTGGGCTAGTAACAGAACTAGTAAATGGAGGGCTTGGGAACGATGGCACCACATTTTGTTTTGTGCAAGGTCTGCCCCCCAACTCATCTTGGGCCCCTCACCTGTGCTAACTCACACAGTGCCACCTTCTCCCCACCCCCTGCACCACTCACAAAAGCCCCCTGCCCAAAGCAGCTCCCTTCCCTCCAAATAGCCCCCGGCCCCTCTAAATATTACCCATTGCAGCTCCTCTCCCCAAGACACCTTCCCACAGCAGTTCCCACTCTGAAAAAATAAATAAAATAAATAGGCCGTGCCTGCGTCAGTGAATGGCAATAACATATAGTATAGTAATATCCTGTATATGGTAACATGCAGCTGCATCCTCTATGTTCACGTAGGCATTCTCTGCTAGTCTTTTAATTAATGATGGATGATGTAGGATGTCCTTCCATGTATTTTTGGAGGATATCCCTCTGGATTATATAAAGTGTTACAGCAATCACAGGACACTAGGACTTCTTCTGACCTCCTTACACAAGCTTGTAACTATTAAAAGATATTTACAGTACCCTGGATTTTATTCTATGATAATCGTACAGTTTGAAGGTGTCATCCATCTTTCTTGGATCACATTATCGATTCCCCCTTTGGTCATATCTCCGCTTCAGGCAATTCTGTGCAATGCATTGTGTGGTTGGATATCACAAATAAGTCTTCATGGAGACCTGGAGTCATTCTCTGTGCCAACAACAAATGCACGTGCTTAATGCCTTCAGGCGGAGGCTATAATACGGGTTAAAAGTGTACTGGAAATTTTCTTTGGTTTGATATTGTATTTCTAGATACTACAAAGTATATTTTCTGTTTGTGTGACTGGCTGAGTATGCTCAGCTGCAGTGGTGTGTATCTGCCTCTACGGCACAGGCCTAGGGCAGCACATTGTCAGTGGGCAGCAGCTGATGCAAGAATATGGAATATTTTGCTCATGGATACATAGCTTATGTGTTTTGACTTTTCCTGTTAGCTGACCGCCCGCAATTTGGCAGAGGTTTTAGTCAGTTTCCTAGCTTTAGGATTAGGGTTTAGGGTTAAAGTTAAGGGCTTCGGTTTCGGGTTAGGATTTAGGGATCGGTTTTAGGGGTCAGTGTGAAGATCAGTTTGCCCTTAACTAATATACTGTCATGTTTTAAAGGATAGTTGTAGAAAAGGACATGTTATTCCAATTCTTGCCCACAAGATGTCACTGCAGGACATTACGGGTAATTACAGGCCCTTTGTTCGGTTGGCCGCTCTGATTCTCTGTGGGTGCGGCTCAGTGATCCACCCCCCAAGCCAGGCCCCCATATACATCCGTCCCTGATTGGCACTAATCACCCAAGTCTGCCCATACTCCTCAGCTGCCGATTCCCGATGATCCTGATCGGGGAGGGGATTTCTGAGATAGGTCCTCCCATCCACATGAAAAATGTGAGATAGAGTTTGCTGTAAAAAATAAAGTGGTTGTTGTTACTTGGAACGCATAGTGGATGGTGTGTTTCATTTAACGGGAAGGCTCTTATTATTTTTCTGAGCTAAAGCACATGTACATGTTCCTGATCCATTTGCCAGATACCGAGCAGCCCAATCCTTCAATGAAGACCGCCTATGTAGAGGGGAATTCCTATGGCCAAAGGTAGGGATTGTCTGTAGCTAAATAGACCCCCTTTTTGGGATCTTCCCAGTCAGGGTTTAGGGTTAGCGTTTAGGGATGATGGTTTAGAGTTGGGGTTTAGGGTTGGGGTTTAAGGTTAGGATTTAGGGTTAGAGTTTAGTGGTCAGGGTTTAGGGTTAGGGTTTAGGGATTAAGGTTAAGGTTAGGGTTTAGGGTTAGGTGGTAGGTTTGGGAGTTAGGGTACTGGAAGATCATAAGCTTTACACCAAAAGTGTGGCTGCCAAAGCTGGAGGACAGCTAAAAGGAAAGATCCCGGTGTTGTGCAGATTTAAGATCTCTAAAATTCAGCTCATGGTTTACGTGCTCATTTTGCTAGTTTGTTACATGTGAAGTTTTTCCAAAAATACAGTGGTCCATTTTTTTTATTAAATCTAAAAATATGTCGGTAAATCGGCAGTTTTGATGGTCTATTGGCTCTCATGTATTTTCTTATTCTGCTACAAATATATGTTACCCCTTGTGACCTAATTATAACACAGATTTACCTTTTTGGAATTCTTTCTTAGTGTTTGACATACAATGTATAAGATCTGAGCTGTTACTCCCCAAGATCCCAATCACTGGAAACTTTACAAGCCATCATGGTCCTAATTATAATACCAATGTTTAGTAAATTGCATGGAGACCCAAGTAGAGTTAATACGCGATGTGCTGCGGTGGATTGCAGCTTAATGCGCGTCCGGTTAGTAAATTCCCCCAAGGCCTAATGTGTAGAGTAGATACATATTTATGTGCAGCGAAACTGAAAGGAAAAACAGACATCGCCTCGGGGGCCTTCACTTAGGAAACTGACGTTTGTGTAAAACCCAAATGCAGAATTTATTTTAATATATAAAGACTGGCAGACTGCGCAGTATTCCTTACATAATAACACAACCTGTTAGATTTGTACTGAATGAAATAAAAATGAGCTAACATGCTGCATTTTACCTGTTAAAACTCTGTAGCTATATATATATATATATATATATATACTAGCGACTTGCCCATCAAAAATGACGGGGCAATAAAATTCTGCTGTGAGGACCTTCGGCGCTCATTGCGAAGCTTGCGCTGAGCGTCTTTGGCGCTCATTGCGAGCCTCAGGACCTTCGGTGATCCTCTCCTGACATGTACTTTTGGTCTTCTGAGAGAGATATATATTTATATATATATATATATATATATATATATGTAGTTAAGTAATAATTAATGATTTATTCAATAAATTAATGAAGTAATAATTAATGATTTATTCAATCAATTAATATACTTTATTTATAATTGACATATGCAACGAGCAATAGGCTGAAGAGCTAACAATCCGTTTGTATTTTGCGTCTGCATAGAATATACTTTGTGAGTGTTGGTGCCCTGCTAATAAAGTGTAATGAATGTTTGAAGTGTGCATTCTAAATAGGCTGCGTGCGCGAGATAAAGCTGTTGGTTTATTGTGTAAAGCGCCATTGTATAGTCGTAATGTTATTAATGTGGTACGCGTCTCGTGAGCATTTTCCGGCTTTTGCAATATTGTATCTTGTAGGTCGTAGTGTGATGTGTAAAGTGCTACGCGTTTTGCAGTGTTTTGCGCGGTCCAGGGTCGTGTAGCCTTGTTTTCATTTTTTTCGGGAGCCATTTTTTTCCTTGCTTAGACGATTTTCGAGTGGCGAAAATCGCCTAAATCGAGTTAAATTTGGGTTCCACCTCACTCACAGACGTCCTGGCGGTTGCCCCATGCTGTCTGTGATGTTTTTGTAATTTTTGGGGGTGTATTTAGTGTGTTTTTCTGTATTTTTGTTCGGCCGCTAATCTTGTACATTTTTGCGTCTCGTATCTTTTTTTTTTAAAGTCCTGCATCTCGTATTTTAACGGCTCGCCTCGCAATGCGAGGCTCCCATCGGCAATGTGGTATGGCTTAAAGCTCGCATACGATTTAACGGCTTGCCTCGCTTCGTGTGACGACCTCTCACAGTATGACAACTATTATATGTGATATATACCCTTCTGGATCGCTACCTTGTCGTGGTGAAGGGGCTTCTGTACTGTATAAAGCCGTGAGCTATACCAAGTAGGTTCACTCAAGTTGCTCAGGTCATAGCAGAGAGGTCAGACAAATCGTGGTCCACTGGAGAAGGAACTGGCAACCCACTGCAGTATCTTTGCCAAGAAAACCATATAGATAAGGAAAATCTGAAAATACAGAGAGATGTGCCCGGCATGCTGCATCCATATATATGTATATATATATATATATATATATATATATATATATATATATATATATAGATACACACATAAATATATGTGATGAACATGTATATATATATATATATATATATAAATAAATGTAAAAAAATTTAACTTTTTACCCATTATCAAGTTTAATAATTCAAGACCATATAGAAACAAAGTAACCTGCCACCTTTTAATATTACGCTGCCTACAAAGTTTTTAGTTTTCTTCCCAAATAAACTTCCCAATGTGATATATTTTGTGTTAGTGCTGTTATGTTATTTATCTTGTATGTATATACCATGATGTGCAATACTCTGCAGAACAAGTAATATATTGGGCATGTAAGGTGTTACTACTCCCTGGATTCCTCCCCCCAGGCTGGAGCAGGTGTAGGTTTCCTTTCCTGATCAAGGACTATTTGTGGGTGAGTTGTCTTAGTGGTACCTTCTTTTTATTTGGATGTTACCCAGACTGTGACCCCTATTACTATCTGTCACCAGTCCCTGACTTTGGCTTGTTATTTGCATTACCCTTGGCTGCTGCCAACACCTGTACGTTGACCCTGATCCCAAATGACAGCCCTGACCTTTGGATCAAATTTGGAGATTTTTCCTCTACTGGATCCAGTCCACTGTATGTGGCATGTTCTGATATTCTCTTCCTCTGTGCCATGAATCATTTTCCTGTCCGCAACTCCCATTGGTTACATTGATTTCATGTATACGTCTAATTTGCCATTATTGTAGATCCATGCCACATAGTCATGGCTTTGGACTTTGTGGCAGCACCATTCTGCTCTAATGGGAACCAGAACAGTAAATAAGAGTTAATGCACTACTTCCTATACCTATGGCAGGTGTAAGGATGACCTGGTATTCATTGGCTAATAGAGATATACTACTGGCCACCACTTCTGCCTCTTGAGTAGTTTACTTGTTTTCCACAGCGTTCTTCCCATCTCTGTCCTCAAGTTACTTCTGCATTTCCTATGGGGTTTCCTTTAAATTCATACTCTTTTTCTGCCAATCTTTTCACACTAATTTGTGCTTCTTCAAATGATATCCTATGTGAGTCAGTCCGACCTATTGGGCTATCGTTCATTTTCAGATTTTGTAGCCTTTTATATAAAGCCATCTTCTCTACATTACAGAACTCTTTCATAGAAAGGAGAGAAGATGTTGTATTAACCCAGTGTGAATAGTACAGTATATCCATGAAAGTAAGTTTAAACCCATCTGTAGCTACAGTTTGCTTTTTTATTTTTTAAGTTATTATCAATTTTATGAGCAGGACTTATTATTTCTTGTATTGCTTTCAAAGAATGGAAGTAGCGTTTTTATATTTTTATATGTTGTGTAATAGTTTGTGAGTAGCTGAGAAATGGTTCGCCTCTCATTTCTTAGTCTTTTGGGGCCCAGATTGTTTTGTGATGTCATTTAAAGGCACAGTCAAGATTCCATGGTATGCATTAAGTAGCAACAGGTATCACATATAATAGTTGTCAAACTGCGAGATGTCGTCACGCTTTGTGAGGTGCGTACGACTTAGGCGATGAGCGCCGCAGGTGCTTATCAATTGCGAGCCTCGCAAGCTGTTAAACCGTAGCACTTAGCCGATGCAAGCCTCGCGAGATGAGCCGGACGAAATGCAGGACTTAGAAAAAAAAAGATCTGAGACGCAAAAAATTATGAGATTAGCGGCCGAACAAAAAACATGGAAATCACAATAAATACACCCCAAAAAATTACACAAACATCACAGACAGCGTGGGGCAACAGCCAGGACGTGTGTGAGTGAGATGGAACGCAAATTTTAACTTGATTTAGACGATTTTCGCCACACGAAAATCGTCTAAGCAAGGAAAAAAATGGCAGCCGAAAAAAATGAAAACTAGGCTACACGACCCTGGACCGTGCAAAACACTGCAAACGGCGTAGGACTTTACACACTACAAGATACACTATTACAAAAGCCGGAAAATGCTCAAGAGACGCGTATCACATTAATAACATTACGACTATACAATGCCGCTTTACACAATAAACCAACGGCTTTACCTCGAGCACGCAGCCTATTTAGAATGCACACTTGGAACATTCATTACACTTTATAAGCAGGGCACCAACACTCACAATGTATATTCTATGCAGACGTAAAATACAAACAGATTGTTAGCTCTT
Organism: Discoglossus pictus; assembly: GCA_027410445.1. Classification (NCBI taxonomy): domain Eukaryota; kingdom Metazoa; phylum Chordata; class Amphibia; order Anura; family Alytidae; genus Discoglossus; species Discoglossus pictus. The sequence continues at coordinate 32,891,158 of CM050163.1, forward strand.
CAGCCTATTGCTTGCTGCAAATATGAATTATTAATAATTAAAGTATATTAATTTATTGAATAAATCATTAATTATTACTTAACTACATATACATAGAAATATATATCTCTCTCAGAGGACCAAAAGTACATGACAGGAGATGCTCGCAATGAGCGCCAAAGGTGCTCAGTGCAAGCCTCACAATGAGCGCCGAAGGTCTGAGGCTCACAATGAGCGCTGAAGCCTCTCAATGAGCGCCGAAGGTCCTCACAGTACAAAACGGTTTCAATTATGTCTCAAACAACATTCCCATGGCTTCAAATTTGATTGCCCCGTCATTTTTGACGGGCAAGTCGCTAGTACACATATATAAATATCACCCCTACACAGCAGCCACTTCTCTTACCATCCATCCCTACATAGGACCAAAGTCTTGTCAGTAGCCATCCTCTCTCAGGATCCATCAGCTTATCCACACTTTTATACCCATTTGATCGATCCCAATTACCTTTTTCCAAACATACAAAACATCATAAAAAAAACATCCGTCTAAATTCCTTATCTCACTTCATATAATCATGGACCTAAAAGAATACAATACATTTTATGAATCTCTTGAAATGCAATTATATCCCAGCCAAATTAATATAAGTGACCACAACAACGGAAAAATCACCAATTTCTGCTAATTTGGAAAATAAAATAGACCTAATAGAATTGCTTATAATTAACCGCCAAACCAACAATGAGATTAGCAATAATTATCACCAGTCTTGGAATAATTAACGGTCTTACACTCAGCTCCTTTACCCCTAGAGCCTCTTTAGTGGAAGGATTTACTCATAATCTGCACACAGAGCATGATGCCGCTGTAAGCCTTCACATTACAAACTTGATTATAGGAGATACTGCTAAATGGTCCATTGGGGATGGAGATACTGCGAGCTGAAAGGTCATCAGATATACCACTGGAATATTCCAAATTATTAATAGATTTTCTTATTTTACGTCATTAAACTATTGGCAGTAATAGATTGGAAACTGAGACATAAATATTTACACAAATAGTATGCAAATTAGGCATTACTGACTTAAATAACTTTCCATATCCCTGGAAAAGTGAAGCACAGAACTGATATCAATGTATGAATGAGACGCATGCAAAAATGTAGGTAATAATTAGTTTTAGTCTGATACGTAAATACGATTTTTTTTACTGAAATGAAGATTACAATTTATGGATATTCCTTGATATTACGTATATACTTATATACATACTTATCAAAGAGTGTAAAAAAAATATTTAGAGGGGCTAAACAGAGGTTCGTTGGGGATGATGCAGTAACAAACCAGACCCCTGATGGGGGAATGTGGGTGAATTTGTGGGTGCTGTGTTTGTAAAATTTCTGTGTAAGAAAAATAAACTCAGTCTGTCTCAAGCACTAAATAGGGGTGCATGTGTATTTATTGTATCCTAACTAAAGGGATCTGATTTTTCCTGCTTCTCCATGAATGATGTTCTGATCTGATCTGAATTGCTGGGTGCTGAGATGAATAAAGTCACAACCTCCAAATAGCTCCTGTAAGCTATTGGAGCAATACCCATCAATTCTATTTACTCAACATAACCATGAATGCCCCTTTTTATTAAAAGTACAGTTGTGATCAAAAGTTTGCATACCCTGGCAGAAATGTTGGCATTTATTTAGAAAATATGACTGATCATGCTTATTGAAGGATAGTTATCATATGAAGCCAGTTATTATCACATAGTTGTTTGGCTCCTTTTTAGATCATAATAATAACAGAAATCACCCAAATGGCCCGGAACAAAAATGTACATACCATTAGTTATTAATACTGTGTATTGCCCCCTTTAGCATCAATGACAGCGTGCAGTCTTTTGTAATAGTTGTCTATGAGGCCCCTAATTCTTGCAGGTGGTCGAGCTGCCCATTCGTCTTTTGCAAAATGCCTCCAGGTCATGCAAAGTCTTTGATCGTCTTGCATGAACCGCACGTTTGAGATCTCCCCAGAGTGGCTCGATGATATTAAGGTCAGGAGACTGTGATGGCCACTCCACAACCTTCACCTTTTTCTGCTGTAACCACTGGAGGGTCAACTTTGCATTGTGCTTAGGACCATTGACATGCTGGAAAGTCCAAGAGCATCCCATGAGCAGCCTTCGTGCAGAAGATTGCAAATTGTCTGCCGGTATGTTCTGATAACATGGCGAATTCTTCTTGTCATCAATTTTCACAAGATCCCCCTTGCCTTTAGAACTCCCCCCCCCCAAATATCAGTGAGCCCCCACCATGCTTTACAGTGGGGATGGAATTATTTTCACTATAGGCCTTGTTGACCCCTCTCCAAACATGGCGCTTATGGTTGTGACCATAAAACTCTATCGTTGTCTTGCCACTCCAAATTAGAGTGTGCCAGAAGCTGTGAAGCGTGTCAAGGTGTTGTTGGGCATATTGTAACTGGGCTTTTTTGTGGCATTGGCGCAGTGAAGGCTTCTTTCTGGCATCTCAACCAGGTAGCTCCTTTTTTGTTCAAGTATCACCGTACTGTGCTCCTTGAAACAACCACACCATCTTTTTCCAGAGCAGCCATTATTTCTCCTGAGGTTACCTGTGGGGTTTTCTTTGTATTACAAACAATTCTTCTAGCAGTTGTGTCTGAAATCTTTCTTGTCTACTTGACCATGGCTCGGTATCAAGAGATCCCCAAAATGTTCTCTTCTTACTAGGTGATTGAACAGTACTGACTGGCATTTTCAAGGCATTGGATATCTTTTTATAAAATTTTCCATCTTTATGAAGTTCCATTACCTTGTTATGCAGGTCTTTTGACAATTATTTTCTGCTCCCCATTGCTCAGTATCTACCCTGCTCAGTGCATCCACGTGAGAGCTAACAAACTCATTGACTATTTATACACAGACACTAATTGCAATATAAAAAGCCACAGGTGTAGGAAATTAACCTTTAATTGCCATTTTATCCTGTGTGTGTCTGTAAAAAGGACAAACATTCAAGGGTATGTAAACTTCAGGGCCATTTGAGTGATTTATGTTATTATTATGATTTAAAAAGGAGCCAAACACCTATGTGATAATAAATGGCTTCATATGATCACTATCTTAAAATACATTTTTGCATGGTCAGTCATCTTTTCTAAATAAATGCAAAAATGTCCCAATTTCTGCCAGGGTATGCAAACTTTTGAGCACAATTGTATACACACATCACATATATACTGTAATTATGGTAATTGCGAGTTTTTGTGTAACACTCGCAAAATTACAGCCTTGAAAATTGCAACAGTTGCAGTGCGATTAAAAGCAAGTACATGGCAGAAAGACAAAATTGTAAATCATGTTCCTATATGTAGCATTTCAGGGCCTGATCATGATCAAGTAAACAAGACCCGCAACTTGCTGCTTAGACAGAACCAAACCAGAAATGTAAGGAGACAGAGTGAGAGAGTGAGAAGGAGAGAGAGAGAGAGAGAGAAGAGGGAAGGAGAGAAAAGGAAGGAGGGGGAGAGAGAGATAAGGAGAAGACGGGAGATAGTGAGAAGGAGAGAGAGAGAGAAGAGGGAAGGAGAGAAAAGGAAGGAGGAGGAGAGAGAAAAGGAGAAGGAGGGAGTGAGTGAGAAGGAGAGAGAGAGAGAGAAGAGGGAAGGAGAGAACAGGAAGGAGGGGGAGAGAGAAAAGGAGAAGGAGGGAGAGAGTGAGAAGGAGAGAGAGAGAGAGAGAAGAGGGAAGGAGAGAAAAGGAAGGAGGGGGAGAGAGAAAAGGAGAAGGAGGGAGAGAGTGAGAAGGAGAGAGAGAAGAGGTAAGGAGAGAAATGGAAGGAGGGGAGAGAGAAAAGGAGAAGGAGGGAGAGAGTGAGAAGGAGAGAGAGAGAGAAGAGGTAAGGAGAGAAATGGAAGGAGGGGAGAGAGAAAAGGAGAAGGAGGGAGAGAGTGAGAAGGAGAGAGAGAGAGAAGAGGGAAGGAGAGAAAAGGAAGGAGGGGTAGAGAGAAAAGGAGAAGAAGTGAGAGAGTGAGAAGTAGGGAGAGAAAAGAGGGAAGGAGGGAGAAGAGAGGAGGGAAGGAGGGAGAAGAGAGGAGGGAAGGAGAGAGAAGGAAGGAGGGAGAAAGAAAAGCAGAAGGCGGGAGAGAGTGAGGGGAGAGAGAGAGAGAGAAAAGAGGGAAGGAGGGAGAAGACAAGAGGGAAGGAGAGAGAATAGAGGAGGGAAGGAGAGAGAAGGAAGAAGGGTGAGAGAGAGAAGGAGAAAGAGAGTGAGAAGGAGGGAAGGAGAAAGGGAAGGAGCATCTCCTGTTGGGGATTCCACTAGTGTGGCAGTGCCACTATGCAGTCATAAGTTTTGTATGGAAGTGGATGGTGGAAGCCAAAGTAGAGTTGAGGTTACTTAAAAGGAACCGGTATCCACAATAAAATGAAGTAGTCCTTGATATAGTTCAAGATTGCTTATTTTTTTGACATTTGACACAAAGAGAAGATATGGTCAGTCCTGGGAGTTGATGGATCCATGGCAAATAGTATTTAAATATTCACATAGTACATATATGATACAGATACATGCATGTGTGTGCTAATATTACAATTGGGCTATAGCAAAGGGAACGGAGGAGTAGTACTTATGGTATGTGGAGGTACCTACATATGAATGTACATATGTACATAGAGCAGAATAAATACACTTAAGAAACATAACAAACATATTTAAATGAATTATGAGATCTGAAAATTTTAACGGCTTTTATCATATTTATTTGTTTGTGGTCCTTTAATCAAATGTAATCTATAGAAACGGCTATTATTTAGCACTAGTTGGCTTTGGGAAAGGTTCAATCCGCTCTTCCACCCATTCTCAGAGAAGAATGTCGTTGCTCCAGTTCTGTCTCATGCTGCCACCAGTTGGATTGGTCCATGTCCTGGTTTTCCGGTGCTCTGGGACTGAAGTCACTGGACTTTAATACAAAACCTCCCAGATAATCAGAGCTGGAAATTCAGAGTCTTAAAATAGTCAGCTCTGATTCCAGCTGTGAAGGAAAGCTCAGATCCCACAAGACGCGAAAAAGAATCAGAACAGCGGGGGATCATTATGGGGGTCACTGGAATTCAATATAAGAAAGCTGTCTGAGACGCACAAAGAACAGCATTAAATTAATATTATAGGCACCCAAAAATCAAGTGTTTTATGTTATTCTTAAATTGAATAGAAAACTAGGTATACATTGTACTTGCCAAGTAAATCATTACTGAGATATTAGCCATTGTCTATGCATCATTATGCAAATTGACAACTTGTGACTATGATATATCTGCTTTGCTCTACTTTTTGTGCCTATGGTGACAAAAAAATGCCCCCCAATGTTATCATGAAGCTAGGTCGCCTTCACCACACTTATCAAGTATTCAGAGCTACATATTGCCTGCACATTAACATATAGGAGACACACAAACAATGCTAAATATCTCAAATATGATTAACTGTGTAGAAAAATGGCTAAAATAATATGAAGGTGAAACTAATTTGAGTGACAGCGCCCCTTCATTTTCAATAGTACATGTAAAGCAGCAATACAAATTGTTTTGTATGAAAAATTATTGGCCTATAGTTTAGAAAAAAATCATTACACTGGGGATGGCTTTCCCTTTGAAATATCTTTTGATATCCATTTGTCTTGAGTTTTTATTGCCAATGAATGCAAAACTAGCTAAACAATATAGATAAGAGGCTCTCTGCAAGTGCTAAATTATAAATCCTCAAAAGTCCACCTTAGTCTGGCTAAGGTGGATCAAACTCTCTGTTTTAATATAATGTGTTGCTTGATATGTTGATTTTCTTAACTTAATATACTTAATATCTTAATCTACTTGAGTATATTTATCAAAATAGGGACAAGTACAGTTAAAAATGGAATTAAATATCCCCTTTTCCTATGGTTTCTATAGGAACCATTTATCAGAGTTACAGTTTACCCCAACTACAGTCAGGTCCATAAATATTGGGACATCAACACAATTCTAAACTTTTTGGCTCTATACACCACCACAATGGAATTGAAATTAAACGAACAAGATGTGCTTTACCTGCAGACTTTCAGCTTTAATTTGAAGGTATTTACATCCAAATCAGGTGAACGGTGTAGGAATTACAACAGTTTGTATATGTGCCTCCCACTTTTTAAGGGACCAAAAGTAATGGGACAATTGGCTGCTCAGCTGTTCCATGGCCAGGTGTGTGTTATTCCCTCATTATCCCATTTACAAAGAGCAGATACAAGCTCCAGTGTTCATTTCAAGTGTGCTATTTGCATTTGTTGCTGTTAACTCTCAATATGAGATCCAAAAAGCTGCCACTATCAATGAAGCAAGCTATCATTAGGCGGAAAAAACAAAACAAACCCATCAGAGAGATAGCAAAAACATTAGGTGTGGCCAAATCAACTGTTTGGAACATACTTAAAAAGAAAGAACGCACCGGTGAGCTCAGCAACACCAAAAGACCCGTAAGACCACGGAAAACAACTGTGGTGGATGACCGAATAATTATTTCCCTGGTGAAGAAAACACCCTTCACAACAGTTGGCCAGATCAAGAACACTCTCCAGGAGGTAGGTGTATGTGTGTCAAAGTCAACAATCAAGAGAAGACTTCACCAGAGTAAATACAGAGGGTTCACCACAAGATGTAAACCATTGGTGAGCCTCAAAATCAGGAAGGCCAGATTAGAGTTTTCCAAACAACACCTAAAAAAGCCTTCACAGTTCTTGAACAACATCCTATGGACAGATGAGACTAAGATCAACTTGTACCAGAGTGATGGGAAGAGAAGAGTATGGAGACGGAAAGGAACTGCTCATGATCCAAAGCATACCACCTCATCAGTGAAGCATGGTGGTGGTAGTGTCATGGCGTGGGCATGTATGGCTGCCAATGGAACTGGTTCTCTTGTATTTATTGATGATGTGACTGCTGACAAAAGCCGCAGGAGGATTTCTGAAGTGTTTCGGGCAACATTATCTGCTCATATTCAGCCAAATGCTTCAGAACTCATTGGACGGCGCTTCACGGTGCAGATGGACAATGACCTGAAGCATACTGCAAAAGCAACCAAAGAGTTTTTTTAAGGGAAAGAAGTGGAATGTTATGCAATGGCCAAGTCAATCACCTGATCTGAATCCGATTGAGCATGCATTTCACTTGCTGAAGACAAAACTGAAGGGAAAGTGCCCCAAGAACAAGCAGGAACTGAAGACAGTTGCAATAGAGGTCTGGCAGAGCATCACCAGGGATGAAACCCAGCGTCTGGTGATGTCTATGCTTTCCAGACTTCAGGCTGTAATTGACTGCAAAGGATTTGTAACCAAGTATTAAAAAGTGAAAGTTTGTTTTATGACTGTTAATCTGTCCCATTACTTTTGGTCCCTTAAAAAGTGGGAGGCACATATACAAACTGTTGTAATTCCTACACCGTTCACCTGATTTGGATGTAAATACCCTTAAAATTAAAGCTGAAAGTCTGCAGTTAAATCAAATCTTGTTAGTTTCATTTAAAATCCATTGTGGTGGTGTATAGAGCCAAAAAGTTTAGAATTGTGTCGATGTCCCAATATTTATGGACCTGACTGTATATAAAGAGTTGCATAGATAATATAGGAAGTGGAGATATTTTGTGTTTTAACTCCACTTAAAGGGCCATTGCAGAACAACACTCCCTCATATTCTTTATATGTTACAAACGTTCTTTCCCCATGAAAAATGAATTATATTCATAGTAGAAACATTGCACTAAAACCACATTCAAACAGATACAAAAACAATGGGCCCCATTCAATTGGCGAATTTGAGATCCGGAGGCCCGTAAGTAAGCTCGCAGGCAAATTTGCTATTCAGTTGGCGTCTTTTTGCAGGCTTGCATCGGGTTACGAGTTACGAGCTTGAAAAGATGGCGTCTGTCAAACTCATATCTTACAGCCTTCGGAAGGCTTTGATCTGTCACTTTCGCAAGGCTAAAATCGCAAATCACTATTCAATTGCTCCAATTCCCCAAGCCCGCAAACGTATTCACTCTTGTAAACTGCAAAAGGAGGAGAAAATCCTACATCTACTCGAGAGGACTTGCAAGGGGGTTAAACACCAATTAGTATAAGATCACTACTGCCCTGTAAATAACAGGGAAAGTGATGATAGACATTAGAATTAATTGCACTACAGTCTCACGCTCGCAACTCGGCAGGAAATTAAATAAATATTTATGTATTATTTCAGGGTTAAATCGATCCTGGGTATCAATGAGTTAATACATATCAGGCCACCCACATGGACTAGAATAGTATTGGCATTAATTTTCATAATTCTACGTTTTCAAAGTTGTGCGAGTCTGATGGCGCCCAAACCTTATTGATTGATTCCATGTTTTACTGCCGAATTATGACAGTCCCATTTTCTATTGGCCAATTCGAAATGGGCGGTTACGGTATTGCTGAATTGATACAGTTCCCGCCCACATCTGCTCCAAATCAGTGCATGGTTTACAAAGCTGGGTTCAGGATCGCAACTCGCGACCTGGAGCATTTGGATAGCCTCACAAACGGAGACCAACGGGAGCCTGCAACTCGATCAGAGACATGCGGCTGTCTGCGAACGAGTTATGGGCTTGGAATTGAATGTGGCTCAATGTGTTTGATCCACCTTTATCTTAACAGTGAGTTAAGAGAGGTGTAAACAAGGATCCTGCTAATTGTGCTTCTTAATTGATTTACATTAAAACCAATAGGAACAAAATCACAATATAATTTAGTTTGGACATTCCCAAGACCTACTGCCCCCCTGTTTAACATATCAGGACAGAAAAAACAATCCCATACTATCTAGATTGAATGTAACTTTTCTACACTATAGATAATGTTTAAAAGGCATAGCACTTGCTTTTTATCACTATCACATTTAATACTTGTTGTAATTGTAAATTGTGGGTAATGCACCGAAGGCGCTCATCGCGAGGCCTCAAAAGTTACAGGTTTGACAGGGGCTGCAGTGACTGCGATGGCAAGGGGGGGAAGGGGGCGCAACAACATGAGGGGGGCATCTAAAAGCAGGAATTGTTAGCAGCCGGCAGCCAGGATACGGTTCAGAGACAGCACAGAGAAAACACAGCACAAATAGACACAGACCAAAGTGAGTGAGTGAGAGAGGGAGTGAGGTACAGAGAGTGAGCAACAGCACAGAGAGACAGACAGCAAAGAGAGAGAGAGGGAGGGAGAGAGGTACAGAGAGATAGAGGGAGAGAGATACACAGAACAGAGACAGACAGCAAAGAGAGAGAGAGGGAGAGAGAGAGGTACAGAGAGAGAGACACACACAGCACACAGACTGACAGCAAAGAGAGAGGGAGGGAGGCACAGAGTGAGATAGAGAGAGAGACACCACGGAGAGACAGACAGAAAAGTGAGAGAGAGGGAGGGAGAGAGGTGCACAGAGAGACAGACAGCAAAGAGAGAGAGAGGGAGGGAGAGAGGTACAGAGAGATAGAGGGAGAGAGATACACAGAACAGAGACAGACAGCAAAGAGAGAGAGAGGGAGAGAGAGAGGTACAGAGAGAGAGACACACACACAGCACACAGACTGACAGCAAAGAGAGAGGGAGGGAGGCACAGAGTGAGATAGAGAGAGAGACACCACAGAGACAGACAGCAAAGTGAGAGAGAGGGAGGGAGAGAGGTGCACAGAGAGACAGACAGCAAAGAGAGAGAGAGGGGGAGGGAGACAGGTACAGAGAGAGAGAGAGGGAGAGAGACACAAAGAACAGAGACAGACAGCAAAGAGAGAGAGAGAGGGAGAGAGAGGTCTAGAGAGATAGAGAGACACACAGCACAGAGACAGACAGCAAAGAGAGAGAGGGAGAGAGAGAGGTACAGAGAGAGAGAGACACAGCACACAGACAGACGGCAAAGAGAGAGAGAGGGAGGTACATAGCAAGAGAGAGATAGACAGCATGGAGAGACAGACAGCAACGTGAGAGAGAGGGAGGGAGAGAGGTACAGAGAGAGAGAGAGAGAGAGAGAGACAAACACACAGCACAGAGACAAACAGCAAAGTGAGAGAGAGGAGAGAGAAAGACACACAGCACACAGACAGATATCAAAGAGAGAGAGATTTAGGTACAGAGCGAGAGAGAGACAGCACAGCGAGACAGATAGCAACGTGAGAGAGCGAGAGGGAGGGAGGGAGAGACGTACAGAGAGATAGAGAGAGCACAGAAACAGAAAGCAAAGTGAATGAGTGAGTGAGAGGTACAGACGTACAAAGAGAGAGAGAGAGGCAGCACATAGAGACAGACAGCAAAGTGAGTAAGAGAGAGAGGGAGGTAGAGAGGTACAGAGAGAGACAGCACAGAGAGACAGACAGCAAAGTGAGTGAGAGAGGGAGACAGACAGCAAAGTGAGTGAGAGAGAGAGAGGAAGATAGATAGGTATAGAGAGAATCACAGCACAGAGAGAGAGATGGCAAAGTGAGTGAGAGAGGGAGATAGAGAGATACAGAGAGAGAGAGAGAGACACAGCACATAGAGACAGACAGCAAAGAGAGTGAGAGAGAGGGAGAGAGAGAGGTACAGAGAGAGAGACATGGAGAGAGAGAGGGGGATACAGATAGAGAGGGCACACAGACAGAGAGAGCACAGACAGTGCAGAGAGAGAGAGAGCACAAACCTAGAAGAAGTGCACAGACAGTACACAAAGAGAGAGAGTGCACAGACAGAGAGCACAGAGAGAGAGAGAGAGCTCACAGAAAGAGAGAGCGCACAGAGAGCATGTTCAGACAGAGCACAGATAGAGAGAGAGAGAGTGTGTGCAGACAGAGAGCACAGAGAGAGAGAGAGAGAGGGACGGGTACAGATAGAGAGAGGTACTGAGCTGACAGTGCACACAGACAGAGGGAGACACACAAACAGCGCACACGGAGAGCGAGAGAGAGCACACAGAGAGCACAAAGAGAGAGAGAGTGCACAGAGAGAGACAGAGTGCACAGACAGGGTGCACAGAGAGAGATAGCACAGAGACAGAGAACGCAGAGAGCTTAGAGAGTGCACAGGCAGAGCGCACAAAGAGAGATCACAGAGAGTGTGAAGATCCCCCAAAAAGCTACAGACAATCCCTGCCTTTGGCCACAGGAACTCCCCACTAAATAGTCTTTGTTGAAGGAATGGGCTGCTCGGTATCCGGCTAACGGATCAGGAACATGTACATGTGCTTTAGCTCAGGAAAATAATAAGAGCCTTCCCGTTAAATGAAACATACCATCCTCTATGCGTTCCAAGTAAAAACAACCAACTTTATTTTTTACAGCAAACTCTATCTTACATTTTTCATGTGGATGGGAGGACCTATCAATCAGGAGCGGATGGATATGAAGGCTTGGCTTGGGGGGTGGACCACTGGGCCACACCCGCCGAGGACCAGAGTGGCAAAACAGAACAAAGCGCCCCAACGTCCTGCAGTGACATCTTGTGGGCAAGAATTGGAATTACGTGGCCTTTTCTACAACTATCCTTTAAAACATGACAGTATATTAGTTAAGGGCAAACTGATCTTCACAGGGAGCGCACAGAGAGAGAGAGTGCACAGATAGACAGCACACAGAGCGAGAGAGAGCCACAGACAGAGAACGCAGAGAGAGTGCAGAGGCAGAGAGTGCACAGGGAGAGATGAAAGAGAGAGCTCACAGAGAGAGAGAGAGCACACAGCGAGAGAGAGTGCACAGATAGTCAGCACAGGGAGCGAACACAGAGAGAAAGACAGAGAAGCAGGGGTACAGATCCTACAGCGCACACACACACACAGAGCACACAGACAGAGCGCAGAGAGAGAGAGTGCACAGAGAGAGACAGAGTACAGAGAGAGAGAGATTGAGTTCACAGACAGAGAGCGCACTGAGAGAGAGAACACACAGACAATTCAAGATAACATTGTATAATACCGTAATTTATGACGGGCAAGTTTCTAGTTTTTATATGATCTACAAGTTATGTATATCTTAAGTGATGTAAGCTGCTGAAGAGAACAGAAAAATAAAGTAAGTAAGTGTCACAGTTTAGAACTGTAGCTGCAGCTTGATGACCTTTTGAGCCAATCACGTCACACAGCTCAGAAGTGTCAGTACCAGAAATGGTACACACTTCTCCTTCCATTAATGGCTTCCTCGCTCCTCAAACATGGAGCAATACAATGGCAATTAGGCTAGTTACACAGATTATGGAGTACTCCTGTAAAATACCTTCAATCTAGATAAAACTTGCGACTTCACATACAAACTAATTTTGTTATAATAGGACTCTTGCTCCTCAGACCCCAGACTGTGTATCCCCAGTAATCCCCAGTAGCCCATTAATGTATATTGGCATATGTTACTGTTATTGAACTTTGAGAACATTAGTTTCCTGCTCTGTATTACAATGGAAATGAGACCCTGCTAGTGAGTCTGTTTGATCATTAATGTATAATTTATCTGCGATTAAACTATATTCATCTAATGAGTATTTTAATTGCATAAGGAGATGGGAAGCAAAAAAAAGAAGAATATTATAGTCTATAGTGCTCATTACACAATCAGTGGCTCCCTATTCTACGTGATCACCGGCTGTAAGCGAAATTAGGCGAAAACAGTGAGCAGAAGAAATACTTAATATTTTCTAACCCTATATAATTGGGTAATAACCCTATATAATTGGGTAATAACCCTATATAATTGGGCCACTTGAGGTATGAAAAAGAATTCTGAGAATTTACTCTTGGTATTTGATTTACTCAACACATCATTCAGGTTCCTATCCATTCTTTATAAGAAATAGGTTTAACATTTTACCCTATTGGAAAGTATTTTCTGTACTCCAGGCAATCTTTTTAATCACAAGAGCATTCCCATCATCATAATCTGACACAGAGGGGAACTGATTAGCAATGATCTCATTTTATATGCAAGAAATTGTTCAATTGGATTCTTATGGAACTCATTTATAAGACTTACGAAAAACAAAGTAGTTAAATCCCTTTTTTGACAAATGTTGCATTCTTTAAAAGGGCACAGTGATGTCCTTATATCAGAAATTAGATGTTTTTTATTATCCATTAACTATTTAAATTCATATTCAGCAATTTAAAAAGCAATACTCAATATAAAACTTACTTTCCAAGTTCAGGCTCAGCTGCTACTTGTATCCACCCACTACAAGGTCAGTTTTAGGAGGTGGCTTGGTCTAGCAGGCAGCTGCTAATTTTCAGACACAACGAGCCACATTCAATTCCAAGCACACAGCGAGATCGTACTAGGCCGTATGTCTGCAGAGTGAGTTGCGGGCTCCGTTTATCTCATCCGATTGCGATGCTATTCAATTACTCAAGGCCGCAAGTTACTGTCCCAACGCCGAAACCATAAACCATGCACTGGCTCATAGGAGTTCAGGATGGGAACATGATCCATTAAGCAAGCCTGTAACCTCCCATTTCGAATCAGCCAATAGAAAATGAGACTGTCATTATTACGGCAGTAAAACATGGAGGTTACATGTCAATCAATTAGGTTCGGGGATATGCGATCAGACTCGCAAACCCGCAAAATAAAGAATTATGAGAATGAATGGCAATACTGTTCTAGTCCATGTGGGTGGCCTGATATGTATTAACTCATTGACACCTGATTTTAAAAATACATTTAATTTCCTGAAGATTTACGAGCTTGAGACTGTTGTGCAATTCATTCTAATGTCTATCATCGCTTTCCCTGTTATTTACAGTGCAGTAGTGATTTATTATTTGCTTTTACAGTGCTACGAATAGGTGTTTAACCCCTTGCGGGTCCTCTCTAGCACTCATAGGATTTTCTCCTTCATTTGCCATTTGCGGGTGTGAAAAAATTAGCGGGCTTGGGGAATTGTAGCAATTGAATAGCGATGTGCAATTTTAGCCTTGCGAAAGTGAAAGCTCAAAGGCTTCTGGAGGCTGTAAGTTACGGGTTTAACCATCGCAATATTTTCAAGGCCGTAACTCATAACCTGTTTGGAGCCCGCAAAAAGACACCAATTGAATAGCAAATTATCTTGCAGCCTCACTGTAGGGCCCCCGGATCACCGGAAACCTCAATTGAATTTGGCCCAAAGTGTGCTAACACAATGATTTTCATTGGCTGGAGACTTGTGTTAAAGAAGTTTTCCTTGGCAACAAGCTTTAGCTCTGGGGTAGCCCATTTATTCTATTATGAAATGTAATTGTTCTTATAGCCCTCTCAGTCAAGCCCCCAGGGGGGAGACAAACGCTCAACTTGAGGCTAATACTCTAATATTTGAAAATGAATTTAATATTGCAAATTGCTATTATAAATGATTAAACAGGAATATTATTTATGATCAGTGCATAATTAAAATAACTATAGACTCTTGCTATGGCATTACAGAGTGGTCCTTTAAGATCCAGTGCTAAAAATATCCTTATGATAAGAAACTCTCTTTCTTGAATTTTTGCGAGAGACCTTTCAAGGCACCTGCAGAATTGAAACTGCTCAACTGGAACATATACCTGTCAGAGCTCTATGGAGTATAGGTTATAGGAACCATCTGATATCTGTGCTTCACCCTCACACCCAGAGATATATACTTATCCTTCTAATAATTAAACGTGAAAGTTATCATGTTACGTGCTGTGCTGAGAAAATCAACCATGTTTTCTTCTCTCCACTTACAACCCAAAATTATTGTACATATGTATCCTAAGAAACATATTTCCCCATAAAATTATGAAGGTGTACAATTAGTGCATAACATAATAGTATAAGAATACATCTTGATACAAAAAGGACCTGCTCATAAAAGTTTCTTATTTCCTCAAGCTTCAGTTCTAGACTTTCCATTTCTGTAAAAAAGAGGACCAGTGTAGATAATGGGTTGTTCAAGTTCATTATATTAGAGATTGCACAGTATTTAAAGTTCCAAGCCAGCGATTACCAAAATATCTTTTGAAGGATACTCTATAAATTGATGAAGTCTTAGCATACCACCTGAATATTGAGGAGGAATCACTACCTACTGATTTGTTTGATATTCAGCATTGTTTGTGTTTCATTATTATGCAAATGAGTGGTACTAATTTGCTGTTTGATGTGTTAATTAGTATCAGTCTGCTTATTTTGTGGTGGTAAATGCAATGTCATGGTAGCCCTGGACTTTGGACTATTTGCTGGACTCTTTTGGGTTTACTGTGACTTACTATGTACCCCTGCATTTCAGACTAAGTAGGAAGGACTAAAACTTCTATTGTATTGTTATCTGTTTTTATCCTTTTAAGTTTATTCCATCTCCCAATTGCTCTATTCAGGGTCTAGACAGAGAAAGCATTATGTTTATTAGAGGTGCTAGACAGGATGCTACTGCTAGACTCCCTGTGGGGTAAATTTCCTGTAATTATCTGCCACTTCCTCTCATTGTTTATTGTATACACCCCTTGTGTCCTATCCCCTTTCATTATGTTGGAATTTTAAAAATAAATCAGTTGCTTCTGGATCATATAGTTAATGGTGTGGATCCTTGAGTTAATTTCTACTGGTATCACGGTTGCTACTCTGGTCAACTAACGACCTATATTCAGCCCAGCTGTATTCCTGCTGCCGCAAAGGTCTGAGGTTACTAGGAAGTGTCTGGCTAAGGTCCTGCTGAATTACAGAGGGGAATCCAAATGAACCCAAGCTGCGGGGTAGGTTCGGCTCTACTAAGCCTTCTCAAGCCCCATAAGAAGAGCATATCATCACAGTAACAATGTTATCACAAAGTCGGATCTGATCATAACTAATTAGAAATTTGGAACCATACATCAGCATTATGGAATTACAAATGACTAGTACAATGTATAATTGGGTTTTAATGTCCTTTAAGATGAAACCTACTTGTTGGGGTGAGATTACTTTTTTTAAACTATTTTAATCAGTGTATTAACTTAGTTTCCTATTTTGATGCAATTCCAGTAATTTTTTGGACCACCATAGTTTTAGAACCATTATAACAGTTTTCACAACTTATGTCAGACGGTTCAGATGAATCGCACAGTAAGGGGGACGTTGCACGACTGCATTGTATATCTGGGGACCTCAAATAGTCTTGAAGAGAGATAAAGAGGAAGATGTGATGAACAGCTTCAGATAAGCAAGGGATTAGCAAAGTGCAGGAGGGAAATTGCTTATCCTTATGCCATTCTCTCTGAATAATATTGGAGTGTCTTTCTCTGCCCACCTTCTCTCCCTGACATATTTTGGTACTTTGCAATTAAATTGAGATTTAAAATGCAGTCTGGTGGTTTTAAATAATGATGAAATTTCCAGATCAGTGACAAGTACGTAAAGCTGTGATGGCAGGTTGGTTTCTTCAGTTTAGCTCATGTCCCCTGGGCTTGCCCTCCTGGGACACCTATACAAAACTGCACAGATATAATTACAAGAGCTGAGCTAACCAAGCCCAGGGAACAGAAAGTAATTAATGTTCTCTCTTTGTGGCTCTTGTCTTGAAGTTTTGTTAATGTGTTTGCGAAGTTTTCAAACATTCGCTCCAATAGTGCAGCTCATTAGTTCAGATATAAAAAAGTATAATGTATAAACAGAAACAAATGGGGTCAAAATCTGAGCGATATCCTGTATAAAGAAAAGCCTGTCCCTGCATGTTATCTACTACACATAAGTGTTATCAGTTGCTTGGCGAACACAGATCTAGCACATGCTCATAATGATTTAAGAAATTCGTTGAAAAGTTTTGTTTTTGGCCTCACATGCACTTGCATCAATAATAATTAGAATAGCTTATATTGTGATTTACTCCTGTTTAGATTCAACTCAAAAAGTGTTAAAACGTAAAATGCCTCCTATGTCTTCTATGTATATTTTATTATCTTTTATTTGTAACGCACCAACATATTCCATATATCGCTATACAGGGGTTTAGGACAACAAAAAATACAATATGAAACATGGTAAAAAATGGAGGTCTGTCTTTGAGCTTAAAATCTTACTTATAAAGTGCTTTTTCCAAAGCACCTTACAAGACTAAAAACTTGCAGACTTAGGGCCTCATTCAATTGCGATTCGGCCAATTGAATAGGGCTCTATTTAAGCTACTGTTACTACTATTATTATGTCTTATTTCTATAGCACTAACATATTCTGTAATGCTATATAGTGAGGTATAGTTAGACATGGGTATGACAATACATAATTTGACAGATTGATACGGCCCTCATTCAATTGCGATTTGGCCAATTGAATAGGGCTCTAAATAAGCACATAGCATATTTTTTTTAAATAAGTTTTTAGTTAGTGAAGACCTTGCTTTTGGATAGATGCTCACTAACTAAAAGCTTCTGTAAAAAAATATGTTATGTGCTTATTTAGAGCCCTATTCAATTGGCCAAATTGCAATTGAATGAGGGCCTATATATTTACAGCCTTATTCAGTTGCAATTTTAGAGACGGTTTTAGTTAGAGAAGACCTTGCTTTTTTATAGAAGTTCACTAAATAAAAACTGTAAAAAAATATATACTATGGCCCTCATTCAATTGCAGTTTGGCCAATTGAATAGGGCTCTAATTAAGCGCATAACATATATTTTTTTAAGAAGTTTTTAGTTAGTAATCATCTATCCAAAAGCAAGGTTTTCACTAACTAAAAACTTCTTTAAAAAAAATATGCTATGTGCTTATATAGAGCCCTATTCAATTGGCCAAATTGCAATTTAATAAGGCTGTAAATATATAGTCAACTCATTTTGTATCAATCTGTCAAATGAAGTATTATCATACTCATGTCTTACCATACCTCACTATATAGCATTACAGAATATGGTAGTGCTATATAAGTAAGAAATAATAATAGTAGTAATACTACTACAACTACTACTCCTAATAAATATAAATAGCTCTTCTAGAATTCTAGAAAACATAAGACTTTTGTTATGGGATAAATAACTGCATTTTTTCTTGACCCAGAACCTTGGTATCACAATGAGCATTTGCTAGCACTTACCCCCTTCCGGCCTATGAGCCAAGAGAGTAATAACACATGAGTAATAGGTAACATATAGTGATTGTTCCCCAGTCAATAAGACTGATTCATGGAATGTAGGTTTGCAAATTGAGTTTAAATTTTAGACCCCCATGGTCACTAATACTTAACCATCCACCATGGAGGTCATTAAATGATCTCAGTGGCAGCTAAAAATTAACCCACACCATTGGGGTTTCTAACCTACCCCAGTGGCTCTTACAATTAACACCCTTCCCAAGGAGGTCTTCTAAGCTTTAACCTCCATGGCACGTAAAGTTAACCCATAAGCCACCGAAGTCCTGGCTTGTAAAATAAAACCACACCCTAGTGGCTCCTATAACTGATGCTATGCCACAAAGGTTCTTAAAGGACTTCCAAGGCATCGAAAGTTAACCCCATATCATGGATAACTGGGCCATGCATATTAATTGATGAAGATTCTGGTCCTCTTTATCGATTAAAGCCATGCATACGCATCTACTGGCCCATTGAAAGGGACCGCCTCATAAAACCTAAGTCTAAAGGAGCTCCTTCTAGGAGGAGCTTCCGTGCAGCAAATGTTTGCCTGCTCTTGACTTCCTTAAATATACATTTTGCAGCCTATGATTGGATGAAATATATGTAATTTCAGCCAATTATGTACTAGCTGGGCACCTGCTCATTTGTGAATGGGTAATTGATTAACACTCTGTGAATTCTGATTAGCTAGCCATGGTAGGTATGTATTTATGCAGAGTATATATGTGATTCTGGTAGCAGAAGCATGAGTATCAATAAGACCACCCTTGTCGTTGTGGCTTTAGGTCACAGCAGTGAAACATGGCACCCTATATGAGAGAAGAAAAGCGAGAAGTTCCATAAAGTAACAACTCTATGACTCTGAGCTTCTTATAAGTAAGTGAAATGTAAATGTTCTATGACAATGAAATTGAAAAGGATAAAATTAATTCAATCACGTAGTTAAAACATTTACTGTATATGGAATATTTTTCTTTGTTTGCTAAAGCAGCCCTTTAACTGATATCTTCATGCACAATAAACACTTTTGCAGACAAGTTAACTATATTCTTGCAATTGTTTATGGAATTAAAATAATCTCTTAAAATGTAAGATATGTGAAACAATCTAAAACTAATCCATAGGAATTAGACTAGACTAGAATAGTTTTCCAAATGGTTACAACACTTAAATTAAATAGTTTAGCCAGATTTAAACTGTTTCAATGAGTGAAGTAACTGTTTAGAAGCCAATAATAAATCATAAAATATGTTTTTTCAGCACTGCTGGTGAGTACATCTTAGATTTGTCTTAGTTGGATTAGCATAATAAACGTTCACATATCTTACAATCTAATCACACTTAGATTCTCAAAAATAATATGGGCTCTAAATTTTTCAGGTTAAATGATGAGTTAAAGGGTCCCTGAAGCACCATATTTATTCCATATTCTTACAAAAAACTTAATACTTGAGCAAAATGCTTTTATACAGTTCAATGTTCATAAAAAAATGTTTCTTAATAATTGTAATAAATTACATTTTAATGACAGCAGACATTTTGCCTTGACCCTAGCAGCAATGAAACTAAATAGCTTCCAGGATGAAGAAACCAAAGACACAAGCAGAGTCTATCAAATATATGATTTTTCTCTAAAATGCTTTTACATTCATGGCTGCTAATGTAAGTTTATCAGATAATTTATAAAGATGTGAAGTTTTTCTTAAACTTCATAGTTCCTTTAGGACTGTAGCACTATATAAACTAATTTATAATGTGTACTTTCTCACGTGTTATTGTATTGAAAACATATAAATGATGTACAAATCTTAGTGCAATGTCTAGATAAAATGTAGCTGTTTCGGATGAACTTATCCAGACTCTTCCCCCTAGCCTGTGTCCAATTGTATATTGTGATGTTAAAGGATTTGTGCAGTTCAACAAAGGCATTGCTTGAAAAATATGTACCAAACTAATAATATTAGCATATGTGTAAGCCATGAGCATAAAGCATTTCTGGGAAAATATCAATCTTTTAAAAGTTATGTTTAGAAATGCAGGAATCCATTTTGTGTTTGTTACATCAACTCCTCAGAGTTGAATAATGAGAGTGTGTCAGTGAAGAGGGGTTCGGAGAAGGAAGGAACAGATAGTCTATGTTAAGATAATTGGATCACTGTAACAATATCTCTCTAGAAATGTAAACACCCCTCCTGACACACAACTTATATATATATATATATATATATATATATATATATATATATATATATATATATATATAATAAATTATGGATCAAAACTGTCATGGGAAAGACATACTGCTCCATAGCACCAAATAGTTACCAATTAAGGTAATGTCAGATTAAGTTGGATTTTGCTATTTTTTGTGTCCCCTATTCATTTAATATATTTAATCCCCCAGTCCCTACACCCTTGTTCTCTAGATAAAGTTTTAAAACAAATATATATTTTTTTATTGTGCAGTGGCCTTTTAACAGTAATGTACTTGTTATGTACATATGGTGTACACATTTGATGGATTGGATGGACTGGATGTGCCTGTTGTTGAGGGTACACAGTAATATATTACCACAAATTACATCACCACTTACAATGTACAAGCTAGGGGGAGGGGGTGATCTTAGTCCAAAACAGAGTATTTTATATCTAAATGTTATACAAGCACAAATAAATAGTGCTTTTAAAAATATATATAATTTCCATATATAGTTCTGCTCTTTTTTTTTATTACTTCTGTGGTTCTTTAAAAGACCATTGTATGTTAGAGAAACCTCACATGTTCCTCCTTAATTTTGAGACACACGCATTTTCAAAGGTATATGTATATATTCTGAAAGTAGTCCTTCAAATCCAAATTGTTGAAGAAGTAGGAATTGGCTTTTAAATAGTATTTGTCAGATCATAAGTAATATATGCAAAAAAATGGACTCAGAAAATGAAAAGAAACCCCTCTGTCTACCACACTCTCTACAAAAACAGCAGTTTATTGAATATGTTGAAAAATAAAATCGAATATTCATAAAATTTATTTTTCAAGGCTGAAATCCAAAACAGTAAATAGCAATCGTACGTAGTATTTCAGGGCATGATCCTGATCAATTAAGTAAACACGTAACTACCAATTTAGAAACAGCCAATAGTAAATGAGACCGTCATCATTACGTGGAGGTTAAACCACAATCAATTAGTGTTTAGAAGTCAGATTTGCAATCAGACTCGCAATCCAGAAATGTTGCAATATAAAAAAATCAATAAGTCTCAGCTATGAAACATGGCACCCTACATTAGAGTGAACAGCAAGAAAGAGTCAGGCTCCAGAAGTTAACAGTCTGTTACTCTTAGAAGTGAGTAAATGTAAATGTTATGACAATACATTGGGGGTATATGATGCACCTTATTGTGGGGGGGGGGGGGGGGTATTGCTTTGTTCTCACTTGAGCTTCAGCTTTGGATATACATTTTAATTTTCTGTGTTTTCTGTGAAAACGGCCATTTAGATGTTGAATAAATTATCTCACAAATAGAAAGATAATGTTCAGAAATGAGGTCACGCAGGTCAAGGCTAGCTCCAGGCTTGAGAATAGACAATGTCATGGAGCACACAGTAGGTCCTACATGTGGTATTGACAAGAACAGGTGAAAGTTTGGGTTAAATTGCCTAAGAAATCCTCTAAGTAACACAGAACATTAAACCTTCACTGTGAATGGCCAAGGTTGAGTAGAAATGTATAGCATCAAATAGGTTGGATTGACTTATGTCTATATGACCATAAAATGGAGAACAATGGGTTAATTTATGAAAGTGGTGATATGAGAAGTAAACAAAAATCCTCATGTTTTATGTTTTTTTGTGAAGCCTATATATAAAATAAGAATTTGCTTAATCCCAGATTGAATAGCTTGGGCACAAAACATAGGACATGTGGGTATTTTATGTTTTAATTCCACTTATTTACACATATATCTGTTCAACTCTGCTTCTCTCAGCATTTAACTTTTATTTTCCTGTTCTCCAAGGTCTCTGCAGATGGTGACTGCAGCCATGAAATTCTAAGATGTTTGCTTCTAGGTAGTAAAGCTATGGCAAGTCTGGACAAGCTATTAAAAAAGTAAAGCTATTATACTATGAACAAGATCTACATAGTTAGAACTATGATATTCCCAGTAGTAACATACGGATGTGAGAGCTGGACCAGAAAAGAAGTCTGAGAGCCAGAGAATTGACGCCTTTGAATTGTGGTGTTAGAGTAGACTGCTTAGAGTCCTTGGACTGCAAGAAGATCCAATCAATCAGTACTACAGGAAATTAAGACAAATTGTTCATTGGAAGGTTTGATCATGAGATTTGAGCTCAAATATTTTGCCATATCATGAGAGAACAGGATTCCCTAATGCTGAGAAAAAAAATAAGGTACATGTAGAAGGTGACGTGGTAATTGAAGCAATAACATGAGCTTGACACATTTCAGAGGAGCAGTAGCTGATAAATGTGCCTGGCATGCTGTGGTCATAGGGTCCACAGACAGTTGGACATGACTGAAAAACTAAACAGCAATAACATAGAATACAAGAAGAAGACGTTATTTTCCAATACAGAAGAAGCTGATAGAATGGTGGGAGATGACCTGATTAATATAAAAGAGCGTAGATGCAATACAGGGAGAAGAGCATACACTCTAATACAGAATCCATGATTACGTAAGTCCCTGTCTTGCATTTCTAGGATAACATCAATCCCTGCTATGCATCCCAGGACTCATTTACTGCTATAAGTCTGATTGCTTGTACAGATCAAAGCTGAGTCTGATGTGAGTGTCACTTGTGAATGTTAATAAATTACAGCAGTTGACAGAAGAGGAGCCCGCCTGAGAGCACTACACATATGGAGAGACAAATTGTGCTGCCCCGTGATCCTACATTAATATGTACTGGTCCCAAGCAGCGCAATTGGATAGAGAGCAATGAGCTGTGAGTGTTACAGGCAGATGCTGGGTCTTATCTCTTGCCAGCAGCAATCTGATTTTAATCAATGCCTCAGCTTCTTGATTAAACAGAATGAGGGAGGTCAGATGCTTATGTTTGTGTTGTCTGTTTTCTTGAGAAATACATCCCTGGTTAAATAGCAATCACTGAACCAAAGCATCCACAGAGACTTGTAAAGTAAGACACGTTTAACCCTTTTATGGCTGTACAAGGAAATACTGCTCACATCTGTTCCTAAAACCAAAACCAAAACCCAATAATGGCTGATACTTAATTCAGGGTTTGCTGTTTCTCCTGCTCAGGGTAGAATTGCCTGGTTTTGCGAGGCTGAATCACTCTATTACTATTATTATTATTTGTTTGTTTGTAACATATTCTGTAGCGCTATACATGCGTTGGGATGAAGGCAAAACAATATTAACACATTACAAAAAATGGAGGGCCCTGTCTTTGAGTTTAGAATCCGGTGTCCATAGAGCTTTCCCCAAAGCACCTTGCAAGATTGAAAACTCTCAGACTTACAATCTAAAGACTTTATTGAATGAGACCAGACTGATATACTAAGACATACTGTATTTCTCCAAGGGCACAAAAGAGGTTGCTCTCAGAGAGGGTTATCAGGTCTACATAACTAACCTACTAAAGTTAGCTCCTTCTCTGACCGAGCGCCTCAGACATGGACCCCTTGCTCACTGTGCCTTAGGGAGCTCAGCTATACCCTACAGACGAGGCCCACAGAAGCCGAAACGTATGTCTGGGGTTTGATGTTTCTCCTGTTCAGGGTAGAATTGCCTGGTATTTTAGGGCTGGTTCACTGTATTGAGGAGTTCAAGTCCCAGTTGGGTACAAGGGAGCAAAAAGTGGCTGCTCTAATTCCTTCTCTGATTGAGCACCTCTAATTTCTCTTTTCTTTTGTTTTCTTATCTCATCTGCACAGAAATCTAACAACAAATTCTCAGATTAGCACAGATCTCACCATATGCACAGTTATGTATTATTTACTTACTTTTCTATAATGCTCCATTATCCAACTCACAGTACCTAGCTATGGCAGATAAAAAAAAAAAAACAATGTCCAACTAGTCTGTCTATTCTATCTACCTAAAAGTTTGCGTTAATTATGCCGCAGGGTGGCTGTACACATGTGTGATGACCCAGATTTGGGGGGCCACACATCACTCTACACCACCTGCCTTTTGCTTACAGGAATTCCTCTGGGTTGTCAACTTTTGGGGTCATCTCACACATTAATGTTAGGAGTTGATATTCATGTCAGGAAGGCTACACCACAGGGAGGCCAGTATTGTACGCTTGCCACCAAAGTGTCTATATGCCCCCCCCACTACTTCCCCTGCCCATCAAAACAGATAACCTTCATAACTGGACTCCCTGAGCCCCTGGTAATAAACTCTATCACACAACCTGGGAAATTGCTGCATGTAGATATTAAGCACGCCTGGGTACCACCTTTACATCAATAAATCAATACCGTAATAAATACTGCTGTTAAGGCCACACACACACACACTGCTCCGTATAATACACACTGTCCTGTGCAAATAACATCATATAGTGACCTCACATTAATTATTGAGGCCTACCTTACATTACACATAGCACCATAATGCCATAGTCCTTTGCAAGCCCCATGTCCATTGCAATGTTTAGCAATCACATGGGCCGGGGTTGTACTTAACAGAATCCAAGATTCAGGTACCAGGTTCCCTTTAGGTCTCACAATAGTCCATAGTCCAATAAGTTCAGTGGGGGGCCCTTCTGAGCATGAAAGCATGCTTTAAACCAGGGGTGTCCAAGTTCAGTCCTAGAGGGACATACGTAAGCCTGGAATTGAGGATTTCCTTTCTGTGCACAGGTGAGTCAATCAGCATGACTGAAGAAGTTATTCACCCACCTGCATGCAGCAGGGATATGCTCAAATCCAGGAACGTGTGCAGCCCACCAGGACCGAACTTGGACACCCCAGCTTTAAACATTACCATGAAAAAAAGCAGGGGATATGTAAGTGAGCTGGGTTCTGAATGCATCTGATAGAGGAGAATTAGTAGTGTATGAAAACATTTTTACATGAAAATATCCCAAAATAAACATTAATTAGCTCACCTTGAAGTTAGCAAAATTTCCTATGTTTTTTGTCATTTGCATTTTATCGTATACACCCCTAGAAAACTCCACCTAAATTAGCATAACATTCAAATTCAGAATCAGGCTAATACATTGCATCATTCTTCACCTCAGTGACTTCTGGCATGTGCTCAGTACAAGAACTGCAAAAGTTACTTCCTGTGCTCTGTACCAGAAAGGTAAAAATATGTATCTTGTTGTATTTCCTGTGTGTACACGGCTTATGTAAGCGTCCTGTGACCAGCTTTATTTTATTTTTGTGCAAATAACTTTGTAAGTAAACATAATTTTTCGATATAACACATGTTTCCATACACTACTAATTCTCCTCTATCAGATGCATTCATAACCCAGCTCAATTACATATCGCTTTATGTAAAAATTGAGGAAACTCCATTTACACTAACAGTGCAAATAGCATATATATGTCTGTAGAATTAATTGGTGGGCAGTTATGACTCATATAGATTACTGCTCATTGGCTCACAGTGGCAACGCCCAGTTAAACATTTGAATCCGTTTTTTTGTGATTTGAGAGCATAATTTGAAAAAGAAAATATACAGTGGCACATTATCATGTAACCTCTTTCAAATGCAAAAATGCAAAAAAAAGGTTTTCATGTCTCCTTAAATTCCTTAACTGTATTTGACCCAACCTCTTCAACTGTGGCTAATTGACTTATCTACTACACTCTCACACAATACCCGCAGGGTTGTAAAGGGACAGAAAGTTGGTGATCAGGGAGGGGAATGGGAATGCAGACTGGGAGTGGGTTTGGAGACTGTCTAATGAGACTGTGTAATGAGTCTGTCTAATGAGCGGTGCAAGGAAGGAGAAAAATAGAACTCGGACAGGGCATGGACGGGGAACGGGTCTGAGTTGAGAAGCATGTGGATCAAATAAGTGTTGTGGGATGTAGGTGGGGATCAATGAGGCAAGATATGGAGGGGCAAGACATGGGTTAGGACTATCAAAAGACAGCAATAGTAGAGAGGAAGCCATTGGGATTGGACCAAGGAATAGACGTGCGATGAACATTGCATGTGATGAAGGCAGAGGGATTTTGTATTTGTTGGAGTGGGTTAAAGTCAGTGGGAGAGCTAGTGAAGAGGGCACGGTGCAAAAAAACGTTTTTTTTTACCCCTAGGCCCCCTCAGAAGCACCATCCAACCCCAACACCCCCAGGCCCCCCTTAGCCCCACCATTCACCCCCAACTCCCTCAACAGCATATTTGCCCCTTAGCAGCAAAATTCACTACCCAATCCTCCGGGGCCCCTTGGGAGCACAACTCATCCCCCCCAAATCTCCTCAGCAGCATCATTTAGCCCCACAAAAAAGGGTGCCCTTGTTGCACCATTCACCCTCCCCCCAAGCCCCTCAGCAGCCATATTCACCCCAACAACCCCAGGCCTTCCTCAGCAGCATCATTCACACCCCAACCCCCTCAGATGCCATATTAACCCCCAAACCCCCCAGGGCCCCCTCAGCAGCATCATTTACACCCCAAAAAGGCCCCCCATTGCACCATTTACCCCCAAGCCCCTCAGCAGCCATATTCAACTCCCATCACCCCCAGCTATATTCTCCCCCAGGGCCCTCTCAGCAGCACCATTCACCCCCGGAAAAAAACAAAAATAACAGGCCCCCCTCAGGAGCATCATTCAACACCTCATAACCCCCAGGGCCATTTGTCACACTTCATTCACCCCCCTCCTCTTACTTGTGCCTTGCAATCCCTGTCCCGAATGCTATTGATCAGAGGTTGGGTATCCTTCCCCTCCCGGAGCTTCATACTGCAGTGTCACGTGACATCACTAGGAGTTCCCCTCCCCTGCAGTATAAAGCTCCGGCAGGGGAAGGATACCCAACCTCTGAGCAATGGGATCTGGGACAGGGACTGCAAGTAAGAGGAGAAGAGGGAAGGGGAGGGTTGAATAGTGTGACAAGGGGCCCTGGGGGCTTTGAGGGGGGGGGGATGCTGCTGCTTAGGGGCCCCTCACAGAGCAAGGGCCCTGAGGGGCCCCTCACAGAGCAAGGGCCCCTGGTTAAAGTAACCCACAGCCGAGCTTAGTTAAAGTTAGTGGGTCTTTGACCAGGCTATGAATAGGATGGGAAGTAAGGAAATTATGGGGTTAATGTAGGAGTGTGTAAGGTAGGAGGGGTCATGACATTAGAGGTGGGACTAAATAAGCATAGCATCAGCCATTTTTGGTCAGTGGGCTATAGGTTTTCACACACCCTCCTCCCCCGTCCAAGGGTTTGGCTTGTAGATTAGTTTGGTTTATTTACGAATAAGGTATCATTGTCACAGCTTGCCCACAGTGGGTTACAGCAGTATAAGGTATTGTGGGGGGAGCAATCAGGGGTCACAGGGTTCCCTTGAAAGGCAGTGGTGGGTGGGCAAGGACCTCTTTTTGTTTTTTTGTTTATAATATACAAAGGTTTGGGCTGAGAGACTGATGAGGAGTGAGTTCCAGTAGTCCCCACAAATGAAGATACGGGTGTGAATTATATTTGCATATTTATAGAAAACTAATAAATTCTGCTGTTTTCAGTTTTTATACACAATTATTCTTTACTTCAAACTACCACTTTCTTTACTGGGCTGCTTCTTGCAGCTTGTGTAAAATAATGAAATTTACATTCGTCCTGTTGAATGCATTGGTAGTTTTAGTTGCCACAATGAAAATGTTCTAGATAGAAGCTTCCTGTCTCCTCTCACATCAAGGAAACTAAAATGGCAATGATTCCACTACAACATCTTTGCAAAGATAATACATTTAAGAACATTTTTTTTTAATAATATAAAATACATTGGCCCCTATTCAATTGCGCCATTGTTGGTTACTGGAGCCTTTAATGTAGCCCGTAAACAAATTTGCTATTCAATGGGTGTCTGTCAGCTACCCGCAAACCATCTGCGGGTTACAGGCTGAATAGCCCTGTGATGTCAAAATAATAACTCCGACTCAGCTAACCCTTAGATCTTTCAAGCCCGTAAAATGTTACAATCGCAAATCGCTACAAGTCCTCAAGCCTGCAAATGTTTTCACACCGTGAATGGCAAATGTAGAAGAAAATCCTACTAGTACCAGATAGGACTCGCAAGGGGGTTAAACACCTGATCATTGCACTGTAAATGCAAATAAAACATCAATACTGCACTTAAAAGATGGGAAAAGTGATGAAAGACATTAGAATTGATTGCACAACAGTCTCAAGCTCGCAAATCTGCAATACATTTTTTTTATTTTTATGTTTAATTTCCATGTCATATCAATCTCAGGAAACAAGGAGTTAATAGAACAGTATCGACATTCATTTTTATTATTTTGTACATTGCCGGATTGCGAGTCTGATCGCATATGTGACGTCTAAACTCTAATTGATTGACGTTTAACCTCCATGTTTTACTGATGTCATGATGACGGTCTCATTTACTATTGGCTGTTTCTTAATCGGTAGTTACGACCTTGCTTATTTGATCATGATAATGTTCTCAAATGCATGGTTTACGGTTTTGGCTTTTGGCCCTTAAATTGCGGGCTTGTTCAATTGAATTGCTCTGTAGCTGTAGCAATTGAATAGGGTCCACTTTGTCTATTTTCAAGTGTATTTCTTCAAAAGTGGTCATTTAATCTTACAACTATCATATTATGGCCATACTGTCCTCAACATATCCAATGGAGCAAGACTAATTTAATCAGAAAAGCGTCCTCTCAGATCCTCTTACCCCGTTAGGGCCTCATCCTAATTTATACATATTTTCTAAATTAACTTAAAACATAAAATATCACCTTTCTTATGTTTTCTATGGGAGATGTTTATCAACTGGGTTTAAACCTTGGCTCTATTTAAATAACTCCTTTAGAAAACATATTTAACTCCATTTGTATAGCCCCTCTTTTATGATTGCTTGATAAATATACACTAAAGTCTCAGTTATCAGGTTTCCTGTCAGATCCTTCTTTTTCTCACACTCTGATGAGGTTTCTAAGGTTTCCTTTGTGGTTGTTCAGTCGTGTCCAACTATCCAATACCCTTTAATGTTTTCTTTGCAAAGATACTAGAGTCGGTTTTGAGTTCCTTCTCCATTGGACCACAGTTTGTTTGACCTCTCTTCTATGACCTGTCCATCTTCGGTGACCCTACATGATATAGCTCACAGCTTCATTGAGGTACACAAGCCCCTTCACCACGACAAGGTAGTGATCTAGAAGGAGAATTCTGGTTTTAGGCACATGCTCCACAGCCCAAGGAGGTTGCACTAAAATTGCACCTACATATACCCAAAAGGATGGCCCACAATGCAAAATCTAATGACTCTTGTCATACTTTCACTGGGTGGTACAATTTAAGTAATAGATTACCATACATATATATTTTAATTTATGGATATAAACTTGTAACCCAACTGGAATTAAAACAAAATAATACAAAATAATATATGAAACTGCTGTACTTTTTCCCATTCGTGCAATAACTTAATTTCTGTAAAATATGAGCTAATTACATTAACTAATAAATGATGAGATAATGTTGCTCCTTTGATAATAGGCGGCCAGTTGCTTCCATACTTCATTATGCTGCTGTCATACTCCTGAGAATGGGGTTTATTTCATCAATACCACTCAATCATCTCTCTAGTATCCTACTGGAGATGTGGCCTGTGTGACCTATAGAAAGCTCATTCATTATGGTGTCATTATAGCAAGATTGATGAGTGATAACATCCTTAAGAATCATAACTGGATGAAAAAGATCTCGAAGTATGTAAGGTTTTAGTAGAAAAAGGGCAGATATAAAAGCTTTAAAAATGGTATTTTAACAGGGAATAAAAATAAACTATTCTTGACCCTTTCTAGCAAGATTTTCTGCCAAAATACTGTCTCTCTTGAGTGAACGCTCTTCATCTGTCTTCACTTTGTGGATGACATAAAACATATAGGCCCCCATTCAATTGAGGTTTCGGGAGATCCGGTAGCCCATAAGCTAGGTAGCTAGCTAATTTGCTATTCAATTGGCATTTTTTTGCGGGCTCGGATCGGCTTCCGACTTACGGGCTTGAAAAAATGGAGAAGATTAATCTTGTAATTTACAGCCTCCAGAAGCCTTTGATCTTTTCACTTTCGCAAGGCTAAAATCGCAAGCTCGCAAATGTATTCACATCCGTAAATGGAAAAAGGAGAAAATCCCATAAGTGCTAGAGAGGACCCGCAAGGGGGTTAAACACCTATTTGTATCACTGTAAATGCTAATAAAAAATCACTACTGCACTGTAAATAACGGGGAAAGTAATTGCACAACAGTCTCACGCTTTAAAATCAGCAGGAAATAAACTTTACTTTTATGTGTCATTTCAGGGTTAAATCGATCTCGGGTATCGAAGAGTTAATACATATGAAGCCACCCACGTGGACTAGAACAGTATTGGCATTCATTTTCATCATTCTGTATTTTTAAGGTTTGCGAGTCTGATCGCATATCGGATCCCTGAACCTAATTGATTGACATGTAACATGTTTTACAGCCGTAATAATGACAGCCTCCTTTTCTATTGGCTGATTTCAAAGGGGAGGTTAAGGGCTTGCTTGATTGAACATGTTCCCGCTCTGAACTGCTCCGAACCAGTGCATGGTTTATGGTTCAGCTTTGGGACAATAACTTGCGGCCTTGAGGAATTGAATAGCATCGCAATCTGAGATGAACTGGAGCCTGCAGCACACTCGCAGATATACGGCTGTCTGCGATCGAGTTGCGGGCTCCGAATTGAATATGGCCCATAGCGTACACTTGGATATACTAACTGAAGAGTGATTGCATATATTGA
The DNA here is from genome assembly GCA_027410445.1 of Discoglossus pictus. Classification (NCBI taxonomy): domain Eukaryota; kingdom Metazoa; phylum Chordata; class Amphibia; order Anura; family Alytidae; genus Discoglossus; species Discoglossus pictus. The sequence continues at coordinate 32,922,208 of CM050163.1, forward strand.
TATGTAGCTGGTTAGGACCGCCAAACAAGACTTGTGGTCTATAAAGACAAAGCCCAGGGTGGCTGCATGTCAGTGCTAGTCATGCACAATGGTTATCCTCATGCATCTTAGGCATCTCTGCATTTCAGTTTCCATTTCTTTTCCCCTCAATCCCCTATTTCTTTTCACTATTTTCTCTCACTTATTCTTTATCTATGTCTTTTATTTAAAATTTCTCCAGATTTTCCCCTTATCAATTTATTTTTCTTTCAATCCACTCCATCTCCCTCCTTTTCTCCCCCTTCTCTTTGTCAATACCCCTCCCTTTCCCTGTCCCTATCCTCTCTTGGTATCACTCAATCCCTTCCTAGTCATCTATTTTGCTATATCCATTTTACCCTTCTGTTACCCCATGGATAATCCTGACAAATATATTCTGATTCTGACATAGAGGTATATAGGTTAAAGGTATATAGAAGTTTCCTGGGTTTCAAATGTTTCCTAAAAAACAGCCACTGCTTAGTAGAAAAATATTTATTATATTAAGTTGAATGTCCTTACAGATTGTAATGCTATCTGGATTTGCACACCCCTAGGACACTTACATAACAGTGTACTTGGAGCAGAGCAGCTAGGTACAGCGTGTGACCTCCAAAGGAAGTGCTGCCAGTCACATGGTTGGTGGGGTCTCAGCTAAAATTTTCCACAAGGAGACAGAGAGAAAAAAAGACCAGCAGCAGTTGATGCAGGGAACAGACAACCTGCAGGGTTGGAATCTAGTGTGAACGTGCTGTACAGATGGACTCTTATATGAAAATTCAAAGCACTTTCTAAAATGTGCCAGGCTACACATCCCAGGCTGCTTTGCAGCACGTACAGCAACCATAGATTGTGATACAAAAATTGTTTTCCTGCACTACTGATTCTCCTCTATCAGATGCATTCATAATCCAGGAAACTTAAATATGCCTTTAAACCTGCTCTGTATTCACCTTTTTGATGACAAAAATGTATGTTATTTGTCAGATGCTCACTGTTTTATTTAATTTGGTTTCTCTACTATAATTAATAATCAATTATGTCTATATACCAGTAAATAAGGTGCATGGCCTTATTTAAAAGCTGACCTAACCTAACATGTTTCTCTTTCCTAGACAAAAGTTAAATGGTGAGTCAATCAATTCTAATCAAAATCTTTCCAAGAAGCCAATATACGAGGTCAATGCTTTAAAGGAGGCATGAACAAGGTAAATCAATCAGTTTTTCCAATAAACACAAGTTTTTTCCCCTTTTTTGTTACAGAGCGAAACTCTTAAAGCATCACTGAACTCTGGAAATTTTTAATTGATTTAAAATTAGTCTCTTCTATACTTTTATAAATATTTTGTCTGAAATATATGAAATGTTTTGTTCATACTTGGTTTATTTTGTCACTATTGCTCATATTGAAATTCTGGCTAGGCCAACAAGGTCCAGACTTAGCACACACCTTTGCATTGGACACATTTTTGTTGTCCCTAGTTAATGAATTTAAAGTTGTCCCTATGTGCACACTATGCATGTGCACTACATGCGTGTGTGCTGTCATTTGTCTTGTGTGCGTGTACATGGTGCTCTCTGCTGACCTCACGTGTGAGCATATGCCGCGATAACCCCTTGGGGAGGCCATTTGCTTCCAAGCTCATCCATTTTGCTAATTAAAGCACCAGTTACACACGCTGGTTGCCAGTGTCAAAGCTAATTAATGGAGGGCCCCGGTACACATTTTGGGCCCCCTCTGGTGCCAATATATATATATATATATATATTTATTTATATATATATATATATATATATATATATGTTGTGCTCCACAGCAAAATGTGCCCATTATTAAAAAAAAAAAATATATATATATATATATATATCATCCCCTGATTAATAAATGTCTGTACTTTATTTAGTGTCATTAGAAAAGTATTGTGAGCTTTTCTCACCAGTTTATTCCAGTTTATTAGCATTTTTTTATTAAATACTTTATGCCTCCAATATGATGTATTTGTTTGCTAGTATTGTGAGTAAAACATATCTGCACATAGTTTGTTTATCTGTGTTTATGGTATTGCATGTAAATGTTATTGCGATGAGCAGAAACAGCCAGACCACGAGTGGAGTGCAGGATTCCCAGTTGGAGCTGTCAGCAAATCTCAATATCCTCATAAACCAGGAGAATACAATATATTTTACTATTACTTTTGAAATATACATCACATATACGGTCTAAATAGTAAGATAAATAATATCAATGAACCGCAGATTTTAACCACCTCTTCCATATTTATACTTAGTTAACTGTCAGTTTTACCCTTATCCCTTTACCCTCTCGATAAAGTTTTCCATTCCCACTTACGCAGCAATCTTCAAACTATATAGCTTGACCGATCTATCTTTTAAATATACTCTGTCTCTTGCATGTGTTGGACCCTTCTTTTACTTGATGTTCAGTCCTTCAGTCGTGTCTGACTCTTGGGGACCATATGGCACATCTGTCTGCATTTCTGGTTGTGCTTATCCATACAGTTTTCATGGCAAAGATACTGGAGTGAGTTGGCAGTTTCTTCTCCGCTGGACCTCAATGTGTCTGACCTCTGTGCTAAGTCCTGAGCATCTTGGGTGACCCAACAAGGTAGTAATCCGAAAAGGGTTCATGTACTAACCACTCAGGGTGCAGTTTCTCAAGATTTTTGTTCTGTAGAATATCAGACTGTCTGTGTCCATAATAATAGGTCATCCCATATAGACAAGTCAATCCCTCATTAAAGAAACTTCAAAATCTTAGACATATGTCACAGCCTCCTTCAGCGAGGTCCCATTGACAGGGGGACAATGATTGGATTACACTGTAAATCTTAAAAAGACACTAAGACTTATATCCCCTTCTTGATATCTACCTTATTGTAGTGAAGGGGTTTGTGTACATTAATGAAGCGGTGAGCCATGTAGGGTCACTCAAGATGGGCAGGTCATAGCAGAGAGGTAAGACAAATTGTGGTCCACTTGAGAAATAACTGGCAACCCACTACAGTATCTTTGCTAAGAAACCTTACATATAAGCACAGCCAGAGACATAAATAACGATAGATGTGCCTGACGTGCTGCTAACCATAGGGTCGTGGAGAGTCGGACATGACCAACACTGATTTTTAGCTGAGAAAAGCCACACTAAATAGTTACTTCTATGACGATGATGTTATCCTATAGTGCACACTATTAAAGGGCCACTGTTCTCATACTTTTTACGTTTACTCTTCTAAAGAACTATTCTGGAAAATTGGTAATATGTTTTTAGAATGTCAAAAAATACTTTATTACTTTTTTATTTTTTATAACTTTTTATTTAATTACGCTACTCTGGAATCATTTGACCGACTTCCTGAGGTGGGAGGATAGTTTGAATACTCAGGAAGTTTTAAATGTATAGGGGCTAGTGATCTTTAGCTTACAAGGATACACCAGTCTGAGAAAGTAACATCCAGCATCAGACAAGAAAACAAGATAGACCCACTTAATAAATAATTGCATATAAATGTTATAAAATAACTTTTTGCTCTCATTTTATCATGTTTAGTTATTAAAATGTCTTATAGGAAATCTGCCCACAGTGGTAATTTAATCATTTTCCTTTCTCAGGTGTCCATTTCTTACTTCTTAGTTTTGCCTATTCTCCTCTCACTAGTCTCTTCAGAGTATAATATGTTAACCACAATCCAAATGCCTTATATTATCATTATATCATATACTAGGAAATTGCCCGTCAAAAATTACAGGAATGAAATTGTAAGGCTGGAAAATGCTGTTTGCCACACAATGTGAGGCTTTTGCTCCTCTGAGCACAATATGCGTGGCGCGCGCTGACAGCTGTTGGTTTTATTTTCAAAGTCCCGTCTGCTTGGCATTGTTCGTGTAGGTGTTAGTGTCTTCACCGTCGTGTATTCTCTAAGTTCTCATTTTCATCCTGTTTCAGAAATGTTACGTTTTTTCGGCCGCCATTTTTTCCCCTGCTTCGGGATTTTCGTTCGTTAAAATAGACAAAATATGCCTCAAATTAACTTGCAACCTCACTCACAGGCTCCCGGGCTCTCGCCCTGTGCTGTGAGTGAGTTTTTAAGTCATATTTGTTTTTGCAGACATTTCCAGTTCGGTGGTTCGGCCTTTAAAGTCGTATTTTTGAGAGCCCCGCAGTCCATTTATGTGCTTCGGGTCATAAGTCATACGGGCTGTAAGTTTTGCATCCGTCGCAAAGTCCAGGGGCCTCGCGATGAAACCTCTATGCAGCTAAGTTCCACGTCTCGGGATAAGCTCCAGCTAAGTCCCTCGTGTCCACCCCTGCAATGAGTGCCTTCCCCTCATGCCTCCGGCGCTCATTGCAGCCTAAGTCCCTCGTGCCTCAGTCTGGCAAAGCTGTTTGCCACACAATGTGAGGATTTTGCTCCTCTGAGCACCATATGCGTGGCACGCGCTGACTGCTGTTTTATTTTCAAAGTCCCGTCTGCCTGGCGTTGTTCTTGTAAGTGTTAGTGTCTTTGCCATCGTGTTTTTTCTAAGTTCTGCATGCCTGGCCAGCCCTGCAATGAGCGCCTTCCCCACATGCCTCAGACGCTCAGTGCAACCTAAGTCTCTTCGCGAGGCTCGCAGTGCAATGAGCGCCTTTGGCCTAAGTCCCGCTTGCCTCTACTACTTGCCTCGCTTTGCGAGGCTCACGGTCGACGGCTCATCTTGCTTCGCAAGGCTCGCAAAGCGTGACGACAACTCGAAATACTATATAGGTGATCATTTATCATCTATGACATTAGGTGATATCGCATCTGACTAATGGAACCATCCATGATATTACCGATGACATTACACTAGACCAGACAAGAAAACGTTTTTCAACATAGACTCTATATTTCCCATATGACTTTTGGCAATCTCCAAATGGGGTTTGACATGTTTTTATACAGCAATATCTTTCTTCTTGTCACTCTTCCATAAGGCCCAGCTTTTTGGAGCATCCAAGTTATAATTGTCCATGGGCTCTTTATTCTAGATTGCTTCCCTGACTAAGCAGAATGGCAATTGTGCCATATTCTTAAACAGTGGATTTAACAGTGTTCCAGGGGTTGTTCAACAATTGGATATATTTTATAACCCAACCCTGATTGGTGCCTCTATCTGGTTTTACTATCTGGTTGGTCTGAGTGATGCCGTTGGTTTAGATATGGTCTCTAACAAACTCTGGGGTCTTCTAGAATTAAGTGTGTTTATTTTTTAGATCATGTGATACTTTAATTGCACATAGGTGAACTTCAAATACTTTACATGACTTCAGAAGTCAATTGGTTGCAAAATAACTTATTTAGGTGTTTCAGAGCAATTCAACTTTTAAGTTTTTTTCCACTTGAGATATTGTTTAAATTGCATTTTATACCCTCAGACATTTTCTAAATGGCCATTAATGCCTAAACATTAGTTTATTTTGTACTAGCTAATTGCCCTTTAAAAATGACGGGATTAAAATAATAAGGCTGGCAATGCTGTTTACCACACAATGTGAGGCTTTTGCTCCTCTGAGCCCCTTGGGCACCCTTCGGCACTTATTGCGAGCCTCCCCCTGTGTACTTCAACTTTCCTGCTTTGCACTGATCACCTTCGGCGCTCATCGTAAGCCCCACGCTGAGCACCTTTGGCACTCAACGCGGGGCTAACAATGAGCGCCTTTGGCGCTCATTGCAAGTCTCTCCCGCTCGCGGCGCACATTGTGAGCCACGCAATGAGCGCGTTCATTGCGTGCCTTTCCTCCTGTCTTCTGTTTCGTTAACCTGCAAGTTTTGTGCTTGGGAATGCCATGTGTGTCTTTTCACCATCTCCCCCTCCCCCCCGTCCCTTTGCTGTGTGTTTCTCCTCTGAGTGTCTGCTGTATGTGTGCGTGTTACGCGCTGAAGGCCGTTTGTTTTAAAGTCCTGCGTACCTGGCATTGTTCGTGTAAGTGTTACTGTCTTTGCCATCGTGTATTTTCTAAGTTCCACGTGCCTGGCTTTGGTCAGCCTCGTTTTCATCCAGTTTAAGAAATATTTACATTTTTCGTCTGCCATTTTTTTCCTTGCTTAGCCTATTTTGGATTGACGAAAACCCCCAAATATGTTTCAAAAACACCCTCAACCTCACTCCCAGGCTTCCTGGCTCTCCCCCTGTGCTGTCTGTGAGTGTGTTATTATATTTGTTTTTACGATTTTTTGACTTACGCGTTTGGCTCGCAGTTGCGACCCTCACTCTGCCGCTGGCTTCAATGATCCCCTTCAGCGCTCATCCAGCCTACGTCCTGCGCCATACACGGCTCGCTTTGCATGGTCGTAACTGCATTACCAACATCGCAAACGTCACCAACACTGACAACTATATATGTGATTGATATATATGATACTATGATAATATTCTATAATAGTTAAAGGGGTGTAATCTATCTATCTATCTATCTATCTATATTTAAATGATCCTAGTATCATATGCCCTTCTGGATCGCTACCTTGTTGTGGAGAAGGGGCTTGTGTACCTCAATGAAGCTGTGAGCTATGCCATGTAGGGTCACCAAAGATGGGCAGGTCATAGCAGAGAGGTCGGAAAAATTGCGGCCCCCTGGAAAAGGAAATGTCAACCCACTCCAGTATCTTCGCCAAGAAAACCATATGGATGAGCACAACCAGACACAAATATGCCTGGCATGCTGTGTCCATATGGTCACAGAGAGTTGAACATGACGGAGGACTGAACAACAGCAACAAGTATCATATATCAATTGAGCATTATTTATATAGCATATTATAGATAACATTAATTAACTACATATGATTACACTGAATCAGTTGTATATATCAATTTAACTCATTGTTGTTGTTTATTTCCTTTTAACAGGTAAAGAAACTCCAAGTGCAGAAGACGGCCAAGGCTTTAACGTGAATCCGCTGTATGAAAGTGTGTGCGTGGTTGTCTGTGTATGTGTGTGGGTGTGTGTATCCTGGAGTTCCCCCGCCAGCCTGGAGCAGTCTGTGTTATACAGCAGACAACATGGCATGTTCCTGTCAACAACAGCTGGTGGGAGCCCGTCTGTTTCCATGGCAACGCAGAGGATTCCTGCAACATGTTACTGCTCTGTCTCTTCTTGTTTCTCCTGCTGGTCCCTCTGGGTCCTGGGGAATCTCACAAGACACCGGAGACTGATGCTATCCACTGACGCTCTATTGCAGGGGTCCCAGAGTGATATTAATCATCTTCCATCTTTATCCCATCTCTGCTACAAATACCTTCCTAATATATATTATCCCAGATACTCATAATGTAGAATCATATACTAAAAGGCACTGTTGTTTCTCAGATGATATTAAAAACAAATCATTTGTGCAACGGAACGTTACAGCAGTTTCCAGTCCACCCAGTTGATGGCTGCAACTTTCAGAGAGTTTACAAGGAGACACATTGTGCAAATATCTCTACACGTTTCACCCGTTATAGGACTTCCTCAGGAAATAGTGATAAACTACGCCTTTCCAGTCATATACTTATTATGTTCTGCAATATATTGCCAATTACTGGAACATAGTTAAGATATGAGCTTGTAGTTCTTCCATTTAAGTTGTTATAGTAACACATGTTATGTTCCATATGTGAAAATAGGATGCAATGGAACCCACTTGGTTCAGTTGATCCGCTTTCTGGGATGAGAATTTGAATACACAAGGAGCTTCAATCTGTACAAACCAGACAGCTCACTGTAGTCCATATATATTCTTCATGCACCAAATCTGTCAAAGGTTTCAACTGTTGCATTTTAATGCGAGGCAGCAGGTCAACCGGTGGCCTTAAAGGACTGGAGACCTATAAAAACTTCAAGACAGTTGCAAATGTAGGACTGGAAGGGAGAAAGAAGATCCACCATGTGGTTTCAGGAAGCATACTGAGTTCTACACTTGTATGTTATATTGCACGCAATAAAGAAAATGCATTGACACGTTGCAATGCATTAAAATTATTTTTTTTATTCGTTTTATATAGTCACTTTTTCAATTTTGTATGCTTCCATCTTCCTGAAAAATCTAGATTATATTTATTCCTTGGTCTTATACCATTTTCTGATTATTATTATGTCTATGTGAACCTTGCACCCTGAATATTTAGGAAGCTCCTGTTCAAGCATTAAGTATTTCTAAAAGAAGTCACTGTTCTTTACTTTGTTGCAAGTTGACATTTCTGTCATCACTACTTAGTTATCTCCTCCAAGCTATAAATATTAATGTGTTAATTTACACAGAACTAAAATAAAACAATGTACCCATGGAAGCAGAGGAAACTGAGGAATTTAACTTCAAACTCCTTGTAGTGACATTTAGAGATATGAATTCCTAGAAGACATGTAAGCCCACCCAAGTCAAGTCCTAAATTCCGTGGCTGCTGTGCTGTCTGGGTGTATATGCAAATTTGGATCCCATTTGTAAGCAAATCGCAAATCTATAACTTTACTCAATATTTTTATCAGCAAATTAATTGTGATTATCGGAACACAATCATTGATTGATGTGAAGGAGAAAAAATATTTAATTAAAATTATCAGAGTTGTGAGATGCGTGTGCTACATTGAAGATCTCTGCCCAGTAGAGGATGTTTGTTGTCCATGTTGAATATGTTTATTCTTACCTTCTTTGCCTTCTCAGTTTTATCAATGTTATAAGAAACACACATACTGCAGTAATATAAAATTCCTGCTACGTGTTAAACCATAGCTCGTAATGTAGACAGTAAGACTTAAATTAGCCCAGTAAATCAAGCCGCTGCCGATCTGCGGATTTGGAGCGAAAAAAGCCCACGGGACGTGGAACGTTGAACTTTGCGGCCGCAAATCCCTTATTCTCTCAAGCCCGTAACCGCTACAATTCCAATCATGCTATTAAATTGCAACGATTTTACTTTCGTTCAACATGCAACTGTAGCCCAAAGGCCAACGAGCATTGGAGAGGACTCGCAAGGGGAATAAAGACCAATCTGTAGCACTTTAAATACAAATATCACCACACTACTGTACTAATATTAACAGGGAAAGTTATTAAAAGGGAAAGTGATGTTAGGTCTTAGAATTAATAGCACAACATTCTCAAGCTCGCAAATCGGCCCCGAAAAATACTTTATTTCATGTTTAATTTTCATATTATATCGATCTCAGCAATCAATGTGTTAAACCCGTAACTACGGGTTTGACTAATTGATCACTCGCCTCCAACGTTCAACTAATGGTTTACAGGTTTGCGTCTCAAGCTCGTAACTCGCAGCCCGTTCTGATTTAAAAGCAGAGTAACTCGGCTAAATTTCAAGCCGTGAGCCGTTGCGAGGTTCAAGTTGCACATACGGTCTTCGAATTTAATGTTGCTGCTGGTGTCTCAGAAGAAAACTGTATGTGTACCATATTGTTTGCTAATACATGGAATTGTGTACCATCTTTGTTTATAAATCCTTCTAATTATTTGTGATGTTGCTTATCAGATATATTGATGTACACCGATGGGCTTTAGGAATGAAGGGTAATCTATATTTATATATATATATATATATATATATATATATATATATATATACTGTATATATATATATATATATGTGTTTACCTGGTTTGATGTCACATTGCAAAGTTGACGGCATAACTTCATGCTCAAGGTCACAATGCCAATGATAAGAGCTTGGGGCAACAGGTGAGAAATCCTACACATAAGTATTATGCAGAAAAATGTATATCATAATAACAATTTCTACTATAGAGCATAATTTTGGAGAGAAGAAAATATGAAAAATAAAATACCTGTAGAAAGACCATTTTTATCTTCATATCAGTTTGTAAGGTTAGAGATTTTCTGCAGAGCAGTAAAGTACATCTTCAAAAGATGAATGAAATCTATATTGGTATAAGTACTCAGTCCAATTTCTGTGACAGCATTGTAAACATATATAGTGAAAGTCATTAGGTCAGATAATATGGAAGGGGCAATCTGGTCATCTCTATATGTAACATTGGCTGTCTCAATAGACTACCCGACCAGGAGACCATGATTATGCGCTACACTCAGTGGCCATCATGTAGGCAGAAGATTATCCATGAGTCTGGTCCAAACTGACAAACTGAAATGGGCCTATATGATAAGGACAGATGATTTCAAATAACTGTAGAGACTAATATCGTAGGTAGGATAGTCTGTGAATTTTATTGACCAATTGTAAATGTGCTTGAATTGAGGGTCAATAAAGACTAGCAAATATATGCTGGAGAGATGAAGACTTTGAGATAGAGCCCTAAAAGCTTTGAACTGTTTGATATTGTACCACTTTAGTACACCAAACTACCTGTCAAGCCAAAGAGGTATATGTAGGATTCTGCGGGAGCGATAAAGAAAAAACATCAAATTATAAGGGCCAGTGTTTGGCCAGGGCTAGATCGTACAGGGTCATACATGATAAATCAGGCAAATGGCAAACAGATAGCAGGGTATGAAAATGAAAGCCAAAAAGTAGTATATCAAATTAAATAAAGAGAAATACTAGTGGACAAGTCAACAAATAAGCAAAGTCCTATGGCCTCAAATGATAAGGGACAGTGTTTAGCCAGGGCTAGATCGTAAAGGGTCATACATGATAAATCAGGCAAATGGCAAACAGATAGCCGGGTGTGTAAATGAAAGCCAAAAAGTTTTATCAGAATGAATAAAGAGAAATACTTATGGACAAGTCAACAAATAAGCAAAGTCCTATGGCCTCAAATTTTAAGGGTCAGTGATTGGCCAGGGCTAGATCGTAAAGGGTCATACATGATAAATCAGGCAAATGGCAAACAAAGAGCAGGATGTGAAAATGAAAGCCAAAAAGTTGTATCCGAATGAATAAAAATAAATACTTGTGGACAAGTCAACAAATAAGCAAAGTCCAATGGCTTCTGCTGGTTTTAAGAAATAAGGTGCCAAACTTCAAAAGCATTTTAAATGCACAAATTCAAACGCACAAACTAGTGGAGACAACACACACAGCCAGGGGCACATTTATGTCCACTGCTTGACTTACACTCATTTTTATTTTTATGAATATGTTTTTATTGTATTATTTATATTGTCTGTATAGAAAGGTCATTAAAAGTTAAGTAAAAAAAAGTGTATTAAAATGTGTCATTTTTTAAACTGTTCTTTGTGACAGAAACTGCATTGAACCTTATCATTCAAATGTTGTGCATTTACCTATTAATTGGCCATTTTACTTGTTACTGAGATTATTATTCTGTAGTTGACATTGTCCTCAGATTTTGTTTTTGGTTGCACGCATGAATTTCTTTAAATTCTTTTCAAACATATCATTAATTCACTCATCTTACTTGCCAAGCTCTTCCAAGTTGATCGTGGTGCCCAAAATGTCCTTCTTTCCCCTCACATTTCAAAAACTAAACTAAGATGAGAAAATCATTTTCTGGTAAATATGAATTATTTCACCTTAAATATAAAATTGAAAGTCACTTGCAGATTACCAACAAGAAAGCTAAAACTCCTTTATATAAGCGTGAATGACTGAGACCTTGGAAAGCCGGATAAATTCATGTTTTTTTGTTTGTTTTGTTATTTTCCTGTGCAACAAGAAGCGGAGAAGAAAAAGGAAAGGTGGGTAGGGGAGAGAGAGAGAAATGAGGAAAGGGAAAGGAAAAAGAGAACAGGAGAGAAGACGAGAGGGGAAGAGAAGGGAGTAAGAGAGATTAAATGGAGAAAAGAGATGGAGAAAAAAGAAAAGGCCGAAATGGAATGGGAAAATAAAGGCAGGAGAGAGAGAAAATGGGAAAGGAAGAGATAGGGATAAAGGAAAGAGAGGGGAATGTGTAGTAGAGGAAGACGTGAGAAGACTTGGGGAGAAAAGAAAGAACAGAAAGAGTGAGAAACAGAGTAGAAGAGTTTAATAAAAGGAGGGCAGATGGAGATCAAAGATAAAGGAATAAGACTGGCCTAAGAGCAAAAGGAGGAGAGGGAAGAGGGAGAAAGAGAGACAAAGGTTAGGAGAATGGATGACAGAAAGATTGTTAGAAGAAAGAGGGAGAATAGGAAAGAGACATAAGGGGAGAGAGTTAGACAAAGGCAAGAGCCAGACACAAGTGAGAGACAGGCGGGGGTGGAAGACCGAGAGCAGGAGCTGGGAAATACAGGATATGAGAGAGTCAGAGGGTAGAAGAAAAAGACAGAGGGTAGGAGAGAAAGATACAGGGAGGTTGGGACAGAGGAGGAGAGATGCAGGAGTAAGACACAAAGGGGACAGGGGAAGCGACAGATGGAGAAACAGACAAGATAAAGGGAGATGAGGAATGGAGAAAGATAGAAGTATGAGAGAGAAAGAGACAGTGAGGATTAGGGGCATCAATAGGAGACAGGTACAGAGAGGAGAGAGTTGGAGAGTGGTTGAGAGAGACAGGAGTGGGGCAGGCAATGGGTGAGTGATCACTCAGAGAGCAGAGGCAGACAGAAGAGGGGAGAGACAGAGGGGTAGAAAGGATGAGCGGGGAAGGGTGAGAGAGAAAATGGGGAAGAGAAACAGGAGAGGGAGAGACATATAAAGGGAAGGGAAAGAGATTAGGGAGGGGAGAGAGATGGGAATTGAGAGGGTAGAGACAGACATTGGAATTGAGAGAGTGACAGTGGGAGGATATAGAGAGATGGTGAAAGAAAGAGAAGGAGAAACAGGGGGGGGGGGATGAGACAGATTGTTTTAGAGACAGAGAGGAGAGATAGAGGGGGAGGGAGAGTAGAAGACAGAATGAGAGGGGAGAGACAAGGGAGAGGAAGACAGACAGAGGAATGGAGACAGAAGTATAGGAGATGACAGAGGAGAGGCAAAAAGCAAAAAAGAGAAGAAAAGAAAAATGACAGATGGAGGAGAAAAAGGGGGGAGACAAGAGGGGGAGGCTGGAGACAAGAGGTCAGGGGTGGAAGTTTGCGGTAGGAGAAAAAGACAGAAGAAGGGATAAAAGGTTAGAGAAAAGGGGGAGAGAGACAGCAGGGTAGAGAGATAGAGATGGAGGGGAGACAAGGGGCTAGTGTTAGATAGATGGGAGAAGAGACATAGGGAGTTAAGAAACAGAAGAAGAGAGAGGAGAGAGGCCAGAGGAGGAAGATAGACAGATTGGGTGGGGAAAAAACAACTTGACATGCGGTGGAGGGAAGAAAGGGATCCTGGCCCTCATCATAAAATCTCTGGTGGATTTGCCCCTGATCCCACTGTTTCCACGCCCCTGCTTCTATGTAACAAAAACTAAACAAACAAGTTACATTTTCATAGACCCAAAACTGGTCCACTTGGGGCCTCATTCAATTTGGGGCCCTCACTTGCTACTTTTGGGCTACTTGCTCCAGTAGCTCTACTTTTACTTACCTATTCAATTGGCCGAGCGCACAAGTTAGTCCCTCTTCCCGATAATCTCAAACCATGCTATCGGTAGTGCTGTAAGCATTTGCGGGCTTGAACATGATCGCGGCCTCAAGCCCGTAACTTGTTTTTCAAGCCCGCAAAACTCTGAGCACTGTAAATGCAAATATAAATTCAATCCAGCACTGTAAATGATGGGGAACACAATGGGTGACTTTAGGATTAAAAGCACAACGTTCCCAAGCTTGCACACCGCCAAAATCAAATACTTTATTTCATGTTTAATTTCCGTCCAAAGTCCTACGGGCTTGATTGACCTTCAAACCCATAACTTGTAATTAAAGCCCGTAGGACTACAATGAAATATGGAGGTTTGATTCCAAAGGTATACGGGCTTGGAGGTTTAAGCCCGTAGGACTTTATGGCGAAAATTGAACATGAAACATGAATTGAATTGAGAGGGTAGAGACAGACATTGGAATTGAGAGAGTGACAGTGGGAGGATATAGAAAGATGGTGAAAGAAAGAGAAGGAGAAACAGGGGGGATGAGACAGATTGTTTTAGAGACAGAGGGTAGAGATAGAGGGGGAGGGGGAGTAGAAGACATAATGAGAGGGGGAGAGACAGGGGAGAGGAAGACAGACAGAGGAGTTGAGACAGAAGTATAGGAGATGACAGAGGAGAGGCAAAAAGAGAAAAAGAGAAGAAGAGAAAAATGACAGATGGAGGAGAAAAAGACATGGCGGGAGAAAAGAGGGGGAGGGGGGAGACAGAAGGTCAGGGGTGGAAGTTTGCGGTAGGAGAAAAAGACAGAAGAAGGGAGAAAAGGTTAGAGAAAAGGGGAAGATAGACAGCAGGGTAGAGAGACAGAGAAGGAAAGGAGACTAGTGTGTATTTATTTATGCCGATTTGCGAGAATGTTGAGCTATTCATTCTAAGACCTAACATCACTTTCCCTTTTATTAAAAGTACAGGATTGCTTTTTTATTTGCTTTTAAAGTTTTACATTTTGTAAGTAAGCCCTTTGCGAGACCTCTTTTGTACCAGTAACCTGTTGTTCGTGTTTAGCCATTTACGGGCTTGACGAAAGGGTAAATCGGTGCAATTGAATAGCGATTTGTGGTTTTTGCGGCCGCAACTCTTGCAGCAGTGAAAGATCAAAGGCTTTGAGGCAAGTTATTTGCGATTATAAGAAATGTAAGGGATTGTAGTGTGCAGTAAGCTATCCGAACGAGGCCCGGATCGCAAATAAATAGCAATTGAATGAGACCCTTGACCATTTTATAAATTCTTCCGAGATGAGGTATGGAGCTTTCTTTTATATAAAAAATTATTATCAATAAAATCAATGTTTGACAGCGGATTCGCTAGATAACTTTAAAAGGGGACTGGATTTATTTCTAATTAAAAAAGGAATTCAGGGTTATCAGGGGTTTGCCTTCCTCTGGATTAATTAATAATTAAAAAAAATTAACATTTTAAAATTGATTAATAATTAATTAACAACTAATGAAATATTATTTAATCTGCATATTGCAGATCAGAGGAGATCTTAAAAGGTTGAACTTGATGGACTGAAAGTCTTTTTTCAACCTTAATTACTATGTAACTATATAATGTTTGAAAAAAATGTAAACATTTCAACAATAGCTTTTAAAACTAACATTTGAACTTGGCAGGTTTGTTTCTCTTCACCAATCTCAAGTGTCTAGGTGTGGGTGAGGAAATGCCCAGGAGGCCGTGCTGATCTGAGTCTTTATCTGGTTCCTTTGTATAGTGGCTAATTCAGGCAACCTACATGGTTAGAGAAAGATTTAGGAAAGCCTCCTGCAGAGGCGTAGGGCAGCACATACGCACAGATATTACTACTTGTAGTGACATTTCTGTCTATAAGTGTATGTTAATTCTATCTGATATACATACTGTGCATACTCATACACCTAAGATGTGGGACATAGCACAGAGATAGAAGGAGTAATATCTGTGATATGGGGAGTGGGTGTGCTCAAGTAAATGGGGTGTGGGGGCACAAAAACCTGAATGGGCCTAGGGCAGCATAAACATTACATTCCCATGGCTTCCTGGGTAAATTCCCATAAACTTCCTGACACCTAATAAAGGGGTGGAGAGAAGCAGCTACCTGAGACAAAATTAAAATGCACAGTTTTAAAAGGTATAATTGATTCTACTGACATTGATATCATTTTCTCCAACTTTTAGTATCATTTCCCAATTTTTTTTTAGTGCTCCCGAAAAATGTATTGTTATTGCATATTTGCCCCCTTAAAGAGACTCTTTTGACACTCATTAAATATTTTAAGTTGGTTACATTTTGTTATATAAAATGTAGATGTCATTTACTTGTAAGAATCTTCCATATTAAAAAAAATATTCCCACCTTTCTTCCTGTTATGTTTCATGAAGGGTGCCATTTCTCACAGATGTGACTTAGGACATTACTCACAGTGCTTCACACTACCATTATAATGCAGTTAGCAAGGACACAGGGAGGTGCTGTTTAGATGAACAGAGCTAGACACTGGTAATGTGAAGCCTCTCCCTGTGGGTGTGGCTTTAGATCACAACTGTGAAACATGGCACTCTACATGAGAGAGAACAGGAAGAAAAGATTGGTTCCAGAAGGTGAGAATCTTTTAGTCAGAATGCTTCTTTAAATAAACAAATAAACCATGGGTCATAACCAGAAATTCAGGAAAAGCAGCAGTCTATTGGTTTATATTTGGACACTGGATCAGTATTTTGCCCAAACTGAAGATCTCCAGGAACAGAGAGATGTAGATCCGAGTCTCAGATTCTGTTTGAATATTTTTCCAGGAAATGTTGCGGTTTCTAAATAGGGTACCTTAGGAAAACAGTTTACAGAGATGGACAAATTCAGACAAATATGAGTGTACTGCTCAAGAAAGTCAAATCTATCAGAGTGTCATGACATTAAACCATATCTATGCAAAACTCCCATTAATTTCAGAAGGAATGTTTTTAATATTATTTTTCCTAATTTCACAGCCAACATATCTTTGATCATTTATACTTTTAGGCTTTTATCTGTCTATCTTGATTTAATTTAAAAGCATGAGCCAACCTCAAATAAACCTCAGTACTCACAGTGAAAAAATAATTCCATTTTCATAGCATTATATCTATTTATATCAATGTGTTCAATTTGCTTGCTGATGGCTATAGGGGAAAGAACTAATAGTGAGCTTCCTTGGCTGCCTATGGCTCTCAGTGGGCTTGAGAACACATTTTACTTGCTAATTATAAGACATTAGTTTGAATCCATCTAACGCTGATGTGTGGTGCGATGTTAATCACGACCAGTGGCGATTCACATCAATGGCATCAACACTAAGTAAATCCACAGTCAGGGGATACTGAATATTTTTGCTATAAAATACATATTTTATGGTTAATTACTGTGCTGAGTATGAAATAATTAACAGTCTTTTAGACGCATACCAACAAATTATTTATTATTTTTAATACAAAACTATTTCTTATTAATTTTGAAGTGATTGTGTTCTCAGTAATCTCTTCATTTCAAAGGAGAACCAGATTTGTCATAAAGTATTACGTACATTTACAATTACTGTTCTCAAATTGGGATGTTCATCCACTACTTCATCAGGGTTGTATGTGCAAAAACTTAGTACAGGTGCCTCCCAGGGAAGATAAGGAAACTTACATATGATTCTTGAAGAATAGATTCCTTTAAATGGGAGCACTTAAACCCGTGAATTATGCCTTATCATAACTTGTATTGTAACTTTATAAAAACTTGACAGTGCCTCTTTCTAGAAAAGGTTAATTTTGTCCCTATTGTAATAAACTGCTTCCGCAAATTACATGTAATATATTATGGGTCCATAGTGTTATAGGACATACACCTATTTAAAAACAGGACATTGTGTCCAAATGATTATTTTTCCTAAGTAGATACATCCACCATTGAGAACCGTCTTTATATCTGGATGACAATATCAGGGAGATGGCCGACTCAGCTATCAACCACCACTCTCTTCTCTACTCTCAACCACTGTTTTGCTTAACCCATTACGATAAATGGACCTCCACTGAACATTTTTTAAAATATAAAAAAAAAGACACACACACTATAGTGTGCAGTGTACGCGTTTCGCACACATATTCACCACTGTATCACCACTGTATCACCACTGTATCACATCTCAATGGTGGATGTATTTACTTTGGAAAAATAATCCTTTGCACACAATGCCCTGTTGTTAAATGGGTGTATGTTCTATCTCACTGCGGACCCATATTATATTACATGTAATTTAAAGAAGCAGTTTATTACAATATGGACCAAATGAACCTCTTCTAGACAATACACATTTTTAAATCACGCTGTCATGTTTTTTATAAAGCTACAATAAAATTTATGATAAGGCACAATTCAGGGGTCTGAGTGCTCCCATTAAAGGGAATCTACTTTTCAATAATCATATATACATTTAAAATTGTCATCTTTCTACATGGGGAGTCTATATCAGATCAAGAAAATTTGCCGAACCTGGTGGGTTGGGTATAGTCAAAATCAAGGTTATCTTGAAAATTAAGCTGAATACTTTTGAATATTCCCAGGGAACGTGTCCATTTTGTGTTTCATCTCCCCCATATTAACATTCTGTTGTGGAATTTTTTTTAAGAAAAGTCCATTACATGTTATGATCATTTGTTTTGCAATTCTTTTTTAATTGACTGAACTTTGTATCTACCCCACACACCCAAATGCATGTGATATGTGTAAGATACATTATTGTTTCAGGCCTTTGAAGCAGTCCTAAGAGAAAACTTTAAAGGGACTCTTTACCCGATCTTATTTTTGTTTTGTATGAATGTTTTAACTAGGTGACTTAACTCATTTTCACAATGCCAGTGTCTCATGCTGCTCAGACACACTGCAACCCACTATCTGCGGTACTGTTTGATTTACCAGCACATGTGAGTGGTAGGATCTCTATTGCTGAGAGCACCAACGGGCAAATCCACAGGCAGGAAACAACTTAAAGACACTAGGAATAGTGGACTATAGGAACGACAACAAAAATGAGGGGCCCAACTTTTATCTTGGTCACCAACTTCACATCCAAAGTAAAGCTCATAAGACTTCTTAATTAAGGGAGTAAAACCACATTTATGATGTTTAAATATCACCTTACCCCAAATGTACCAAAATGAGTCCGGATGATTAATACAATTTCTTGGCATTGTTAAACTTCGGATTATGAACATAAAATGTACATAGAACTACACAAATAGCTGACAACATTAGATGTTTCAAAAATGAACTATTTCCACCAACTGGCCAGGAGCGCTGACTCATACAGTAAACAAGCAAACACGTGACTTATCATGCCTCAAGAGCATCACGTGACAGAATATGAATCAACTGTTTATTACTCTGGGCCCTTTTTACGTTGACTAATCAATAGAATTTACAACATTTAAAAATAATACTAGGATTTTACTGATGAAAAATTAACATATCTTAAAGCTGTATGAATGTGTTATATAGCACAATGTATTATATTAAAGAGGATGTAACTTTAATACTATGGGTGATAGAACACTTCTGAGACCATTTTTAAAAAAATAAGTGGGATACATTACATTCAGCACAACCCTTATTTCCTCTGAGATAAAATCTTTGTTGACCAGTGTTATGTTTCCTAGTTAAAACATTTATATAAAATATTTTTTTTGCACCTTTAAAGCGATGTAGTGGGTCTCTAGCCAGTATGCTTTTGTTTCTTGTAATGATTCAATTTTAGAATTAAGCTGTTATATATATTCTTTAACCAAACATAATTTATAATTTATTGAGGGGCTTTTGTATAAATAAACCTCATGGTACAGCTTAGTATAAGTGTATTTCAAAAGTCCATGACGTTTATTGGATGTTTCACTTTTGTTTTACACTAAGGGGCGAGCTAACGTTGTGAATTTCTCTACTCTTCAGTCCAATAAGAGCATAGATAAACCTATATTTACATTTATTTACTTTTGTTTTATGTTTAAGGGAATTTAATAAAAAATATTTTTCTAATAACAATAATGAATAATAGATGGAAGATTCTTGATTTTTATGGTTTTTGATATTACTCTAAAAACTGTTAGGCTTTCTTTCCATTGTTTTTTGACTTTTTGTATATTATTTACTTTATTCTTGTAACTATTCAGGCAAATGAGATAGAACGGATATTTATTTACTAATAGATATTGGTTACATTTCTTCTCTCCTGGTATATTAATATATTGTTTAGTCTTTGTTCTCGTTTTTTTTCTCTCCAATATGTCCCCTTTTTTTATTATGATTCAAATATAAATCTTTTTTTTTGTACTTTTTAAACATATCTGTAGAACTGTATATTTTTTATATCTGTATAGTAATCAACTGCAATATATAAGTTCAAATCTCTGCAGATTTAATATATTTATGACAGGTTGCCTGATTTATGAGCCAAAGTTAAAAAAAAATCTCTAGTATGACAGTTTTGCTGAATAATACATTCAGTAAATAAATCAATGATACGTACAACCCATAAATATGAAAATTACTAAAAAAATTACTAAAGCTGGAAGGATGTCTAGACAACTAACACGTCTCGTAAACGAATGATATTTTAATAACTACAGCTACAAAATAACTTGAGGTGATTCAGTGCTATATCTCAGTATATAAATATTGCACCAGAATCCAGCTCTACAGATATAATATTACTAGTTGTTTGCCCATCATAAATGATGGTATAATATATTTTTTCCCCCACCCCTTCCCCTGTAGCTCTTCCCCCCTCTCCCTCCCCTGTGTCTCCTCCCTCCCCTTTGTCTCTCTTCCCCTCTCCCTCCCCTGTGTCTCTTCCCCCTCTCCCTTCCCTGTGTCTCTTTCCCCCGCTCTCCCTCCCCTGTGTCTCTTTTCCCCTCCTCCCTCCCCTGTGTCTCTTTCCCCCATTGTCTCTTTCTCCCTTTCCACTTTGTCTTTCCCCCTGCTCCCTCCTCTGTGTCTCTTTCCCCCTTTCCCTCTTCCCCCCTTGTCAACTTCTCCCCTTTACTCCCTCCCCTGTGTCCCTTTCCCCCTCTGTCTCTTTCCCCCTTTACCCTGTGTCTCTTTCCCCCCTCCTCCCTACCTGTGTCCCGTTCTCCCTCTGTCTCTTCCCCCCTTTCCCCTTTGTCTCTTTTTCCCCTCCTCCCTCCACCTCCGAAAATGCGGCCCCTCGCCTCGCTTAGCGAGGGACATAGTTCTTGCGAGCTTGCAAAGCGTGACGCGATTCGTAGTTTGACAACTATTATATGTGATTATGGTACATAGACTCACAAGCTGCATGTTGCAACATAGTTGCCCCTTTTGCATTCATGAAAGCAGACCCTTCCAGTTGGACCAGCCCACAATTTTGGTCACCTACTGTCATGACTGATTCTGAGGCTCTCCTGAACCCTGCAAGCAACCCTGTTATTTGGGACTTTGGCACACTGGGTTGCTAACATCAAAGTCTCTCAAAATGGACATGATACTTCTTGTAAGGAGTGTGAAATGTTATTTTTCATGTGTAGTGTAGTGTGGGCCATAATAATGAGGGATGAGGGTTGGAGCTACTATATGATGCACTGTAATAATGTTATTTTTCCGGTAACCAACAGAGATACGTTTTCTGCCATATTGTGTTAGTGGAGCAGCAACGGATTAAACCCAAGGTTTCTGCAAGAATTTATATGGCCCCTCAGGGAGGCCAGGCTTCCACTCTAAAACATAAAGTGATACGCTTCACCTAACAGCTAAAGGCCTGTGATATGAAGTGACCTAGCCAGATAACCCCTATGCTCTTGTGTATCTGGTGATGGGAGGGGGATTTATGGAATAGTGATGGGGAGAGAAGTTCACACTAAGTTACTAGACCCCCTCTTACAGGGAGGAACATTTTTGAAGGGTGAAATCTTTTAGTGTTTGTAAATTATCTGTAAATTATCTGTATAAGAGGAATAAAGTGCCCAGTCTTCTGTCTTCTGTCTAATCTTCTCCATAAATGATGTCCTGATCTGAATTGCTGGGTGTTGAGATGAATATAAAGTCACAACCTGCAGATTGCGACTGTAAATTAAAGTAGGAGAATTAGGGGTGTACCAAGCCCCTCACCTCTGGGTCATGACACCCACGGTCTGGTATTGTATAACCATTAGGCTGTCGTTTAAGTTAGAAAAACGTATACATATATAAGTTGAAGTCAGGGCCTGATTTTTCCATTAGCTACAGTAAGCAAATGCTTACAATGGCACCAAGTTAAATGTGGTGAGAATACCAAAGCTCCTCTCTGACTGACCGCAAAGTAATGTCAATCTACACATCATTCTGGTAGTTCTAGTTTTGCTTTGAGATACATAATGTGCATTACAGACAAAGGAACCACAACTACCAGATGTCCCACAGAACCTGACATCACACTTTGTTTCTTCTGGGGAAGGTCACAGAACTTCCCAAGCAGAATGTGAAGAGCAGCCCAGGGCAGCATTGATTATAGATGTCAAGTACTGATACTAGGAGAGAATAAGATGGAGAATATTCAGACCAGCCCCAGAGCGTTAGTATGACATCTAAATGAGATATATTGCTATTGCCCATTAGCACTTTTTCTTCTGCTAGAAATAATATAGCTTGTAGGCCTCTACTACTGAAAAGGTGAAAAGGTGATATGAACAGCAGTTTTCGCTGTAGCTTAAGCTTTAAAATTAGGAATTATTAATCATCCTACTGTAATGTATATTTGTAATGTTTCTATGATTGTCCTTTTCCAATTGAAGTGTCCTTTGTTGGCATATTATTGTTATCAATAACCATGTATTATCACGTCAGTCACACCCTCTTTTGTGGGATCATAATATGAACAAGAACAATAATTTAATGTGTACTAAAAACTGTCAGACTATTTTGTGTAGATAACCAGCTGTACCCAATACTGTACCCAACATAAAAATACTATTTCATGCAAGAACAGATCATTTGTAAGCAGGATTCTTTGTTCTTTAATCCCAGTGTTACTTTTTATCACCTTTACTACCACTTTCCATAACTATATGTGGTCCAAAAACATTATCAGAGTAATGATATGAAATGCAAAAATATGATACATACTGTATCCCCAGCTATAACTGCAAGAACAGAATTGACAGGACATTTATTATATATAGAAAATGCCCCCAGCCTTTCTGTTTAGTGGATCTACTAGTGCCAGCAACATTAAATATCAAATATAAGTCTTTGAACACATCAATTTCCCTAAAATACTGAATTTGCTACTAACTAGTTATTAGTAAGTAATTAAAACTCTGTTTATGGTCACTACAATGGCACTTAAGCATTTGAAATGAACATACAATAACATGATTTGGCCAAAGTCTGGTCCTTTTTTGGACTCCAGTATTAATATGCAGAGATATCTAGCTTAATAACAACTATGCATGTTATTTATATGTATAGTTGTAATTTCGACAATGACTGGGACCTTTATTGTATCCATTCACAGTTAAATAGTGTAGGATCCAAATATGGTTCAATTTAAAAAGATAGCTATTGCAATTTCCTTCAATATACTATGTATAAGTTTGCCATTGTAAGCTATCAATAAGCCTTTCTTATCCGCCCACAAACCGAGATTCATATATTTTCTTAATAAGAGACCAGTGCAATTAATTACTGATAATTGGTTTGATCCATTATGTTCAGTGCAGTCTCCTGCACAATAGAAACTAGGTATTCTCAATGGGCATGTCACTGAGCTGAAGTCAACAGATCCAATGCCTCAGGGGCATATCAGTAATCAATGGCATTAATCTCTTATTAACATAACGTATGAAAATAGTGGCATGAAGATGACATCTTAAATGGCTAACTGATGAGAAAATAAAGTGACCTTTTGGAACCTAATTCAGCACCAAAATCACTGAGTGCAACAGACTCCATGAGTTGAATTATTCACTAATTGTGAGCTCAGCATCTCTGAACTCATGGACACTGCTCCGCACCATCATGTAAAGCTATCAAAATTAAATAGAATTTGTAAAAACCTTTCATTTTAAGCTACCCACTGATTTATAATTGTATTTAAGACTTTAGTTGTCCCTTTTATTATTATTATTATTATTATTATTATTATTACTTTTATTTTTATTACCTTTTATTTGTAACGCTCCAACATATTCCGTAGCGCTGTACAGGGGAAGATAACAAGGAAAAATACAAAAAAAAACAACTGCAGAAAATTGAGGGCCCTGTTTTGAGCTTAAAATCTTTATAGAAAGTGCTTTTTCCAAAGAGCCCTACAAGATTGGTAACTCACTACAATCTTAAGGGAATGGAAGAGGCAGAAATCTGGGGAAGAATAAACAGATAAGGAATAGCAAGGGTCAGGAAGAAAGGTAAAGTTTGCTTAGGTAGGAAGGTGTGCAAAGGTAGAAAAACTCAAACAGCTTATTTACCTCTTAGCAGGAGAGGGTTGTACCACAAAATATATTTAGCTTATGGCGACATGCTCTCAGCTCATGTAGAGACCATAAATTGCAACACCCTCTGAATTAGTATGTAATGTCTTTGCTGCAGTAATACATTTTACATTTTTGTTTATGGGACCAAAATGCAAAAAGAAAACTGACAGGTTATATGGTAATTTTTTCGTGCTATTTAAGGAGGTGACATAAACCTATTTCACTCGAAGAGCAGCATAATAGATGTATAGAAAATTAGGACATGTCTTGTGATTCGATATTTGTGGTCCCTGGTGGTGCTGTGGTTAGGATTTGGTGCTGTCACCGTGACCTGGGTTAGATTCTAGTCAGGGAGCCAAGAGGTGACACCACCCTGAAGCCAAGCAGGGTTGGGCCTCAGTACTTGGATGGGAGACCACCTATGATTACCAGGAGCTGTATGCTGTGACCCACTGGTGAAGGAGCTGGCAACTCACTCCAGTATCTTTGACATGAAAACCGAGTGGGTCTATCCACGAACAGTTGGAAACAACTAAACGCGCAAAAAAAAAATGTAATAAAATTAGCAGTATTGAAGATGGACAAGCTATCTTACTCTAGAGAAAAGACTGGGAGCCACATGAGAAATGTCTAAGGGCCAAACGAATCCCCTGGGCGCCCAGTTGCCCATCACTGCTTTAAGGATTAACTGGATTATAAAAAAAAATCTTAGATGAAATATAAATAAATTAAAAAAAATGAAGAAGTTTTTTCCAGTTGGTTTACAGTGCTCTGTCTGATATTGATACTTTATCGTATATAGTAAATATAAAGAATAATTTACTAAAATACAAAACAAGGCAACCAGGAGTATTTACCGCATAGTGGGATTTCAATGGAGCAAGGAATTATGGGAAGAGAGCATACATTTTTGCTTCTACCTGAAGTCTAGACTCAGTATGTTGTCTGATTGCTCTCTAATCCATGGCGATAACTTTAAGAAGCAGAACGGGCTTTTGCACAGCAAAGAGTAGAAAGGCAGAGACCTAGACAGATCTCATCACATCTGGTTAATAAGTGTTTCTCATCCAACATACACTGTTTAATAAGATGAAGCCAAGATCCCCGGGACCCTTCACCTTTATATAAATCCCACTGTGATTAGAGCTCTGAGACAGGGGGAGACAGAGACAGAATGCAAAACAAAGCAAACACAGGCATACGTCTCAGAGAGCAAGATGTAATCCCCCTGCTAATCTGGGATATAATACCAGGCAGCTGCTAACACACAACATGTGGCCGGCCCTATGTCCAAGCTTTCAGGATGCACTCGGTCAATACATCTGTTCTTTGTTTAAGGGCATATCTAAGTTTCCCTGATTATGAGTGCATATGATAGAGGAGAATCAGTAGTGTATGAAAAAAAAAATTTGGAATGAAAAAATCCCAAGATAAACATTTAAAAATTTACCTTGAAATTAGCAAAATGTCTTCACATTTTTGACAGTTGAAAACTAGAGTAAACACCCCCTCCAAACCCAGGCTAAATTAGCATAACATTTATAATTTGTTTTGGCCAGGCGGAAGCAAATGCTGAAATATTTGTATCAAACTCTGGGGTTCCTGTTTGTGTTGTAAAGCAGCCTGGGATATGTTGTGTGGCATCATGTTATAAGGTGCTATGTATTTTCATATAAGAGTCTCTCTGTTCAGCACATTCACACTTGATTAACACCCTGCAGGTTTTCCATTCCCTGCACCAACTACTGCTGTTAGTGTTTTTTTTTCCTTTCCTCTAAGCAGCACCTGTCTTTACTACACAGGAAGCAGCCAGGCGGTCACATCTCAGCTGTAAATTTGGGGCTGACACCAATGCTCTCCTATTGGTTGAGTAAGACACAGCAGGTGAATAATGGGTTCAAATTGGTCCCCAAATGCTCCAGGCTGATTGGCGGGTATCATGTGCCTGTGTTGACACCTCTGGGACTGTCATCATAATGATTAGAGGGATTATTTGATATTAATAAAAATAAAATGTTTTATGAAATGTGCTGCATGTATCAAGGATGCTTTTTTCCTAAGGAGTGCAGAAATGTATTCATTCAATTCAGATATGCCTGTAATAAAAAAGTAACTATTCATTTGGAAACAGAAAATACATAAAAAGTACTGTTTTAATTTGAGAGTATCACATATAATAGTTGTCAAACTGGGAGACGTTGTCACACTTTGCGTGGTGCGTACGAGTTAGGCGTCGCTTATCGCTTGCAAGCCTCGTTAAGCGAGGCAAGCCGTTAACGCAAAGCGAGGGGAGCAGTGAAGGCAATTAAACATGCGGGACTTAGCCACAAAACACTTAGTAAATGCACAATCGCATTAGACTTCAAGCACTTGACAAACGCGGGACTTATAAAAAAAAATGTACGAGACGTGGGACATAATAATACGAGGTTAACGGCCGAACCGCGAACATCCAAAAAACACAAAAAACATGGTCCATTAGGAATGTAACCTGCTCTAGGCCCATTCATGCCCATTCTTCCTCAGTATTCGCCCCTTACTGTCTTTCATTACCATTACTACCAGATATAACTAAAACATACAACATTAGTTTGGGCCCAGTGGAGAAGCTAGAGAATGGAGGGGCCTGGTGCAAAAATAAATTTGGGGCCCATGGTGTGGTCAGTTGTTGTTTTTTTTTTTATATCCTACTGATGCAGTGCCCCACCTCATAACAGCAATCCTCGCCTTCCCTTATATATAAACATAAACTTTCTCTACATAACAGCCAATGACTCTCAGCATCCTTCCCTATATAGCACCCAGTCCTTGTCAGTATCCATATCTCCTTTGCTTTGCCTCACAGAACCCATCACCCATTTACTTTGCTGTCACTTTGTAGCCCTTGTTCTCTCTTACCTCTTCCCTGATACACATCCCCAGTGCTGAACTGCTCCACACTGCCACCTTTTGGAGCTACAGTAGAAATGCTCTTTATTATTAAACAGGCATGGACAGCCATGAAGGCCCTAAAAGGGCCATGGCAAGTTTAACCAGAAGGGGAGGCCCTGGGGGAGCTGCTCTACAGAAAAAAAATGACATGCAAAAAAAAAAATGTACACAGTACTGGGCCTCCCTCACAGGAGGGCCCCGATGCAATGCGCCACTGGTATCTCCTCCCCTGTTTGGGCACCTATAATAAGCTTACAAAATACACATAAATGCGTACGAGTTAGGCGGCGCTCATCGCTTGCAAGCCTCGCTAAGCGAGGCGAGCCGTTAACTCAAAGCGAGGCGAGCAGTGAAGGCAATTAAACATGCGGGACTTAGAAAAAAAAAATACAAAAAAAAAATACGAGACGGGGGACTTTGAAAAAAAAAAATACAAAGATAGCAATAATACGAGGTTAACGGCCGAACCGCAAACATCCAAAAAACTGAAGAAACACAAAGAAAACAAAAATAAATACAACACAAATATCACCCACAGCACGAGGGAACAGGCAGGACTTCTACAAGACCCCGGACCACACAAAACACTGCCAAACGTGTAGCACTTTCACACAGGAATGAACAAAATACAAAATAAAAACACATTAATAACATTACGAATCTACAATGGCGCTTGACACAACTAAACCAACGGATTTCCCTCTCGCACGCAGCCTATTTCTAATGCACAGTTGGGACATTCATTACACTTTATCATCAGAGCACCAACAATCACTGTACATTGAATGGTGCCGGAAAATATAAACAGATTGTTAGCTCTTCAGGCTATTGATTGCTGAATATATTAATTACAAATAGGTAAAGTATATTAATTTATTCAAGAAATAATTAATTAATTATTGATTGAGTAAATATAGATAAATATATATCTCTCTTTATAACGAGTGACGAAGGTGCTCATGGGAGCAAAAATAGACGAGACAAGAGGCTCGCCATCGGCACTCATCGCGAGGCTCGCAATGAGCGCCGAAGGCCCTCACAGTACAAAAAGGTTTACATTGTGTGTCAAAAAACATTACTATGGCTTCAAATAAGTCACTAGTTATTAATAATTATAGTATTTTGGGGTTTTTAGCATATAGGAACATATCCAGTGCTCACTGGATGAAACGCCCCACTGGTATCTGCTGCCTGTTTATTCATGATATATACATAAGTAACTAGAACAAAAGCAAATAGTAGCACATATTATGTGATATAATGCTATATATTCATATTGTATACATAGATTTTCTTCTAGTATGGTTAACAGATTAAATATATTTATTCTTATTTTCTGCATATGCTCCTGTGAAAGACTTTACGTGTTTTCCATGCCAGTTTTGCAATACCTATTAACTATTAAAAATTTCCCTTCTGGATCGCTACCTTGTCATGGTGAAGAGGCTTGTGTACTTAAATGAAGCTGTGAGCTGTACCATGTAGGGTCACCCAAGATGGACATGTCATAGCAGAGAACGTGTTCCACTGGAGAAGGACCTGGCAACCCACTCCAGTATCTTTGCCATGGAAATCTTATGGATAAGCAGAACAACCAGAGACCATATATGCCTGGTGTGCTGAGTTCCATAGGGTCACAGAGAGTCAGGCATGACTGAACGACTGAACACACACACATGCATATTAAAAACTGGATATTCATTGTAACACATGTGTAGACTCTTTCAATTGCTTATTTTGTTCTCCAGAAATAATCTTCTATTTGGATAGTGGGAATTAAATCCGCCAGTGCTATCAAAATAACTAATGGAAAGATAATTAATTTACATTAACACACCCACCTGAATAAGTAGGATACAAAATCACGTCAGAAAAGAAAAAATGGAACCTCGCAGTAAGGAAAAAAAGGATATAAAAGTAAAAAATGTATTATTTTATATTTATATTCTTAAAGAAAGGGGCAGTAATTAAAAAATCTTGATGTTTTCTTGATCCTAATTCAGGGTTTATCCCTAGTAATTTACAATATTGCCCTGACTATGCCCGATTGCAACACCCCCCACAAATAACCCAGGCTAAAATATCTGGCAAGTGTGAAGGTTACTAATTGGTTTAGATACTGAGAAGGATTAAGAAAGACAGAATGGCTAAATAAATCAATGAGAAAAAAAGCGAGGGAGGACAGGAGATAGACGCAAGAACAACAGAATGAATGAAAGGAGTGAGGGAGAGGGCACTGGTGATGTACCTCCTGTAATTTGGCACTAATTGCTGTGTTATAGTTCAGTCTCTGCCCTATCATCTGCTATTAGTAGAGCTGTCAGTCACACGTGACCTCTTGTAATGATGGCACCGGCACATAAATAGGAAGCTCTGCTTTTCACTCTGAGAATCCAGTTTTTGACAGGTACCTGAGTGAAATACCAATGGAAATGCCATGATTAGAATATTGTCGGGGCATATAAGATTAATCAGAGGCAGACACAATGCCTGGAGACTGAGGGACAGCTCCTCTATAGTCTTGTCCAATTCTTAGCATAATTATATTGTCAAGCTTTCTAAAACTAGAGTTCTTGAGATCGGAAATGAGTGCACTCTATAAGACGTGTGACGAAATTCCAACAAATACCATGTCTTCATCTGCAGCTGTGCAATAAATGGCCACTAAAGTCCTATATTTAGAATAAACTATTGTGAAGAACTACACTTTTTGAGAATATAAAAAATGGCTTTATTTCTTACGCTTTTTTACATGCAATTATGATTATTTGGAATCTACAATAATTATTTCTGCTGATCAGCTTCCTAAAGTGGGAACATGACTATTTCTAGAACATTAGATTGTAAGTTTGATAAATACTAAGACTGGGCCCTCCATTCTACATTGTGTTATTATTGTTTTTGCCTTGTACATAACACTATATAGTGGTATGGAATATGTTGGCGCTTTATAAATAAATGATAATAGTAATAAAAGAACATATGGCTCCCAGGACAAAAACTCAAAAGAAACCAAGGCCCATTTGAGTACCCATACCTACACCTGTGCATACTATTTTAGGCAACCTGATACAATCTATACAATGGACATATTTCTTTCCCACTTCATGTTTACAATATTAAAACACAATAAAACAAGAGTTTTACCAGAGATTAGTGCCAACTAGCATGGTCCATTAGGAATGTAACCTGCTCTAGGCCCATTCATGCCCATTCTTCCTCAGTATTCGCCCCTTACTGTCTTTCATTACCATTACTAGCAGATATAACTAAAACATACAACATTAGTTTGGGCCCAGTAGTGGAGCTAGAGAATGGAGGGGCCTGGTGCAAAAATAAATTTGTGGGCCATTGGGGGGGCTGTTGTTGTTTGTTTTAAATGCCGGGCCCCTCCTACTGATGCAGTGCCCCACCTCATAACAGCAATCCTCCCCTTCCCTTATATATAAACATAAACTTTCTCTACATAACAGCAAATTACTCTCAGCATCCTTCCCTATATAGCACCCAGTCCTTGTCAGTATCCATATCTCCTTTGCTTCGCCTCACAGAACCCATCACCCATGTACTTTGCTGTCACTTTGTAGCCCTTGCTCTCTCTTACCTCTTCCCAGATACATATCCCCAGTACTGAACTGCTCCACACTGCCACCTTTTGGAGCTACAGTAGAAATGCTCTTTATTATTAAACAGGCATGGACAGCCATGAAGGCCCTAGAAGGGCCATGGCAAGTTTGGCCAGAAGTGGAGGCCCTGGGGGGGCTGCTCTACAGAAGAAAAATGACATGCAAAAAAAAAAATGTACACAGTACTGGGCCTCCCTCACAGGAGGCCCCTGATGCAATGCGCCACTGGTAGCTTCGCCCTCTTTGGGCCCCTACAATAAGCATACAAAGTACACATAAATGAATCATGTTTTTTGGTACTGAAATCCAGGGCCATTTTTCAGCAGAGATTAATATACATATACTGTACCTATGGTTTTAGATAATAAATTATATATGTCTTGGTGCTGGAGCAATCAAAACTAAACATAAACATGTCTGGGGTCTATCTTATTATGTATGCACATGTGGTTTTATATAATAACTAAGGATTCAAAAAGGAAGATGAGACATTGGATCTCCTTTAATACGCTATATCTACTATACCGTATAAAACACATCTTTATACTAAGCACCACATCTACAAAAAATCATATATGGTAAACACTCTCAGAAATTAGTTACAGTCGCATACTTCAAAATGTGCCATTTGTTATCATAAACACAATATTCAACTTGTTAAAACACATAGCTACAAAGGAATTTATTATGTATGATTTTCTGAGACTTGAAGATAAGGTGACAGTTTGTTTGAGGTTTTATCTTAAGTGAAAAATATATATTTAGACTTAGTTCTTATCTGTGAATACATTAATAAAACATCATTTAGAAATGAAAAAGAAGGGTATTTCTAAGAGTATTTCTGATGAACTAGTTACTTTAAAAATAAATTAATTCTGGAGCCTATTATTATTAATAATAATAATAATAATAATAATAAGTACACACTCACATAGATACAGCAGGAACGGGTGTGCTTTGGGGCGGGGCCCCCTAGGTGTTACCTCTTTGGGGGTGTCAAAAATCCCCCCCCTCCTGCCTTCCAATGTACATTCCCCTTCCCCCAGTCCCCTGCTCCTGCTCCCTGCTCTCTGCTTGTGTCTGCTGGCAAGGGGAGGCAGACCAGGAGCATGGAGCAGGAGAAGGAGGTAAGAGACAAGGGACAGGGGGAGAGTGAGGCATGGGGGAGAGGGGGAGACATAGAGGGGAAGAGGGAGGCATGAGGGGAGAGGGGGAGACATATAGGGGAGAAAAGGAGACATGGAGGGAGGGAGAGGCATGGAGAAAGAAGGAGACATGGAGGGAGGGAGAGGCATGGGGGAGAGAAGGAGACATGGAGAAAGGGAGAGGCATGGGAACAAAGGGAGACACATGGAGGGAGAAAGGTAAGGGGGAGACATGAAGGGAGAGGGGAAACATGGGGGAAAAGGGGAGACATGGGGAAGAGGGAGACATGGGTGTAAAGGGAGAGGCCTGGGGGAGAGAGGCAAGGGAAAAGAGGGAGACACATGAAGGAAGAAAGGGAATGGGGAAACATAGGGGAGATGGGGAGACATGGGGAGAGGAAAGCATGGGGAAGAGGGAGACATGGGCGGAGAGGGGAGACATGGAGCGTGAGAGGCAAGGGGAAAGAGGGAGACACATGAAGGGACAGAGAGGTAAGGGGGAGACATGGAGGGAGAGGGGAGACATTGGGGGAGAGGGGGTTACATGGGGAGAGGGAGAAAGGCAAGGGGAAAGGTGGAGACACATGGGGGAGATATGGAGGGAGAGGGGGAAACATGGAGGAGAGGGAGGCATGGGGGAGAAAGGAAGACATGGGGGAGATGGAGAGGCATTGGGGATATTGGGAAACACAGGGAGGTAGTGATAGAAAAAGGTAGACACAGGGGGAGATTATGAGACATGAGGGAGAGGAATGGGGTAGGGAGACAAGGGGAAAGAGGGAGACACATGGAGGGAGAGGCATGAGGGGAGAGGGGGATACATAGGGCAAGGAGGAGAGCTAGATTAAGACAGAGGGAGAGAAAGATTGGACCGAAAGAAAGAGAGAGGGATAAAATGAGAGGGGGAGGGAGGGAGAGGGGAGAGGAGAGAAAGAAAGGGGGAGAGAGAAAGAGAGAGAAGGGAGGTGAATAGGGAGAGAGACATGGAGAGAAATGGAGAGAAAGAGGGGGAAGGGGGAGGAAGAGAGAGAAAGAGAGGGGAAATAGAGAGAAGGGGGGGGGCGTGAGAGAGAAGGCGATACATATACGTTTTGTATTGTCTTCAAAGCTGTATAAACACAGCCATTTAGTGTAATTCTCTGAAACACCTTCGTTTTCCTCTATTGTCTACTCTTTCCTTCCTTGCCTCCATGCCTCTGCATTATTTCCTATTTTGGTTTTTAATTTATCCTATCTCACTTTTCGGTGCCACTGCCCTCTCTTCTCCAGATCCCTCCAGAATCTCTCAATAACTGTTTTATTTGCAGCAATATGGTACCAGGCAATTGTTTTTTGCCCACCTTGGCTAGATTCTGCTCTGGGTCTCAGGAGACTTTGAATGCACAGGACCATTCATTCTACACAATAAGAATGTGGCTGCTAAAACTGCCCCTTTGGAAACTGGGTCGCAGGGCAGTATTCCAACATGATAACGACCTCAAACACACCTTCAAGACGAGGCCTGTTCTGAGTGGAACCTGTCCTGTGAAACACCTCAAAGATCACCACTGCCTTGCTAAAGAAGCTGAAGGTAAAGGTGATGGACTGGCCAAGCATGTCTCCAGACCTAAACCCTTTTGAGCATCTGTGGGGCATCCTCAAACGAAAGGTGGGGAGTGCAAGGTCTCCAGCATTCACCAGCTCAGTGATGTCATCATGGAGGAGTGGAAGAGGACTCCAGTGGCAACCCGGGAATGTCTGGTAAACTCCATGCCCAAGAGGGTTAAGGCAGTGCTGGAAAATAATGGTGGCCACACAAAATATTGACACTTTGGGCCCAATTTGGACATTTCCACTTAGGGGTTGTACTCACTTTTGTTGACAATTAATGGCTGCGTGTTGAGTTATTTTGAGAGGACAGCACATTTACACTGTGAAACATATACATATATAGCTATAGTGATGGAGTTATCCAAGGGTTTTATGTGAGTCACAGGCTCTCCTTCCCCAGTAGGACTGCAGAAGTTATATTTCCTGCCCAGTTAGTTAGCTCCTGATTTAAGATTTCTCCTTGAGTATGGTGGGGCTGCTATTGAACTGATTGTTTGCAGTTTGTCTGACTTGGAGAAAGACACACACAGTGAGAGATAGCAGCCTGCAACTTATGATTGCTTGGAGCACAGTGGAAACTTGGAAATATGAAGGCAGGGATGAAACAAACTATTGGATTGTTTGTTTTGCACAATTTCCACCAAAATGTCATGGATGCCTCCCGAGCCCAGACGAGGCATCAACTTTTCCTTTGTAAATGGGAATTCAAAATAATAGAGATTCACAGCATAGACATTGCGTATAAGCTGGGGATAGTGTTTGTCAATCCTAAAGAGAAAAAAAGTATATTTATTTTTTATCTTTTGCTATAAAAGCATAAAAATACAACATTTCTTAAAAACAACTGTTTCCATGTCTGTCGACTTAACATGCTAATCGTCTTGGCTTCTTACTCTGAATGGTTTTGCAAAGAAGCATTAAGTATAGAGCTGTTCTCAGATTAAGTACAGGGCTATTTAGACCTAAGAGACCACATGTTATCTTTTTCTTTATTCCAGAAAATGTTTTTAGCAGCTATTAATAATATGTTTCTATTTCCTTAAATAAAGCTGGCTCTCCATAGTCTTTTTTTTGTCGATTATACTATCCCCTCGTCTTTTTTCCTCTCAGTCAATTTTCTCTCAGTCTGACCTTTCCACCCATCTGTATTCTGTCTGCTTTATACTTGCTCTTTCTTAAAAGTAATCTTAAATGACAATAGCACTTGCTATTCTGTACAGGTGAAGCAAATAATCAAACACGGTACTTGCTGAATTACAGATCTATTCTATCAGCCAAATAGAGAATAATTTATATCTGAGATAGGGGTAGATTACATATTTACATAGTTACATAGTAATTTAGGTTGAAAAATGATTTTAGTCCATTGAGTTCAACCTTTTTAGATCTCCTCTGATCTGCAATACATGGATTTATTGTTAATTGATACAGAAGAAGGCGAACAGAAAAAAAACAAACAAACAGAGAAACTTTGCCAATTGTCTCAACAGGGAAAAAATATAAAATTCCTTCCTGACCCCAGATACTGGTGATCGGATTCATCCCTGGATCAATACTCCCTCTCTATTTATCCAGGATAGCCCTTAAAGCCCTTTTTATTAAAAATGATATCCAATCCCTTTTTAAAGTTATCTTTCGAATCTGCTGTCACCACTTCCTTTGGTAGAGAATTCCACACCCTTACTGTGAAGAACCCTTTTCATTCTTTAAGGTGAAATCTTTTTATTTTCTAATCTCAAAGGTTGTCCCCTTGTCAGTTGAAAACCTCTTGGCACAAAAAGTTCCCTTGACAAAGCCTTGTATTGACCCTGGATGTATTTATATAAGGTAATCATATCCTCTCTTAGATGCCTTTTTTCTAGAGTAAATAAGTTTAATTTTGTTAGTCTTTCTTCATATCTTAGCCCCTCCATTCCCCTTATTAGTTTTGTTGCCCTTCTCTGTACTTTTTCCAGCTCTAAAATGTCCTTTTTATGAAGTGGTGCCCAAAATTGTACTCCATATTCCAAATGAGGGCGTACTAGAGATTTGTATAGTGGTAGAATTATATTTGCTTCCCTGGCTTCTATACCCTTCTTAATACATGCTAATATTTTATTTGCCTTTGCAGCTGCTGCTTGGCTTTGAGCACTACCTAGGCGGTTGTCCACAAGCACTCCCAAATCCCTTTCAATATCTGATACCCCTAGATTTACTCCATTAAGATTATAAATTGCATGGCTATTTTTCCTTCCCAGATGCATAACCTTACATTTATTCATATTAAATCTCATCTGCCACTTAGATGCCCATTCCTCTATTTTATGCAAATCCATTTGGAGGGAAAGTACATAATTTTCTGATTTAATTACCTTGCACAACTTTGTGTCATCAGCAAAAATGGAGACACCACACTCCAATTTCCCTTCCAAGTCATTAATCAATATGTTAAAAAGGAGAGGACCTAATACTGAGCCCTGAAGAACCCCAATTACCAGATTAGTTCAATCGGAGTATGTTCCATTTACAACAACCCTTTGATTCCTGTCTTTTAGCCAGCTCTCAATCCATGAGCAAATATTTATGGCAATTCCTGTATCCCTTAGTTTGCTCAATAGTCTCCCATGTGGCACTGTATCAAATGCCTTTGCAAAATCCAAATTATTTAGTAAGATTAGAACGTTGTCCATTTCTGTTCAGTGTTTTTACCTGTCAGTTCTCTGTCCTAGTCTATACTTTGTATCACTGCCCTTAGTTTGTTAAAATCTGCTCTTTTAAAATTAAGAGTTTTTGTTGGCCCCTTACAGTTATGTTAATTCAATCTCAAATGAGCCTGTGTTGTGATCACTGTTTCCCAAAGTTTGCCCTATTCCAACATTTGATACCATATAAATATTATTTATGATGACTAAATCCAAGATAGCCTATTTTCTAGTAGGCTTTTGTATAACCTGGGCCAGATAATGATCCCTGAGTGTACTCAAGAACCTCAGAACCAAAGTTATGTGGACCACACGGAGGGATAAAACTGCTTGATGCTCCACATTAAATACATTTTTCTTTAAAGGCATATTTAAGTTTCATGGATTATGAATGCATCTGTTAGAGGGGCATCAGCTGTGTATGAAAACATGTTTATGCATTAAAAATACCAAAATAAACATTATTAAACTTACCTTAAAGTTTGCTAAACCCCTAGAAATCCCTGCCAAAATTAACATGAAATTCATAATTTGTTTTGGCCAATAATAGAAAGCTAATACATAATATCAATCAGTGATGGTGGTTTGTGCAGGAAGCATGGGTGTAGGAGCCAAATAAAATATGGCTGGGGGGTTGGGGAGGATACTGTATATAGTATAAAAATACACAACTGCTTCTCTGCACATGAACACACAAATTAAAAAAATCTGGGGGATTTGTCACCATCATTCCCCCGAGTTCCTACGCCCATAGCAGGTAGGCATCATGGGATGTGAAGTCCCCTGCACAAGGAAGCAAGGAGGAGTCAGACACTGCTGTGTAGATGTCTACATTGTGCTGCTCTTGGCTTGAAGGTTAGTAAAGAGTTAAAATCCATTCCCAAATTAAGTGATTCTATTGGTAGATGCATTGTGCCTATGATAGCAGTTCTGGGGGGGTGGAAAACAAGTTTTATTTTTAAACTAGCCACTTGCCTGTCAAAAAATGACGGCAATGAAATTGTAAGGCAGGTATCGCTGTTTGGTGTATGCTAATGAAAGAATTAATACATTAATAAATGAAAATACTTTACCTATTTGGAAGTAATATATGCAGGAAGCATTGTGCTGAAGAGCTGACAATCTGTTTTGATGTTCCTGCAGCATACAATGTAGGTTTTCAGTGTTGTGGAGCTGCTGTGTAAGTGTCAGCAATGTGTGCAGTGTGTAGTGTAAATAGGCTGCGTGCGCGAGGGGAAGCCATTAGGTTAGATGTGTACTTCCGCATTGTGCAAGTTAGTGTTGTAAAATGGCGGCGAATGTGTATGTGCTACGCGGCTGTGCATGATGTAGCGTCCTTGCTAATGGTGTATCTTGTAGCTCGTACGGCTTTTTGTAAAATCTGTATGTGATTGGTGGTGTTTTGCGTGTTTAGGATCCTGTAGCCTCATTTTCATTTTTTCCGTTAGACATTTTTTCTCTCGTTTTTTTTTCTCTGTCCTGCGTCTCTTATTTTTTCTGGTAAGTCCGTAAATTTTCCGTTCTAAGTTCTACGGTTTGTCTTTTTTTGTGTAAGCCCGTAGAGCCTCCACCTCCGCAAATGTTCGTAGAGATGATCATCTCCACCAGCGCAAGGAGCGCCTTTGGTGCTCCTTGCCATCATCTGCGGCCCTCAATTTGCGAGGTCCGTAGGCTCGTTATGCGAGCCCGCAGCGTTAGCAACGACCCGCATGCTCACAACTATATATGTGACTAGCGAATTGCCCGTCAAAAAATGACGGCAATGAAATTGTAAGGTAGCTAAATTAGTAAATGAATATAGTGTACCTATTTTGAAGCATTGTGATGAAGAGCTGGCAATCTGTGTTGATGTTGCTGCAGCATTAGTGGTGTGGAGCTGCTGTGTAAGCGTGATGAACGTGTGCAGTGTAACACTGTGCGTGCGCGAGACCAAACCGTTAGCGTAGTCGTGTACTTCCGCATTGGTGTAAAATGGCGAGTAATGTGTGGTATAGGTCTGTATCGGAATATCCGTAGGTGTTTTGTGGTGTTTTGCGAGTTTAGAGTGCTGTAGCCTCGTTTTCGTTTTGTTCGGCGGCCATTTTTTCTCTCGCTTAGATTTTTTTTAGTCTCTAAACTGTTTTATTTCGAGTAAAATCGAGGTGTAAGTTGCATTTTTGAGGTCCTGGGTGCTCCCTCTTGGTGTAGGTAATTTTTTTATGTATGTGCTGTGTGTATGTATTGTGTTTTAAATGTTTGTATGTCGGCGTGTTGCGTCCGATGTTTGCGAGGTCGTAATGTGTGGTAACGTGTTTCGTACATTGTTTGCGTTCCTCGTAAAATTTAGCGAGTGTCGTAATTTGTGTGTCGTGTTTTTTGAGTAGCGACGTGAATTTTGCAAGGGTTTGAGGCCCTTGCCCAGTGACCTCGCCAGCAACTGAGGCCCTCGCTTCGCGAGGGGCCTCAGTTGCTGACATGGAGCGCCTTCGGCGCTCCATGCCAGCAACTGAGGCCCTTGCCCAGTGACCTCGCTTCGCGAGGGCAGCGGCTCGCTACGCGAGGGCCGCGGCTCGCTTCGCGAGCCACGGCCCTCGCTTCGCGAGGGCCGCGGGCTCGCTACGCGAACCCGCAAGCGTGAGCAACGACCCATACGCTCACAACTATATATGTGATAATTAAATCAGTGTGTCTGATATAACTAGTATGTGTTAGATTAGAAAAAAGGGAAAACAGTGAAACTTAGCTATGTTATCCCTTAAAAAACACCAAAATGTCATATTTATAAAAACATGTACCAAAAAGGTCTGTCTCCTCAATTTGTGAATGGCATCTAGATCTAAGTCAAATTTGTTATTAATATTTAAAAAACATAAGCTTAGTTCTGCTCTTCATTAGTTCACCCTTGTCTTACTTGGTAATGAGCAGATCGCCAGGTCCCTTGCCTGCCCACTAAAATGCTTTCAATTTGGCAGCTTTACCTGGGTGGCTCCTCTTTCATCCAACTTGGGGGGTCATCATTTTTTTTTTGTTTTAAAGTTGTTTACATGTATAGTAAATGTTAAACAACCAGACTATTCTTTATAAAGCCCTTTTAAGATCACTAAAGTGGTCTTTTAAAAAGAACTCAATATGTACAGTACTTGTATCTTATCTTTCTTCTCTTCTCCTGTCTCATTAAAGTCTTCAACTATTCAGAGAAGACAGCTGCATACTTACTTAAACTCTTCTACAAGATAATCTGTTGTGGATCACTCAGATATCTTCACAGTGGTGGTCTGCCTTAGCCCATGATGCCAAGACCTGGGGCAGCACATTGTCAGGTGGCAGCAGACTGCCTGAAGATGCAGTATAGTACACTGAAATATGTTTGTATATGCACGGAAATGTCTACATGCAGTGGTATTTCTGTCTGTAACTGTACTTGATACTCTGTGGTAAAATATATATACAAATAAACGTATGATTTATGATATAAATGGGGAGCTGCCAGTGGGCAGTGGGGGGCGCACAAATCTAAATGCCTATGGTTGTATAAAACCTAAATAATCCCATGGATCTCCACGAAAATGATGTCAGATGGATCCCTTCTTCATTCTTTAACAACCTACTTCCAAGCAGTCTATTTACGCTGTATCTCCACATCCCACACATTCTTGATTGTAAGCTCCCAGATGAGGCCATTAATTCATCCTGCTATAAATGTCCTGTTTGTCTTATTTCCCTGTTTTCTTTGAAAACGTATATTGTCATTTACCTAGTGTCTAATAATATAATAATAATAATATTGTATTGAGACAATATTCCAGGGCATCCATGCTTTGCAAATACAATATCTGGATAATGGTCCCATATTGGAGAGGTTAGGAGCATATTAATAACTGTTAAATTGTAGTGTAGCTTTGAGAGGCGAGGACAGTCAAACTATTTCATCGGCATAGGCTAAATCACAGGCATCCAGACATTGTTGGGGGTCACTGTTCCAAGAGGGAGTAAGGAAAACAAAAGTCTGGTGAAATTAACCTAACAAATCAACTGAAAATAGGTTGGACTCCAATGCTGGTTATTTGGCCAGATAAGTGGTTTTGCGGGATGCCATGGTTATCTAGTCACCATCTGCTTCTGGACAGCACCATCCTGTAAACTTCTGATGTAGCCATGAAGGAGAAGGAAAAGGTGAAAACCTGGTAACTTATATTTTACTGTCCCCTGTATACCTGTGTGGTCATCTTGTCTGCATAGTCCACTAACTAAAAAGGCCAATCTGCACGTAGTTTCAATCTAATGACTATAGTTGGTGAAACAGGAGGCTTCTGGGCATGCTTGCCATGTGAGTTGCTAATTGGTCTAGGACCAAACCTTTCAACAAGTATATAAAATAATAAATGAATTCTGTATTCAGTCTTAATAGTAATAATTTCTACTTGTTATAGATTTCTGGAGATCAGTTTATATGTGTAGAAATATCCCAATGCTTTCTTCCTCTTTTGCTGGATAGCTGATTATTATTATTACATATTTATCAGTCTGTAGGAGAAGCTGTGAAAACAACACCATCCTGGCATTAGTGCCGTCTTTAGAGAGAAATATTGCTACATAGCACTCATTAAAAGATGCTAATTTGTATCAAAATTCATAATTTACGCTCTATACAAATGTATGATTCACACTCTGTCTTTCTATGGAATGCAACACAATTATAATAAAGCTGTTAAAATGTTCTGAAACATCTCAGTTTTGTAAAAATGTCGATGGTTTTGTTTGTGAAAGATCACAGTAATAGATATAATACTTGTTATTGAACCTTTTCACACCCCTCCTTGCATGTGAATGGACTTTCCAGGACAAACAATGGTACAACAACTTGGGGTCTATATTTCAGATAAATATCGGAAATGGTCCAACTCCCCAATTTTATTAATTTAATGGTGGTCACGTTAATCATAGCTCATGGTAAGGTTACATTGTACCTTGTTTCATTTGGAGAGTTCATTCAAGCCCTGATCTCATCAGGGTTCATAGATCTCTTGAAGACTGTCAAAGTAATGAAGCTTGAGATCAAAAGAGCCAGTAAAGGTTATAGGTGTTTTATGTGGACTGGCTTGGCATTTTAGAAAGATGAAACAATAGAGGTAAACCATTTCACTGCCAGACGGTTATGTGTATCTCTTCCATGGCCAAGGGGAAATGTGCACTTAATTTTATGTAAACTTACCAACTCATGGCACCAACTTCATAATAAACTCAATTTATTATCAACATGATAATTAGCATAAGTATAACTCATTGCATTAAATACTGGTAATAGAATACTAGTTTACTTTGTTTTCTGGTGCCAAACATCAAATACATTTAATTGCACAAAGAGCTTGTGAGAACCTTAAAATATTGCCTTTATTGTTTAAGTGAAGCCGCAATGAATTCCTTTACGGATTATAGTATAGTCTTATAAGCCTTAATGTAAATTGAAAAGGTCGAACATCCCATACCTAACATTTTAAACCAAATATTATCCAAAGGGATAGCAAAAACTGGTAAGGCTTGTGACCTCAAAGGGGTCCTTCTAACTGGAAGGCTCTCTTGCAGCAGCCCCAAACCTGGCTAAAGCCCCTACCATAGAAACAGAAAGTATAAATTTAAAACATGCCATAAATACACCCATATCGCACTCAACTTCTCCATAAAACTATCGCCCTATCTCTCTACTTCCCCTGGCTTCAAAACTGCTTGAGCGATTCATTTACAACCGCCTTACCCACTTTATCTCCTCCAACTACCTCCTTGACCCCTTCCAATCTGACTTCTGACCCCAACACTCAACAGAAACTGCTCTCACTAAAGTCACTAAAGACTTGCTCACCGCCAAGTCAAAGCATCCCTTCTCTATCCTAATTCGTCTGGTTCTCTGCTGTCTTTGACACTGTTGACCACCCTCTTCTTATCCAAATTCTCTGCTCTTTTGGAATCCATGACACAGCTCTCTCATGATTCTCATCCTACCTTGAAGACTGAACATTTAGTGTCTCTGGCACCTCTTCTTTGCCTCACCCTCTGACTGTTGGCGTACCCCAGGTTTCAATCCTTAGTCCCCTCCTTTTCTTCATCTATACTTCCTCCCTTGGTACCCTTATAACAAATCTTTTGGATTTCAATATCATCTGTATGCAGATGACACTCAAATCTACTTCTTGGCACCAAATGTATCCCCCTCTGTCCTTACAAAAGTGGCCAATTGCCTCTCTAGTATATTCACTTGGATGTCCACCTGTCAACTCAAACTAAACATGTAAAAGACTAAGCTCCTAATCTTCCCATCCTCTACCTCAACTTCCACTCCACATTTATCTCTCACTGTTGACAGTGCCATCATCACTCCCAGGCCCATTGTCTTGGGTTCTGTTGGACCCTGCCCTCTCTTTCACGCCTCACATACAATCCTTAACAAAAGATTGTCTTTTTCACCTAAAAAACATTGAAAAAATAGGTCACTATCTTACATAAGACACAACTAAAATCCTAATCCACTCTTTCATCAGTAGCCTCGACTACTGCAACTCTCTCCTTGCTGGCCCTCCTATCACCTGTATCTCTACACACCAATCCATAATAAACACATACGCTAAACTAATTTACCAAACTCAAAGTTCAGAGTCTGTAGCTCCTCTCTGTCAGACATGCCACTGGCTGCCCATGGCCTCCAGACTAAAATGTAAAACCCTGACCCTAACCTATAATGCCCTCAACAATAATGCACCCTCTTATATGTCTGCTCTCATCTCTAAGTACACCCGCAACTGCCCTCTTCGCTCTGTTAACAACCTTCTACGTTCCTTCTCTCTTATCACCTCCTCTCACTCCTGTCTTTAGGACTTTTCTCGAGTTGCCCCTATTCTTTTGAACTCCTTGCCTCGCTCCACTAGACTATCCTCCTACCTCAAACACTCATTAAAAACTCACCAGGTTAAAAAAGCTTATCACCTCCAGCCCTAACATATACATCACATCTATTATCCTTCTATACCTCTCCCACACCCTTCGATTTGTAATTCTGCAAGTTTTCTTGCTATGTGCTTTAATAAAAGCACTGTGTACATTTCATTTTAAGCTCAAGACAGGGC
Source organism: Discoglossus pictus (assembly GCA_027410445.1). Classification (NCBI taxonomy): domain Eukaryota; kingdom Metazoa; phylum Chordata; class Amphibia; order Anura; family Alytidae; genus Discoglossus; species Discoglossus pictus. The sequence goes on from CM050163.1 coordinate 32,965,213, forward strand.
CCTTCATTCTTTTTTCTTCATTGTGTTAATATTGTTTTGACATGAACTTAATAATAATAATAATAATAATAATAATAATAATAATAAAATGGATAGATAACGTATAGAAGCTTTATGGAGCACTTTTAATTTTTTACAAATAGATATCTCGTGAATGAACCTCAATTCATATATAATAGGCTTTGATTAATACTCAGCAATCCAAAAATGTAAAACTATAATGTCTGTATTTTGTATCTATTCTTAGGAGGAATCTTAAATAGAGCTCTGATCATCCTTTAGGCTGTAACAATGGGAAATTTTTAACAATATGCTAATCCCTATGTCATTTAGGGAACCTCATAGGCGATCGTAGGCAGCGGTAATATTTCAGAAATAATTCCCCCGAGACAATTATATATGAATTGAGATTCATCCATGACATATCTAGTTGTGAAGATTTAAAAGTACTATATAAAGTTTCTATCCATTTTATAAAACATTTATGCTTTCTTTTTCTCTCTAAGGTAGCGGCTTTAGCCAGATTTGGGGGCTCTCTTAGAGAGCGTGACACATCCCTAGCGCGCAGTACTAATGCAAGCTGTCAAAAATGTGACAACAAATCTGCGAGCCCGACAACTATACACCGGACTCAGGTAAAGATTAGGGGTGTTAGTGTTCGGTTTATGGAGTTTAGGATTGCGTTTAGACTTTGGGTTAGGGGGGTGGGTTAGGAGGCTTAGGGTGTTAGGGTTAGGGTTAGTCTTAGGGGGGTTAGGGTTAGGAGGGTTACGGGTGTTAGGGTTAGGCTTAGGGGTGTTAGGGTTAGGGTCAGGGTTGTTAGGGTTATGCTTAGGGGTGTTAGGCTTAGGGGTGTTAGGGTTAAGCTTAGGGCTGTTAGGGTTAGGCTTAGGGGTGTTAGGGTTACAGGTGTTTACACATTACAACATTGCGCGCTTTTAATGGCGTGCATTTGACGGCCCATTTTAAACAGCGCATGGATGTTTGCGTGCTTTTGTCGACGTGCAATGGCCTGCGCGCTAAGGATGGGGTGCCCTTAGAGAGCCTTCCAGTTAAAAGGACCCATTGAGGTCACATGCCTTATCTTTTTTGCTATTCCTTTGGATAATGTTTCATTTAAAATGTTTGGTATGGGATGTTTGACCTCTTCAATTAATATTAAGGCTTTTAAGACTATACTATAATCCATAAATGTTTTATTGGTACCATAATTTAAAGAATAAAGACAGTATTTTAAGGTTCTCACAAGCTCTTTGTACAATGATTTAATTAATTAATTTAAACTAAACCATAATTAATGTTTCTTGTGTTAAAGAGTGAACATCATGCCCAGTCCAAATAACATATCGTTCACTCCTCCTTCACAAATTGGGTGTCAGGAAAGACAGGAAACTTTGGCAAGTCTCTGAGGTCAGTTACTTAGATTTTTCTCAGGAGTGTCACAGATTTGGGTTTCTCCATGTGAGACAGTAAAATACCTTATATTGGATATTGACCAATCTTTTGCAAATTGGATTTGACCTTAGATTGTGATTTTTCTGATTCTGCCAACCCAAACTTCCAGCTTGTCCCCTGGATAATCTAACCCGCTGCCAGTCCTGACCTATAATAGGATATTGACCAACTTCTGAAGACCATAAACCGTTCAAAGACTGCTTTATGATATTTATGTGTAATTTATGGGTCCAGCTCCTGATTAGCAAACACTGGCCTATTGCATAAATGTATGTATGTATTTGATGCACCTCACTCCTGTGGGACGCACCTTTACCTGAGCAAGTGTTACAGAGGGATTTCTTTTCATTTTTGGAGTAACAAGGTCTCCTCGGAGTAAGCTATAATGGTGAACTCCCTCTGACTTTGCTCAGTCTCTTTAGAATATTTTTCCATATTTTTTCTTTCTTATGTATTAATATTTTAACTAGTTTATAACTAGTAATATAAAATGTTCACTTCACTTATTTGTACGATCACAGCAGAACAGCATATTCTTATCTTCTGGAGGAGCCTCCCTCTTTCTTGCTGTTCTCTCTAATAAGGAGTTTATATTACCATAGACATGTAGTTATAGGGCAGAGAGTGGCATGCTGTGTGTCTGCATGCAGCAGTATTGCACTAGTAGTCGGAAGCACTTGGCATTGACAGTTGTGTGATATGTCCTCTCTCATTAAAGAGAACAGTAAGAAAGCGAAAGGCTCCAGCAAATCAGAATATATTACTCTGGGGTTTCTTAGAAGTAGATGAAGACTACATTTTAAATTACAATGACATTGATGGGCTTAAAACATTTATATATTACAAAAATATATTGTCCCCTTAACTGTCCTGTATTTATCTTTTCTATTTGGTAACATCAGTGATGTTGGCTCACTGTGATCATTCATTTGTACATGAGACCTTTGAGATTTGGAATGCAATGTTTAATTTAATTTAATCATGAAATAACTTATTAAGCTATAAAAACAGTTGAAATGTAGATGAACACTGCATCTACATGGGAATAATATTAATTATTTAGATTTTGTAACAGAGGTATACCATAGGGAAGCTAGGCTCATAATCTGGACTTGCTGGATCTTTTTTTCCTAACAATTTATCGAGCTGGTCCATGGCTGCAGAAGAAGATAACATATAAATAGCTAATGTTTCCTCCTCATAACATTAAATTCTCTGTGTAGATTAAAAATTAGACTCCAGCTAGCAACCCAAATGATTTATAGGTTTCCTTTTGTTTTTTTTAAATTTAATTGGTTTAAATGAGCATATATTATATACATCACATATACAGTTGTCGTAATTGCGGGCTTGCCATAAGTTGTTCGTATCGCAATGTTAAAATTGTTGGCTCACACAGCGAGCCCGCGCAACTGCGACCCTCGCTCATTGCTCTGGTGGAGATGAGCGCCATAGGTGGTCATCCCAAGACATGCAGGACTGCAAAAATACGGCCTGCAAAAATACGAATTTAATGGCCGAACCGCCAAACTGCAAAAACACACAAATATGCCTCAAGTTAGCAAGTTTTGGCTCGTAATGAGCTCCAAGGGCACTCATTGTGAGTCACGCAATGAGTACCAAAGATGCTCAGCGCTGGGGTAGCGATGAGAGCTGAAGGTGCTCAGAGGGGCCATAACCTCACATTCGGTGGCAAACAGCATTACCATGCCTTCAAATGTTATTACCATTAAAGGGCAAGTCCCTAGTATACATATAATATACATATGTAATATTTGTCTTTTAAGCCGTGATGTATAAATGCATTCTACAGTATATACTGTATATATTACATATGATAGTTGTCAAACTGCGAGACATTGTCACAAAGCGAGGGGCCGCATTTGCGGAGGGGGACATAGACTGCAATGAGTAGCTTTACGGCGCCTTACTCTGTAACAAAACCCCCACAAAAGCGGGACTTTGAGAGGCGAGCCGTTAACTCACAGCACTTAGTCCTCTTCCTCCACTGTATCTCTCTTTCCCTCTTCCTTTCCTTCCCCTGTGTCTCTCTTCCACTCCTCCTCTCCTTACCCTGTGTCTCTCTTCCCCTGCTTACCTTGTGTCTCTCTTCCCCTCCTCCTCTTATTACCCTGTGTCTCTCTTCCCCTCCTCCTCTCCCTCCCCTGTGTTTCTCTTCCCCTCCTTACCCTGTGTCTCTCTTCCCATCCTCCTCTCATTACCCTGTGTCTTTCTTCCCCTCCTCATCTCCTTACCCTGTGTCTCTCTTCCCCTCCTTACCCTGTGTCTCTCTTCCCCTCCTCCTCTCCTTCCCCTGTGTCTCTCTTCCCCTCTTCCTCTCCTTACCCTGTGTCTCTCTTCCCCTCCTCCTCTCCTTCCCCATGTCTCTCTTCCCCTCTTCCTCTCCTTACCCTGTGTCTCTCTTCCCTCCTCCTCTGCCTCGCCTGTGTCTCTCTTCCCTTCCTCCTCTCCCTCATTGCCTGCACGCCAAAATTATTAGCCGCAGGACTCAGAAAAATAAATACCAGAGGTTGCAAAATAACACACTTACCCCGCAAACTGTGCAAACCCCAAAACACGAAAAACACACAGAAAAACACAATAAAAAAAAAAGACACTCGCACATAGCACGGGGGACAGCCAGGGCATCTGGAAGTGAGGTTACACACGAATTTAAGCCAAATTGCCATCGTTTCGCCACTCGAAAACGGCTAAGCGAGAAAATAAATGGCGGCCGAAAAAATTAAAACGAGGCTCCACTACCCCCAACCGCGCAAAACACTACCAGCCACGTACAACTTTGCCCAAAGACATCCGAGATAAGCTCGGGACACCCACATTAACCCCTTGCTGTGGTGGTCCCCACACATTAACCCCATGATGGGGGTCTCCATGGGGGACACCCACAATGTCCCAACATGAACCCTTGCAGTGGGGGGTCAGGATCGTGTCCCCCACTGCATTGAAAAGCTGTCAAGTCCCTACCACGGGTCCTGAAAGGGCCCGAGGCACACAAACAGTTAAGGCCGGCAGCGGGGGGTACTTTAAAACCCGCCACTGGCAACTAAAATTAACCCCCCCCAATGCTGTGGTTCTCCACATTAACCCCACATTAACCCTCGCAGTGGGGCTCCCTGATCGCACAGGATCGGGGACCCCCGCTGCAATCACAATTCAAAACTAACCCCCCTCTACACTAACCTATAAGCACCTACACTACCTACCTACACTACCTACCCTCTAATAAACCCCTCAAATTACAGAAAATAATAAACTCTAACTCACAAAAAATAATAAAACCTAAGTCACAGAAAATTAAAAAAAGCCTAAATCACAGAAAAAAAAAAAAGCTACATTACAAAAAATAATAAATGCTTCATTACAACCCCCCTCCGCTACATAAAAAAAAATTACACACCTGAAAAGGAAATACATACAAAATATATACATTACATTACAATAGAATACAAATAAAATACAACCCCCCCTATCTAAAATACATACATACCCCTCAATCTAAAATACAATACCCCTATTTAAAATACATACATACCCCCTATCTAACATACATAAAATCCTATCAACATACACAAACCCTAAATCTAACCTAAAATAAAATAATTAAGACCACTTACCTTTGCAGATGTCCCCTCAGATCGCCCCCTAGAAATAAAAAATGAGTACAACACAGTACATAGTAACAATAAACATTCTAAATATTCTAAATATTCTACTCACCTTTGTAGCACGTCCCCGTCCTTCTTATTTTCTTCTCCGGCGCAGCCCCTGTTAAAAATAAACATTTGATCAATATAAAATACATACAAACAAAATTAAATTAAATAAACATAATATGCATTCAACTTACCTTGTCCCCGTGCTCCTCCTCTTCTGCCTCGGCTGGGCCCTTCAAGAATCTCCGCCCTAAATAAATAAATAAAACTAACGCAGCTCCACACTCGTGGTGCTCCCCGATGCTAATGAGGCCCATAGAGCCTGTTAATTTATTTTCAGCCAATCAGAAGGCACCAAGGTGTGAGCCAATCATAATGGGATACAACCTCATATCCCATTTTGATTGGCTAATGAACCTGTCAATCTTTTTTAAACCAATCAGAAGGTTCTATTGCCTTCAGCCAATCATAATGGGATACACCCCCATGGGGTGATTGGCTGAAGGCATCTGCGCCTTTTGATTGGCTGCAGTCTAATTGACAGTGACAACAGCCAATCAGAAGGCCCTATTCCCTTCAGCCAATCACAATGGGAACCATGGAGTGATTGGCTGAAAACATATGTGCCTGGCTGTAATCTGATTGACAGTGACAACAGCCAATCAGAAGGCGCAGATGCCTTCAGACAATCACCTCATGGGGATGTATCTCATTGTGATTGGCTGAAGGGAATAGCACCTTCTGATTGGCTGTTGTCACTGCAGCCAATCAGAAGGCGCAGATGCCTCCAGCCAATCACCCCATGGGGATGTGTCCCATTGTGATTGGCTAAAGGCAATAGAGCCTTCTGATTGTTTTTTCTAGGTGTGCGATCTGAAGGGACATCTGCAAAGGTAAGTTATCTTAATTATTCAATTTTAGGTTAGATTTAGGGTTTGTGTATGTAGATAGGGTTTAATGTATGTTACATAGGAGGTATGTATGTATTTTAGATAGGGGTATTATATTTTAGATAGGGGGTATGTATGTATTTTAGATAGGGGGTATTTTATTTCAGATAGGGTGTATGTATTTTAGATAGGGGGTATTTATGTTTTTTACATAGAGGGTATTATATTTTATTTGTATTGTATTGTATTGCGGTGTGTAATATTTGTTTATTTTCTGTAGTGGGGATTGTAATGTAGCTTTTTAAAATTTTTGTAATGTAGCTTTTTTAATTTTTGTAATGTAGCTTTTTTATTTTCTATGACTTAGGCTTTTGATTTTCTGTGACTTAGGTTTTATTACTTTTTGTGAGTAAGGTTTTATTATTTACTGTAATTAGTGGGGTGGATGTTTAATAGGGGGTATGTAGGTAGTGTAGGTAGGTAGTGTAGGTGTTAATAGGTTAGTGTACTGAGGGGCTAGTTTAGATTTAATGGTTTATTGAGGGGTATAGTGCAGTGTAGTGCTTGTACTTAGTGTCATGAGGATCCTGGAGGACCCTCATGACACTTATGGGGTTAATGTTAGGCTTCTAACTGTCCCATGAGGGTCTTTATATACCCTTTTAGGACTAATGGAGTTAAATAGAGGCTTATGAGGGTCTATATAGACCCCCATAAGAGACTGGGTTAAAATAGTGTAGTGCTTACACTTTGTGTCATTAGGGTCCTGGATGACCCAAATGGCACTTGCAGTGCCTTGCAAAACTGCTCCAGCACCTTCAAGTTGGATGGTTTGTGCTATCTTTAAGTCTGACCACAGATTTTCTATTGGATTGAGGTCTGGGCTTTGACTAGGCCATTCCAACACATTTACATGTTTCCCCGTAAACCACTCAAGTGTTGCTTTAGCAGTGTGTTTGGGGTCATTGTCCTGCTGGAAGGTGAACCTCTGTCCTAGCCTCAAATCACGCACAGAGTGGTACAGGTTCTGTTCAAGTATATCCCTGTATTTAGCACCATCCATCTTTCCCTCAACTCTGACCAGTTACCCAGTCCCGGCTGCTGAAAAACATCCCCACAGCATGATGCTGCCACCATCTTTGGGTGATGTGATGTGTTGGGTTTGCGTCAGACATAGCGTTTTCTTTGATGGCAGAAAAGTAAAATTTTAGTCTTATCAGACCAGAGCACCTTCCTCCATACATTTTGGGAGTCTCCCACATGCCTTTTTGCAAACTCAAAATGTGCCATTTTGTTTTTTTGATGAAAGTAATAGCTTTCTTCTGGCCACTCTGCCACAAAGCCCAACTCTATTAAGTGTACAGATTATTGTCGTCCTATTTACAGATACTCCAGTCTCTGCTGTGGAACTCTGCAGCTCCTCCAGGGTTACCTTAGGTCTTTGTGCTGCCTCTCTGATTAATGGCCTCCTTGCGCATCCGTGAGTTTTGGTGGGCGGCCATCTCTTGGCAGATTTGCTGTTGTGCCATGTTCTTTCCATTTGGTTATGATAGATTTGATGGTGCGCCTGGGGATCATCAAAGATTTGGATATTTTTTATAACCTATCCCTGACTTGTATTTCTCAGCCCCTTACTTGTTTGGAGAGGTCTTGATGGTAGTGTTTGGTTAGTGGTGCCTCTTTCTTAGGTGTTGCAGTGTCTGGGGCCTTTTAAAAAAGATGTGTATATGTTATGACAGATCCTGTGACACAGAGGTGGACATCATTTCACTAATTATGTGACTTCTGAAGGTAATTGGTTGCACCAGAGTTTTTATGGGCTTCATAACAAAGGGGGTGTACTTCTAAAAATTTGTTTTGTGTATATATTTTTCTCATTTCACTTCACCAACTTAGACTATTGTGTTCTGATCCATCACATAAAATTCAGATTAACAAAACATTGAACTTAAGGCTGTAATGTAACAAAACAGGTAAAAAGTCCAGGGGGGTGAATCCTTTTGCAAGGCATTGTATAGTGTTATTGCATGGGTTAATTAGTGTGCTATAGGGGTCTATATAGCTGTGGCACCCAATACACTCACATTGTGGGACAAACAGCATTTCAACACTTTTTTATTGCCCCGTCATTTTTGACGGACACGTCGTTGTTCTATATATATATATATATACTGTATATATATATATATATATATATATATATATATATAGTGGGCTGAAGAGTGCTAGAAGCGATCCCCCGTACAAAGTACAGTAGTACAAACAATGAATAGTACATTTGTGATCCCATTTGAATGTCTAAAATATAAGTTAATAAACGTATTTCCTGCTCCTGTCTCTCCGAAATACAGTTATACTGCACTTCTAGAGGAGGGGACATGCAAATGAGACCACAATGAACTTCACTCTGTTAACCGAAAAACATTATATACATGACTCCTCTTTAAGCATCGCTGTATTTCACAGCTTAACGCACAACACCAGATAGATTATGCACAAACCAGGCGACCTACCCACAGACAGAACTGTCTTGTGGTTATTGCTGCTCATTAGTGTGGGGCAGGTTCCTGCAATTTATATATATATATACAGGGAGTGCAGAATTATTAGGCAAGTTGTATTTTTGAGGATTAATTTTATTATTGAACAACAACCATGTTCTCAATGAACCCAAAAAACTCATTAATATCAAAGCTGAATATTTTTGGAAGTAGTTTTTAGTTTGTTTTTAGTTTTAGCTATTTTAGGGGGATATCTGTGTGTGCAGGTGACTATTACTGTGTATAATTATTAGGCAACTTAACAAAAAACAAATATATACCCATTTCAATTATTTATTTTTACCAGTGAAACCAATATAACATCTCAACATTCACAAATATACATTTCTGACATTCAAAAACAAAACAAAAACAAATCAGTGACCAATATAGCCACCTTTCTTTGCAAGGACACTCAAAAGCCTGCCATCCATGGATTCTGTCAGTGTTTTGATCTGTTCACCATCAACATTGCGTGCAGCAGCAACCACAGCCTCCCAGACACTGTTCAGAGAGGTGTAAGGTTTTCCCTCCTTGTAAATCTCACATTTGATGATGGACCACAGGTTCTCAATGGGGTTCAGATCAGGTGAACAAGGAAGCCATGTCATTAGATTTTCTTCTTTTATACCCTTTCTTGCCAGCCACGCTGTGGAGTACTTGGACGCGTGTGATGGAGCATTGTCCTGCATGAAAATCATGTTTTTCTTGAAGGATGCAGACTTCTTCCTGTACCACTGCTTGAAGAAGGTGTCTTCCAGAAACTGGCAGTAGGACTGGGAGTTGAGCTTGACTCCATCCTCAACCCGAAAAGGCCCCACAAGCTCATCTTTGATTATACCAGCCCAAACCAGTACTCCACCTCCACCTTGCTGGCATCTGAGTCGGACTGGAGCTCTCTGCCCTTTACCAATCCAGCCACAGGCCCATCCATCTGGCCCATCAAGACTCACTCTCATTTCATCAGTCCATAAAACCTTAGAAAAATCAGTCTTGAGATATTTCTTGGCCCAGTCTTGACGTTTCAGCTTGTGTGTCTTGTTCAGTGGTGGTCGTCTTTCAGCCTTTCTTACCTTGGCCACGTCTCTGAGTATTGCACACCTTGTGCTTTTGGGCACTCCAGTGATGTTGCAGCTCTGAAATATGGCCAAACTGGTGGCAAGTGGCATTGTGGCAGCTGCACGCTTGACTTTTCTCAGTTCATGGGCAGTTATTTTGCGCCTTGGTTTTTCCACACGCTTCTTGCGACCCTGTTGACTATTTTGAATGAAACGCTTGATTGTTCGATGATCACGCTTCAGAAGCTTTGCAATTTTAAGAGTGCTGCATCCCTCTGCAAGATATCTCACTATTTTTGACTTTTCTGAGCCTGTCAAGTCCTTCTTTTGACCCATTTTGCCAAAGGAAAGGAAGTTGCCTAATAATTATGCACACCTGATATAGGGTGTTGATGTCATTAGACCACACCCCTTCTCATTACAGAGATGCACATCACCTAATATGCTTAATTGGTAGTAGGCTTTCGAGCCTATACAGCTTGGAGTAAGACAACATGCATAAAGAGGATGATGTGGTCAAAATACTAATTTGCCTAATAATTCTGCACTCCCTGTATATATATATATATATATATATATATATATATATATATATTGGGGAAAGGGAACCTTTATGTCTTTTTTAAAGTTGATCTAGTCTAATACTTACTTTGTATTAGTCAACCAAAATTATTCTAGAGGTTTACATTGCAAAACTTATGGTTGCACAGTAAGCTACTTAGTGGCACATTATGCTAAGCAGTGGCACGGTATGCTAATTAGGGTTTGCTCCTTAGAATTTATTTTGACCACCTTGACCTGCACCGTGTTTTTTTCATACACTATATAGAAGACATTTCTCAGCAGTCATTCTTTAATATAAGTCTTTTACAGTCATGTTAATGAATCATAACACTAATACAATAAGATAAGATTCACTATTATTCTGTAGTTAGTCTATAATACAGTTAAGTGAGCAGGTGACAGCTGACTGTCAAGTGATGTCATGGTGCTTGTTCCTGGAGATGTAGGCAGAAATATGATAATTTCCCCTTACATCTGAAGATCAGAGAAGAGATTTGGTAAGACCATAGATCCCCCAGAGCATTTGGCTACCATAGAAACCCTTAACATTTTATAAATAACTCTAAAATACTCATACCTGCCTGATTTGTAATGCTCTGTACGCCTACAGTCAGCCCATCTCTACTAAACCCACTCTGCTTTCGTTGCCAGGATGACAATTAACTTAAAGAACCAATGTAGCAGTTTTATAAGTTGTTTTATATGAATCATCTAGGTATTTGAAGACATACAATTTTTTGTTGAAAAATAAACATTTAAGTAAGAAAATTACTTTGGAAATTCAGTATGATGGTTTCCAACTGAAGTACTTCTCTCCACCCCTTGTTACATTAATGAGGGAGTGGTGTTGGCTGGGTGGATGAGTTAAAATGGGTTTCAGAATGGGTTCCAAGGTTTGTGGGGCTGGGTGCATATATTAGGCAAATAGGTTGAAGTTTCGGGTGACAGAAAAATATCACTTATATATAGCTGGTGAACAGACGTTTTTGAAATACTGGATTAGTATTTACTGTAAAAACTATAGCAGGTGGTACAACAGTGCAAGGATGGTCACAAAAGGGGGGCACCTCGTGTACCTGCCTGAAACTGCCTTTAAGCTACTGATAAATTTACATCAGACGAACGTCATCTTCAAAAACAGAATGGTCTTCTCAGACAACAGCCTCCTAGTTAGCACCACTCCCACATCCTACATGACATACCTGTGGGTGGAATGGTGTTCCCCAGCTGGAGGCTCTCATACTTAAAGGACTACTGCAGTGCATTAACAAGTAAAGCTCATATGTTTGTTTTCTGGGCAATTAAAAACAGTACGAAGATTAAAATATGTAAAAGTGAATATTGTCACTTTTCCCCTCAAGCAGAGCTGCACATCTCCTCCTACCTGTGTCTGTCCAAGGCATGGTCAGCTTTGCCTGTGTATTGGACTATCATGGAGCTTGGTAGCAGTCTGGGTTAATGTCACTAGCCCCGCCACATACTCCACCGCCACTTCCTACACAGAGTAAACAGCTCTAATGTAATGTGCTTGCAGCTGCTCCATAGGCCCTTCCAAGGTACAGTACACAAATCATCATAGCCCCTCCCACTTTACTAAGCATGCTAAGGAATGCAGTCTTAGGGCATGGCTATATAAGGTCATTCTGTTCTGGATCACTACTGTAACCTGGTGAAGGAGCTTTTTGTTCTATAATGAAGCTGTGAGCTATACAATGTAGGGGGAACCAAGATAGTCAGCTTATAGCAGAGAGGTCAGACAAATCACAGTTTATTGGAGAAGGAACTGGTAACCCACTCCAGTAACTTCGCCAAGAACACCTTTATGAATAGGCACGACCAGGACATAATGATAGATGTGCCTGGCAAGCTGTGGCCCATAGGGTCACGGAGTCAGACACGACTGACTGACTTAACAGTAGGTAATAACTGAATTTGTTTAGCTATTGGCTATCATCACTTTAAAAGTAGCCTGTAATTTAAAATATACTACAGTTTTTTACTGATGAAGTGCCCTTGTAAAGTCATGAAACGTGTCAAAGGTTTAGAGCTACAGAATATGACAGTGCACTAAAAAATAAATATAATAAATAGATTTTTTTTCACCAGTAATCCATCACTACATTGTAGTCATTTGTGTGGATTTGTATATGTAAGTGTGAAGAACCCATCTTTTTCTTAGACATATTTGTAAATTCAAAAAGTAGATGCAAAGAAGTACACTTATATAGCACTCATCTTTGTCAGTCTTATTAGGGATAATATAACACGTGCAATTGGAAAAATATAGTTTGTAGAACAAATGGAGAGATTACATTAGAATTATCTATGGCATTAAGTTGCAACTAAATCAGTATTTAACTGGAACAAAAGAACAATATTTAAAGACATATTAAAGTGAGCTGGGTTATGAATGCATCCTGTAGGGGGGAATTAGTAGTGTACGATTACACTTATTTGCATGCACTATGTTTTTTTAGCTTTTCATAAAAAAAAATAAAAAAAAAATATAAACATAAAAATGTTACAGGTGATGTTTACACCCCCAGGACTAAGCTAGGCTTCTCAGGGTACGATTTTTTAAAAGTGTACCCTGTCCATGTGAGCATGTCATCTTTGCAGCCAATCAGCAATGCTGTATGCAGCCAACATAGATGACTACTACAATGGGTCTTTAAAGGACCATAAATCGACATTCAAGTAAAAATGCTTGAGTGGTTACACGGTTGTTCTTTAAACAAAAAGTACATCCTATGCTTGATAACTTCTGACAAATGATAATTGTACTGAACCAAACATTTCCGCTTCTTCTTCCTATTCTAATTTATGCTTGATTTATGGTCCTGCAATGACCTGCAGAGTGCATGTGTCTCTGTGTTAGTGAGTGCTTGCAATTTACTGGGGCTGGGAGAGATCTCAGGGGCTGGGGGATGTAATGGGGCAATTCACTCTGGCTAGGAGAGATCACAGGGGCAATTCACTGGGGCTGGGGCATGTGATGGGGTAATTAACTGGGGCTGGGAGAGATCACAGGGGCATTTCACTGGGGCCGGGGGAGGTGATGGGGTAATTCACTGGTGCTGGAAGAGATCTAAGGGGCAATTCACTGGGGCTGGGGAGGTGATGGGGTAATTCACTTGGGCTGGGAGAGATCACCGGTCAATTCCCTGGGGTTGGGGGAGTAAAACTTGGAAAAGTAAATACAGCCTCTTGTATAGAGTCCTCCATCAATGTGCCTAAAACATTGACTGAGGAGGCTGGTAACTGGTCACATTATATATATATATATATATATATATATATATATATATATATATATATATATCTCACAACATAAGTGCTATATAAGGTTACTTCTTTGCTTCTCCTTTTCACATTAATATATTGCCTACTTGACATTTCACTCAGAAATATATGTTTGACACACTAAAGATAGGCTGTTTTATGTGAGCTATATCCTTATGCAGGTTCTGAATATTTGTAAATCCATCCTGCTGAAGGGTACCAGATAATGTTTTACACAGACCAGGAAGATATTATATATAAGGTAATAACTCCTATAATATCCATTGTAAATAATAACAAGTATGCTAGTGGAGCAGGTCTTTAAGGAGAAGAAGAAATATATATCCAGTGGTATATGAAAAAAAATGCTGTTTGTAAAATCTAGCAATTTTTTAATTTATTTCTATTGTGGTATGGAGTAATAGGAGAAGGAAAGCTCAAAACAAAGCACCTTAACCCAGCCTTGTGCAAACAGGTAATAACAATATTCATGTGTTAACAGTCAAAACATGATCACTTTAATTTAATAGAATAACAAAATCCAAAATTGAAGGAACGAGTACTTTTTACTAGACAATGTAATAAAAAGATATAATATTGTGGTGTCTGGATCACAATTCATTCCCTCCCAGTCATTTATAAGCTTGTGCCATTAAGATAATCTTGGGATTTACTGCACATTTTCATAATTAAAAACACTATCAGAATACATAAGATAATCTATGGGAGTTTGTACATCATTTCAAAAAGTGTTTCACAAAGCGCTCTGCCAATGTTTTTGCTCATTTCAAAGCCTCAAGAGTTGGAGAGATTGTATCTTGAGAATATTAGAAGGAATATTATTAGGGAACAGGTATGGCCGAGGCATTTATTTTCACTATTGCTTTATTGGTTAAATGCCACTTTTTACATATATAACAGCAAAAAGCTAAATTCTGCTAAAATTAAACTAATATCACTATAATAGTTATGAGTGTTGGGAATGCTTGCGATGTTGGTCACATTTTGCGAGCCTCGAAAAGCAAGGCGTACCGTCGACCACGCGAGACTTAGGGTATAATGAGAAGCGAAGGCCAGTTAAGGCACCTGTGACTTATGACCCGTACGACTTAGAACCTAAACCCATACATGCACTGTATGCCTTGCAAAATTACAACTTTAATGCCCAAACCACAAAACTGAAAAAAAAATAAGAAATATGCCTTAAATTAACTTACACACACACCACAGTGGGAGAGGCAGGGAGCCTGTGAGTGAGTGAGGTTGCAAGTTAATTTAATGCATATTTGCCATTTTTTCATGATCGAAAATTGCCTAAGCGAGAAAAAAAATGGCTGCTGAAAAAACCCAAAAGGACGAAAACAAGGCCCATGGAGGTAAAACTACTTCGAAGGACATTAAACATAGCCCTAAGCAGTAACACCTAAATAAAGCCATTAACACAATCCAAGCCACTAATATTTAACACAAGGCAGTAACACTTAACCCAAGGCAGTAACACAACCCAACACAATAACACTCAAGCGCCAGGTCTATAAACTACAAGGGGAGAGGCTTGCAATGAGCGCTAAAGGTGCTCAGAGGACCCATAGCCTTGCATTGTGTGGCAAACAGCATTGCTAGCCTTACAATTTTACTCCCGTCATTTTTGACGGGCAATTTCCTAGTCTTTAATAAAGTTTCGAGTTTTGCTTTGATGCAGTGCAATGAAGCAGGACTATGACATCCATTCCATGATATTATGTTAACCTATATATCAGTACCGAGCTATGACATCACACAAATGCCATCCAAGTTCACAAAATGTGCCTAATATCCATAAGTTCTGAGTGGTTATCCCATTGATATTCTGAAAATTATTATCAAATGGTTCCAGCAGTGAGATCCGAGCACTCTCAAGTTTACTCTGAAATCTTTCTGAGTGCTCATAATTTGCAAAATGCCTCTAGGTACCTTCAAACACCCATAAAGGCAGATGCAAGACCTCCAAGAAGCCTGAATTGCTAATTAAAATCCACTACTGATAGAAATCTGCTTTTAAAGAGGAAGGAAGTAAAGCATGACTGACATAGAAACATTATCATAGCCAGATATTTGCATTCTAAAACATATAAGAAGTTAGTATGATGTGTTAAATCTATATATATATATATACGTAGAATATCATCTATTGTCAATAATACGTCATCATCACACATATAAACTGCAATGGTAACATTGACAACACATGAGAGGTAACACAAATCGTTAGAGCCATATGGAATAAAACAGGTGGTGTCCTACATGAACTATAAAAAGCACATCAACACTCAACACCACAGTCATTGCCACCATGGAGTCTGCTAATCTGGGTACTGTGAGAGCTGCTGCAAGTGGTATTGTAATACTCAGGTATGTAATGCTTGTAAAATACTGGGCAATGTTAAATAACCCACAGAGATTACCTGAGACATCCAATATGTCATTAAACCAAACTGTTTCTTTTAAGCTTTTTGCCTGAAACCCACTATATCCAAACTCTTAAATATTTGTGAGTAAAATGTTTTGGGACTGATGGGATACATTCCATTCTGGCACGTAGTAGTGAGAAATGGCTCCCTCATAACTGTGGGAGCTTTTTTCAATTACTAAGAAGCCATTCTATCAGGTTTTCCTGTTGCTCCCTAGTCCTAACATGTGCAGGCAGCCTGCTCTCTTGTGATTCTGACTCTGAAGCTCAGTAGTCTCCATAGCAATGCTGCTGGATGCCACCCACTACTCTAGCCCTAAACGCAACCCTTTCCCCTTTATATCGGTATTAACCCCTTCCCACGACAGGGAAGGGGTTAAATAATAGAAATTATGTAGGGGGTTTATTACACCTCTGTCCATGACCTGCTACCCTCCATGAGCCCAGGAATCCCTGGGATTCCCCACAATACCCTCTATAAACCATGGGAGCCCAGAGGATTCTCCCTTCCCACGCACTTTGAGACAGGGGAACTTTAACAGACCCCCTTGGTACCCAAAACTCACCCTCATTCCATGGGGTCCTCAACAGACCCCCATGATAGCATTAACCCTAACCATTGGGGACCTCATGCACCCCCATGGCACCTAATATTAACCATTATGGCATGGAGTCCATATGGATCCCCATAGCACGAAACATTAACCCATGTGGGTTCTCAAGGACCATCAAAGCACCCGACCTGTCACCCCAAGTATCAATATTGGATCATCATACAAATTAACCACCACATGTAGGTATATATGGACCCCTATAGTCCCTATGACTAAAATTACATAAAAAATACATAAATTAAAATATGAATTACATAAATTAAAAAAGAACTTAAAATAAATAAATGAATAAACCTGTAAGGGTGAAAAAGGTAAACTTCCCTGTGATGCCCTCCAGAGATGATCAACAGTGCCCTAGACCTCAATCTTCTGCCCTGGCTAATCAGACTATCCATGTTGATTGAATAATCACTTCTCTTCAATTGTGCTTAAAGCCCACAATCCTCATCTTCTGTCCCATTGAAACGGAACTAATCTTAAAACACCAGCTGCTATATTGTTTCTAATGGAGCTCATTATATGAGTTTTTGACTCTTTCCAGCCTTAAATAGATTGTTTTACGGTTTCTGATTCATACTGGCAAGGATTGATGTTAGTTGACATGAAGTTAGCTTACAGGGTTTAATTGTTAGGTGCCATGGAGCTCTATAGGGGTCCCCGTGGTTATACTTAGATATTCATTAGAGATTCTCATGTTATAGGGGAAAAGTTTAGGTTATACTTAGATGGGAGCTCCCCATGGTCATGGGGCATAGTGCATGGGAATGGGGAATTCCACAGTGAGCCCTGACTCATAGAGCATGGATAGGGGGAATCCCTCAGTTCATATTGGAATTTGGGGGAATCCTGAGGATCTCCATGCTCATTATAGATAGCAGTATTAGTGGTGGATCTCAGGCATCAGCTCATATTTGATAGAGGGCATTAAGGGCTTATGGGTGTGGCAATAATAACCCCTTATTTGTGTGGGATATGATGAAACAAACCTCATATCAAAACAATTAAGATTTTAGGTTGATAAGAGTCAGATTTGACTCATGTATGCTTCTCAGAGGCATTTTTGTGCCTCTACAGTGGATGAAAGTATACAAAGGACTTTTTCGCAATCTGAGGACTTACGAGCACTCACAAGCTAACTTGTACCTCTCAATCCAATCATTGGGATAGCTACACATGGCTTTCGAATTATGGACATTTGACAGCCAACAGATGACATTTCTTGTAGAGTTGGTTTTGATGTATAATGTGATTGCTTGGTAGTGATTTATGAGTGAACTTAACTCGTAAATCAGCAAAACTGAGCTATTGAATGGAGCCCTAAAGCTCCTAAGATTCCAAGTAAGGGTTTTCTCAGATATTACAGGATTCATGGAATGGAGGCCTATATTTACATCACTGTTTTGTGTGTGCTTTTTAGAAAAAACACCAAATATACAAATGTAAAGTATAAAATGAGTCATATCAGACACACATAGTTTTAGTTATATATAACTATTATATTCAAATTTGTTTATTCAAACCACCATTTGTTCTGCTTTTCTGTTTGTAAATGTAGGTGGAGACCTTGATTGCATAGAACTATTCAACTGCTTCAATGTAAATGTTGCATTATTTAATGACGGTTTGTGAATAGTCTTAACAGTCGTTCCTTAATAAGGAAATCAAATATGTAGATCTAGCAAAGAAGTGGCTATCTATATGCAAATTATTTGTTTAAAAGGTTAATGGGATAAAACATCATTGGACTCTCATTTAGAAGGAAAATTAGTAATGGGTGGAGCATGGAACACAGTTTTCTTTGTGGAGTAGTTGTTACGATCTGCTTCTTCAGGCGGACTTGATAAGGCTGTTGTGACCAAACCTACCCAGCAGACCTTTCATGTTCTTTTGATCCCTTCACCAAGACAGCTGATGTCTCTTAAAGGTATATGAAAGTGACCTGGGTCATTAATGCACCTGATAGAGGAGAATTTATAGTGTCTGAAAAAATGGTTTGCGAGGAAAAATTCCAAAGTAAACAGTTAAACCATTAGCCTCAAGTTTGCTGAATTTCTTGCTTTTGCAAAGAGTTTTCTCTCAATGTTGACACCCCATGAAATTCCCAGGGATTATTAGCATAATTTATACAATGTTTCTTTTTGGCCTGGGGATTGTGCAGGCATGCTGAGTTAGCACCTGTAGTCTGCCCTACTGTGGGAAGTCACATGATTTCAGACACTTTCCTTTAGCCAATCAGAATGCACATGTGCTGCATATTGGATATCTCATCAAAATGAGATATCCAATATGCAAATCTCAGTTGCTGGGGGTGTCTACATCACCCCCAGCACATTTTTTTATTTTCTGCAAATTATGTTTGCATTTTTTCATGCAAACCTTTTTTGCTAGATGGCTTATGATGCCTTCTACAGGATCCATTCATACCTCACCTCACTTTCATAAATACCCTTACTCAGATGTAGTATTTAACAATATGAACATAGGCTGAGCATTATCAAAAAATCATGAACTGCTCTTATTTCTGTGGAAACTTAATAACAGGTCTAATAGATGTATATTTAAACTTGAACTGATACAATTCTGCAATAGTCTGTGAGTCTTCTGAGTTTATAGGCATTGACTATGTTTCATGTGCAAGACATCATAACATCTTTACATCTATTTCAGTAGTTGTACAGGACCAGGGCAGCTATAATCTCTGGCACTCTGACACATATATATCTTTCAGATATCTTATTTCATACATACATTAATCAGCTCAGAGTCACTGATAGCTGGGTTACTTCACTTTTCTCCTGTTAGAAGTATCACAGACTACATTCAGACTGGCTTTTCCTCAGAGACACATTACCTTAATCTCAACTGACTCTGTTTTACAGTTACAGACTGACCACACAAAATTCTAAATTATTTAACACATTTTATGAACCAAACATGCAACATACAGAATCACACATCACAAGTCAATCACACATAGGGAAGCAACATAACATACAGTAATCAACATAGGGCAATCAACTTAACATAAAAACATATTAAATAACAATAACAATTACTGAGACCAAATAATGTTTTTTAGAATGAGTTTGTATTTTCCTTTAATACAAAGAATTATATGCTGGGAAGAAGAGACGGAGCTACCGCCAGTGAAAGCGGTCAAGGCACCGAGGCTCCTGGCCTCTGAGGAGCCCTTGCGGACCTCCCATGGCCCCAGCAAACCTGCCGTGGGTCCCCTGTGACCCCTTCATCCCTCCCATGGCCCACGCAGGTCCTCGGTGGACCCTGTGGGTCTTTGGTGCCCCCCCCGGGCCCCCTGTGTCCCTCGTGGATCTCCTGTGGTCCCAACAGATCTCCTGTGGCCCAAAGGGCCCCTGTGGTCCTTTGTGGCCCTCTCAGATCTTCTATGCAGACCTCCCGTGGGTCCCCTGTTGCCCCTGCGGCCCCTCATGGCCCACTGTGGCAGCCCACAGGCCTTGGAAGCCCCCTGCAGGCCCTGCGGTCCCCGCAGCCCTGTGTTTCTCCTCAGCCTCCTTTGGCCCCTCGCTGACCTCTTCAGCCCCCCTCAGCATCCTGTGGCCCCCTACGCCCCCCTTTAGATTCCCTCAGTCCCTTGTGGCCCCCACGGTCCTTGCAGGCCCCTATGGACACCCGCAGACCTCTGCAGCCTCCTTCTGCCTTTTGTGGCCCCCTCAGTCCTTGTGAGCCCCTGTGGCCTCTGTGGATCTCTGAGGCCCCTTTGGACTTCTGTGGCCCCCTTCACCATTTATCCTGCCATGGCCCCTCCTCACCCCAGGAAGTGGAGTGCAGCATCAAGCAGGTAAGAAAGTATTTATATACAGTTGTATTGCTTGAGACTTAATAAAGAGAGGTTAAATCTCTAGAAAGCTCGTCATTATAAATAAGACGTTTGTCCAATACAAAAGGTGTCAAATTATATTGCAATACTCATTATTAATCTCTTTCTCTCTCTCTCTCTCTCTCTCTCTCTCTCTCTCTCTCTCTCTCTCTCTATATATATATATATATATATATATATATTAATAATTACTAAATTACTAGATTACTGAATATTCACGGCTGCTTCACTCTTCAATTACTATGGAAGATACCGCATTTAGCCGAATCAAGAAGCTACTATTTAAAATAACAACAAAAATAACACAACTTAACAGTGACATTTATTTTTTGTCACAATGCAAGAAAAGGAATATTATACCAAATGGACTTAAAATCCCAAATCCACTAAGGTCAACACATAACTCAATATATGCTGAAAATGTATGCAGACACACAAGTGAAAAACTAAGAAACCACCTAATACATCAACTTTATACAAAGAAACATCATCTAAATCACTGAAGAGTAAGCCTCCTTCAACATCTAAAGGAGAGCAACATATATGAAGCTGAACATGTAGAAAAATAAATAAAACATCTTCACAAGAAACAACAACATGAATTTATAAAAAAATTAAATTAAAAACTAAGCTACCTTTTCCAGCAAAACAACATACAACAGTGAAACGAAGAGAGAAGAAACGACCCAAATTTAGCCCTAAATTGTACTAACAACACATCTAAAAATCTACCATATACAGAACACACAGGAACTGTAAATCTCTCAGACCATCAACTATCACAAGCAGAGACCTCTGTACTCTCCAAAGGATTGTCTTTCTGTCCAGATATAAAACTAGATAAAATACAACTATACTCGGACATAGAAGAATTCTTCAGGAGATTAAGACTGGCAGAATTTTTTCTACAACAGGGACATACCACAAGATCATTAGACTGTAACAAGAAAAAGAACACATATTTCAACCCACAACCTGGTCGTAACATTAAACTGGACAGTTATATAGAAAGCGCTCGCATGAGAACTGCATCCATTATAACAACACAATATAAAAGAGACTTGCACAACCTCACTCCATCAAAAAGAACTGCCATAAAGATTTTAGAAAACAACCCCGACATCACCATCAAACCGACAGACACAGGAGGTGCAGTTGTTATCATGAATACTCCGGACTACATAAATGAAGCCAACAGACAACTGTCAGACAACACTTACTCCAAGAAATTGAACCAGGACCCTACAGAAAAAATATACTCTTCAACTTAAGAAACTCCTCAAAACATTCCCTAAAAATATACATCAGGAATTAGAACAACTAATGCCCGCCAATCCTACAACTGGGACTTTCTACCTACTGCCAAAAATCCACAAACCAGGCAACCCAGGGAGACCAATTGTTACAGGTATGGACACACTGAACAGATATCTGGATTTGTTGAAAACATCCTTAAACCATTAGTTAGTAACACCAGTAGCTATATACAAGACACCACAGACGTTCTCAACAAACTGAAGTCAGGTCAAAGACCTACCTGCTAACACACTACTTGTTGCCATGGATGTAGAATCCTTTTACAGTAATATCCCACACAAAGATGGCACTGAGGCATGCTTTAAGTTTCTTTCAACAAACAAGCAAAACAATAAATATGGCCCTGATATTATTGTTAAACTAATAGAATACATCCTTACCCACAACTATTTTACTTTTTACCAAGATACCTACCTACAGATGATGGGGACTGCCATGGGTACCAAAATGTCTCAATGACGCAAATCTATTTATGGACAATCTAGAAGAAACATTCTTATCTGTATCCATTTACAAACCATTCAAATACTACCGTTACATAGATGATCTGTTCATCATCTGGACAGAAGGAGAATGCAAACTCAGAGACTTTCATAATTCATTCAACACCTTCCATTCATCTCTAAAACTTAAAATGGATTTCTCCACAGAACAGGTAAACTTTCTAGACACTACTATATCCATCACCAATGGCACTCTCCACTCATCTATATATAGGAAACCTACAGACAGATGTAATTACCTACACCGCTCCAGTTTCCATCCCTCCCACACCATCATCCATAATCAAGCTATTAGATACCATCGGATTTGCCCAAACACTGGAGACCATGATAAAAATTTAAAAACACTGTCTGAATCTTTCAAACAAAAGGGTTACAAACCCTGTATTATTACCCAAAAAATAACCACTGCCATCAAAATATCCAAACAACAACTAAACAAAAGAAACTACTTCACGTATACCTCTAGTGACCACATACCATTCAATTTTAGAAACAATTTGGAAAATAATCAAAGATTTACAACCATTACTAATTGAAGATACTGAATTAAAATATATATTCCCAAAACCTCCCATCCTTGCAGTTAAACAACCACCAAAGCTGAAACAAAATCTTGTCAGCAATGAACAACTGAATACAAAAAATGTGCCTGTAAATTATGCCAACACATTTGTAATGATGATACAGCCACACATAACAACAAGACCTATAACATCAAAGGATCATATTCATGTACATTGTCTAATGTTGTTTATATAATATAATGTACTTTATGTGACACAGGCTGTTACATTGGAGAAACTGGCCAAAAAATGCATTTAAGGATGAATTTACACAGGCAATCAATAAGAAACCATAATGAAGACAGTTATTGTACCCCAGTAGGACACAATTTTAGCCAGAATGATCACTCCATCCAATACTTAAAAGTCAAAATACTCAGAGGAAAATGTAAAAGCATCCAAGAAAGAAAGGCATTTGAAATAAAGATGATCACATTCTTCAACACTAAAAACACAGGACTTAATATAGACTTGGGTTTTCTAACACATTAACAGAATTTCATGTGATTTTTTTCCTCTTATACCATAACAGACTTAGCACTCTTAGTGAGGTTTTTGTCCAACAGGAAAATATCACAGTGAACTACAGTTCTCTGTTTTTCCACGTATATATTGATGTATATGTGTATATAATATGTGTATATATATGTTTCCTTTGCTATGTTGTGTTTATTCCCCATATATATTTATTTACCTGATGAGGTCAGATGCTGTTTCCACTCTCTCTGCATCTACTGTTATTATTCAAACTGATGGTTCCATCTCATGTTAGTATTGCTTGAGTCTTGATAAAGAGAGGTTAAACCTCTCGAAAGCTCATCATTATAAATAAGATGTTTGTCCAATACAAAAGGTATCAAATTACATTGCAATACTCATTATAATATATATATATATATATATATATATATATATATATATATATATAGATAGATAACAAATTACTAAATTACTATATATATATATATATATATATATACCAGAAAATTGCCCATCGAAAATGATGGTATAATTTTAAAGGTTTCTCTATCTCATCCTCCCCCTTCCCTCCCCTGTGTCTCCCCTTCCCTTCCCCATGTATCTCCCCCCATCCCTCCCCTTTGTCTCTCCCACTTCCCTCCCCTGTGTTTATCTTCCCCCACTTCTCTCCCCTGTGTCTCTCCCCCTTCCCTCCCCTGTATCGCTCTCTCCACACCTTGTGTCTCTTTCTCCCTCAATCCTTCTCTGTGTCTCTTCCCCCTCTCCCCTCCCCTATGTCTCTTCCCCACCCCTGTGTCTCTCCCTTCCCCCCTCCCCTGTGTCTCTTCCCCTTATGTCTCTTCCCCCCTCTCCCATCTTCTGTGTCTCTTCCCCTTCTCCCCTCCCCTGTGTCTCTCACCCCTTCCCTTCCTGTGTCTCTTTCTCTCTCTCCCCTCTCCTGTGTCTACTCCCCCTTCCCTCCCCTGTGTTTTTCCCCTCCCGTGTCTCTCCCCCTTCCCCTGTGTCTCTTCCCCCATGTCTCCTCCCCCTCCCCTGTATCTTTCCCCCCTCACCCCTCCGCTGTGTCTCTTCCCACTCCCCTGCGTCTCTTTCCCCCCCCCCTGTGTCTCTTCCCCTTTCATGTTTCTTACCCCTTCTCCCCTCCCCTGTGTCTCTCTCCCCTCCCCTATGTCTCTTCCCCCTCTCCTCTTCCACCTCTCCCCTCCCCTGTGTCTCTTCCCCCTCGCCTGTGTCCCAAGCAGCGTTACACACTTACCACAATTATTAAAGTTGATATATATATGTGTAGATGTATATGTAAATGTATACATATATATATATATATATATATATATATATATATATATATATATAGTATATAAATAGTACATTTGTGTTTGTGTTCATATTTGAATGTCTAAAACAAGTTAAAAAACTTGTTTCCTGCTCATAATTCCAAGAAATACAGTTATTTACACTGTTACACTGCATTCTGGGAAGCCGAGTAGGGACATGCAAATGTGTCCACAAATGCCTCGCTCTTCAATACATAACCATTTTAAACATGGCTTCCTTTAAGCTTATGCCCGCTGCATTACACAGCTTTTATTCAAAGCCAAGGTTGGTTTATACACAAGCTGGGAATCCTACCCAAGGGCCGCCGTTTTAAGGTTGCTGCCTATCATGTGCATGGGGCGGGATCCCAGCTTGTGTAGTGGAAATTATGGTAGGTAGTTCACCACAACAATCATTTACATATATATATATATATATATATATATATATATATATATATATATATATATAGACATAGACCCATATACATATATATTTACATATTTATTTTTTAGATATTTTATATATGTACTGTGTAAGTTGATGTTGGAGGGGGATCGTGCAAAAGAAATTGTGCCTGCCCTTCCTGCTGTGCCTGCTGAGAAGGTTAAAAAATATAACTTTTATTCCATTTAGAGGAATGTTTTTGCAATGAGTGGCCTCCTTTTGCATCCCAGGAAAATGCAAGACATTGAGCCCTATGGAGAATCGCGTACTTGATCTAATGGGAATGGATGAGCCTGAGACACCCAAAATCAGAATACAGGTCCTGGCATTGTTGTAAAGCTGCACTTCTCCTGTATAAATATAATTTTTTTTTTACCCTTTTCACAACTGGTTCTTATGCTAATACCACTAATACTTCAACTACTACTACTAATAATGTTAATAATATTATTATTATTATTATTATTATTATTATTATTATTATTAATAATAATAATAATAATAATAATAATAATAATAATAAAGTGTCCCAAAACTTCTTTTTTCAAATGCAAAATAGAAAATGATTAAGGTCAATAGCACACTAAAGCATACTATTTTAAGGAACAGCACTAGAAAATAGGGAATATTGTTCAGAATGTAAAAAATAATAATACATCCTTTTAAATGCAATAATACTCCAGTGCAATCCCCTATTTTGAATCATTTAAATGTACAGGACGGCTCTATCTACACATTTGGAATTTGGCAGCTAAAACTGCCAATGCTTTCAACATAACGGAAGC
The DNA here is from genome assembly GCA_027410445.1 of Discoglossus pictus. Taxonomy (NCBI): domain Eukaryota; kingdom Metazoa; phylum Chordata; class Amphibia; order Anura; family Alytidae; genus Discoglossus; species Discoglossus pictus. The sequence goes on from CM050163.1 coordinate 32,991,007, forward strand.
TCATTCATTTAAAAGGACACATCCTCTTGACAAAGCAATATACAGAACTAGCTAAGAAAAGATAATGGATCATCAGTAAAAAATATAACATTAAAAATTTAAACGTTTAATTTCTTAAGTCATTTTGCCCAATATAAATGTAGATATTCCGACCATATAGAAACGACCAGGGCCCAGAGATCCTTTGAACCCTTCATTCCTTGGACATATTATTGATCGGATAAATGGTCTATTTTTGAATTAACAACCTCCATTATTGACCAGTAGTGATCTCAGCATCCACTTACGGTGATTGTAACTAAGGTAACAGGTCTAGAGCTGTGCTTGTTAGCGTCCATTTAAAGGCATCCGGCCGAGGCTATTGTGGGGGCACCGGGTGACCGCACACTGTGTAATTGGTATGTACAATCAATCTGCCTTCCTCCATCCTCGTCATCTGCTTAAAGGGCCAGCATAAGAAGTTTTCACGTTCATTTTTTTTAGTTTACCATTAATTAACATGAAAGCAAATCAAAGCTTTAACCAGAAAATGTAATTAAAAAATGCAGTTTACGTCATTAATAACCACTGCTGTACCACTCCCCAGTTCTCTTGTCATCCTGAGCACTATTGAAATAAGAACAGACGTTTCCACTGATATAACATTAATTAGGGAGGTTTGGTAACCTGGAACTTAATTATTTTGGAAATGCAGGGGTTACCGGATTGTAGATCTAGCACATTATCTTACACAGGCACTATCCCCTATCAGTTGAAATGTTTGTTCGTCTTTTCAGTAGTGCTCAGAACAATGAGAGAGGTGGGAGGTGTACAGCAGTGGATATTAACTAGGTAAACTGTACTCATAAATGGTGATTTCTGGCTAAAACCTTGCTGCTTTTACACTTGTATTTTTAATGTTAGTTAATGGTGAATTAAAATAATAGATTTAACGTGAAAAGCACTTGCACTGGCCCTTTAATGGGTCACACTATGACATTCTGTAGGGTTGCCTGGTGGTCCAGTGGTTAGGATTTGGTGTTTTCACCAGCGTGACCTGGGTTCAATTCCAAGTCAGGTAACCAAGAGGTCACACCACCCTGAAGCCAAGAAGGGTTGGGCCTGGTCAGCACTTGGATGGGAGACAACCTAGAAATACCAGGAGCTTTATTCTGTGGCCCACTGGTGAAGGAGCTGACAACCCAGCCGTTATCTCTACCATGAATACCAAGTGGACCAGCATGACTGTCCTGGTTTGTTACAGTCCATGAAGTAATGGAGGATTGGAACCGACACAAAAAAATGCCATGCTGTACCAAGGACACATGGACAATGCTTTCAGTTTATATTCACAATTTGTTGCCTAACTGATTTAATATTCTTGCATTTTTCTTAAAAAAAATGTTTGTACAATATTTATTATAATATGTATATTTTATTGATGTTAAAGGGCCACCGTAGTAAAAAAATCACAATGAACACATTCTAATCATTGCAAAAAGTTCCTGTTGGATGAAAAATAATTGATGTGTAAATTGGATAAGGAAATACTATTATCTATGAATCATTGTTTACCTTCCCTCTTAAAGGTATATCTAAGTTTCATGGATTATGAATGCATCTGATAGAGGAGAATCAGGAGTGTATGAAAACATTTTGAAAGGAAAAATAACAAAATAAACATGATCATGCTTATCCTAAAGTTTGCTTAATCTCTTGAGTTTGCAAGCAGTTGGTTTTCAACGATACCAACCCTAAAAATGTCTGCGGAGCCAGGGAGAGAGGATCCGATGGAGCCCGAGACCAGTCGAAGTGCTGGTCGGGCTGCAATGAGGCGATGACATTGTTGCTGACATCACCGCCCACTCTTCACTCATTGTGGCAGCAGATATGGGGGTAGAGCCAGGGGAGGAGGATCCATTGGAGCCAGAGACCCTCCGAAGCACTGGTCAGACTGCAGTGAGGTGATGATGTTGTAGCTGACGTCACCACCCATTCTTCACTCATTGTGGCAGCAGATATGGGAGTGGAGCCAGGAGATGATCATTAATGACAGGATATATAAACATTCAGTACCACTGGATGGAGCAATTACGGATTCACAGCCTTATTAAATTGCGATTTGGCCAATTGAATAGGGCTCTATATAAGCACAGAGCATATTCTTTTTACAGAAGTTGTTAGTTAGTAAACTTCTATCCAAAAGCAAGGTCTTCACTAACTAAAAACTTCTGTAAAAAATATATGCTCTGTGCTTAAATAGAGCCCTATTCAATTGGCCGAATCGCAATTGAATGAGGCCCTTTGTATTTACTCAAATTAAAGTCTCATCTAGTAATATTGGTATTATATTGCTACTTAATCACCTGTTTCCATAATTATAACTAATAACAGGTCTCTCTCTCTCTCTGTGTGTATATATATATATATATATATATATATATATATATATATATATACGTGTAGTGTAAAATCCCTCCACTATGGGTGTGGCTTTAGGTCATAGCTGTGAAACATGACACTCTACAGCAGAGAGAACAGGAAGAAAGGGTGATGTTTATTACTCTGGACGCATTTTAGAATAAGGTGAAATATAATTTTATATGCCAGCTATGTTGAGGAGGATCGGGGCTGCCTCAAATCTTGGGGCCCAGTATAAATATAATAGCCAGAACTTCTCAACCTGACTCACACCACTTCCCCCATCTTCATTAGCCAGCTTATATTAACTGTAGATATAGTAGTGACATTTCTTTTATTCCCCTATAAAATGAGTATATTTTATAGACTTATACAGCTATTCCTTGCACCACTTAGGAGCCCCACAGTCTTGTTTCTAAGATATCTATTCCTTCTCCAAGATAAAAAGGTGTCTCAGCACATTGATGCTGCCAAGAGCCCCCCTCCTGTTAACAGACCTGACGAGGATACAATTAAGTCATCTAGTTAAAACATTTATAGAAAAAAATGCCTCTTAATATGCACAACACCCAACTTATTGTGGCAGCTATACCTAATAATAATAATAATAATTATAATAATAACAATAATAAGAGATTAATATTAGAATATTAGTATTATTTTTATTTAGTACATTTATTTAGATTATAATACATTACAAACTCCTATGTTAGGAGTGGAGAATGGAGACTCATATACATATATACCCTTTATATAATTTCCTTTAATATTTAGATCCCCTCTACCATTTCTCTGTATTGTGTTGATATGTTTCTCCCGCTCTGGTAATGCCTAATTGTATTCACATAAATAGCAGAAGATGTATCAGAAAACAATAAGGTATCACTGACTAGAGAGGTCTCAGGGCTTTCTTCATTATTCTTGCTATTAAAATCTTCTGCTCAGACCTTGGTGAAGAGATATCACTGCTTATTTAATAAGAATAAGACATTTTCAGGATACTTCAAATTGTATTATGTACAGAACAATCTCTTCTATAAAGAAAAAAGCAATAAACTAGACTGAAATAATAATAATTTAGATGAAGATGATGTAAGAGGCTTGGAGAGCTCTTGGAGAACCTATCCAGCTCAATGTTATCTTATGTGAAATATTTAAGGTAAGTTCTCTCACCTATATCTGGTCCTTTATATCTGATCGCAGACCTGCTACTTCATCGTACTGTACTGATCATTCTTGTATTAGTGGAGGGTGGAGAGAAGCAGTAGCGGAGCTAGAGAATGGAGGGCCCTGGTGCAAAAAAAAAATGTGGGGCCCCTCTCAGAGGGATGTAAAAAATGTATATGTATATATATTACCAGGTTAGCACACCTGGGTTTGTGGGAGGGTCCCCTCTCCCTCCACCCTACTTAAACCCCAAGTACACACCTACCTGTGCACACGTTTTCTCTCCTCCCCCAAACTGGGCCCTGGGCCTTTTTTTCTGGCCAGATTAGATCGCAGCACCTGGCATACCACAGCACCACAGGCCAGAATAGGGCGCAGCACCCGCAACACCTCAGCTGCACAAGCAGAGGGGGCCCGGCCACAAATATATATATAAATAACCATCACTCCCACACAGCAGCCACCCCTTTCAGCCCCTACCTTACATAGCACCCTTCCCTATCTCCTTGTTCCTCTTTCACAGAACCCATCCTCCTGTACTTTGCTGCCACTTTGCATCCCTTACTCTCTTACCTTCTTCCCTGATACATATCACTGATCCCCCCCTCCCACCCCAGAGGTGGGCCCTTGTGCACTGCACAACATGTATCACTGGTAGATCTGCCCCTGCAGAGAAGGTTGGGTTATTCAGTATTTTACAATAAAGAGCGTGGGATTCATCATCAAACAATTTAGTAAAATATGGTTTTGTATCCACACTTTGTGCCAACATAAGCTTTCAATAAATATAATTCTTTAACATAATACACAAGGTTACCAATAAAACCTAGTCAATAGAGGTGGACAATGCTAGTAAATTTAAAAAAAATACATAATATATATATATATAGATAAACTTTTTGATACAAAGTAGCAATATCTGTATATAGAAGTTTAAAAAATATTAAGGGACACTGGATCCTTGGACTTATCCATCTCTGACCTCATAAATGACCAGCAGACCAATCCTTGTTAGCGTACTAAATGCCTGCATCTCTTTACTGTTTTTAGTTACAATATTAAAGAAACACCATGGCCAAACATGGAAGCAATTGTTTTTACAATTGAAAATAATAATAATAATAATAATAATAATAATCAGGCAACCTTTAATGAAGTACTTTTTTCAATGCTGTGGATTTTACCATTTTTATTTCCAGTGATCTACTTCCCGAAGTTGGAAGGGACTTTAAATACACAGGAGCAGAGGAAAAGTGGCATCTATAACTGCCAGTGACCTTATGGACAACAAAACACCAGGAACATTATGTCCATGGTCATGCTGATCCACTTGGTATTCATGGCAGAAAAACTGGAGAGAGTTGCCAGTTCCTTCCCCAGTGGGCCACTGCATGCATCTCCTGGTATTCCAAGGTGGTCTCCCAACCCTGCTCAGCTTCAGGGTGGTGTGATTTCTTGGTTTCCTGACTGGAATCAAGCTCAGGTCGCAGCAGAAAAAGCACTGAATCCTAACAATTGGGCCACCAGGGAACCCGGGTATCTTTTATACCTAGATACAATAATGTGAATACTACTCATACTGGTAATTTTTTAGTTTTCTGGTGTAGGATGTGATGTGAGACTCACCTTCATCATATCTTCCTTATAATTGCAAAAGCATAGACTTGTAATAATATAGCAGAACATCACTGGGAAGAATAAGAACACAAAATATAAGTTATACCGTATCCATATTATGGGCTAAAGGAACTAATGGGATTTGGAAAAAAAACGTTAGTACATTTGACTCATAAGATAACATCAGAATGAAGAGATTCTATAAATGACCTAAAAGTATACACCTAGTAGGAATGGTCTGGTGCCTTATTTGTGCCCACTCTGCTTTACTGTAACATTATAGATAGCACTGCAGAAAATGCTGGCCCTTTAGTGAAAGAGTAGTAGTAGTAGTAGTAGTAGTAGTAGTAGTAGTAGTAACAGTAGTAGTAGTAGCAGTAATAGTAGTAGTAGTAGTAGTAGTAGTAATAATAATAATAATAATAATAATAATAATAACAACAATACAAATATGGTGATTATGCAATAAATACTATTAATAATAATTATTATTATAATAATAGCAGTTCTCCCTATAGTACATCTGGCCCAGTGAGTATCCTATCTGGATAGTGTTAAAGGACTGCTGTACAATGAAAAAGGTATGTTGGAAAGTCTAACAAAGAACATAATTAAGCCATAAAGTTATTTTTTAAAATTAGAAACAATTACATGTTAATGCTGGAGAAATCCATGATCCTTAGGTGGACATTGTGATTGTGAGAGGGGTTTTACATTTATGGCGAGCTGTAGTTGCATTTTCTGAAGCAAGGAGTCTCCTTCCCCACCCCTCATTCCACTGATCAAAACATCCTTATGATCCAGCTGTAATGAAGTGACATAAGAAAAATAAAATAATCCCCTTCTGGATCGCTACCTTGTCGTGGTGAAGGGGCTTGTGTATGAAGCTGTGAGCTATAACATGTCATTGGGTCATCCAAATGGGCAGGTCATAGCAGAGAGCTCCGACAAGGATAGTTTACTGGAGAAGGAACTGGCAACCCACTCCAGTATCTTTGCCAAGAAAACCATATGGATAAGCACAACCAGAAACACAGACAAATATGCCTAGTGTGCTGCGTCCATATGGTCGCCAAGAGTCAGATACAACTAAAGGACTGAACCATAGCAACAATATATTCATAAAAAGATCTACAAAAATTCAGATTTTCACCCCAAAAGGTTTATGTCTAAATTTACACCCCTGTTAATGTCGCCAGGTTAGTAAATACTTGACAAACAGGTGCAATTTGTCATTAAATTACAATGGCCCTTTAACTGACTATTGTTCTATTTACTAGTTATGGGAAGGGTTAGAGTTTGTCCAGACTGAAGCAAGCGCTGAGCAGGCTCAGACAATGTATTACTAATGCCTGGAAGTTGTGTATTATTATCTCTGTTGCACATTGTAACCTGTTATCTGGATTGGATGAAATATGGGTCAGTTTCAATGTATCACAGCATTACTGATTTGTTGCCAAATTTTAATTCCCATTAGACGAGCAGATTATTGTGATGACATAAATATACATAACTCTGGCTAGACGTGTACCTCAACAAACAGCACGTTGTATCTTTTGTGGATTGTCTTTTAAAGAAATGTCACAGTACTGGATTATTAATGTAAATATTAAATATTGCATGCTTAAAGGGACATGGCATCTGAAAGAGGGAATTTGTTTAAATGTTTAACTCTTCGGGAGGAGGTTTGCACCAGTCAGCTAATGAGCTTGTAATGAGAACATTATACAGTATGCTCAGTTTCATTATTTACTCAGTTTCAAGGATTTACTTTTTAAAGCAAAAAAAGTTTGTTATATTTAGTACTTTATCATGCATGAAAAATTTATTTAATATCTTATTAATTTTATAATTTTAATTTTGATAGTATACATCAGGTTTCTTTTATATATATATATATATATATATATATATATTTATATATATATATATATATATATATATATATAAACATGATGTATACTAACAAAAAGAAAGAACTGAAATGACAAAGACAAAGTGTTATATATATATATATATATATATATTTATATATATATATATATATATATATATATATATATATATATATATATATATATCCCTTCTGGATCACTATCTTGTTGTGGTGAAGGTGGTGTACTTCAATGAAGTTGTGAGCTATACCATGTATAGTCACCCAAGATGGACAAGCCATAGCAGAGAGGTCAAACAAATTGCACACCTTTGGAGAAGGAACTGGCAACTCAGTATCTTTGCCAAGATAAGTATATGGATATGCACAACCAGAAACACAGACAGATGTACCTGGTGTGCTGTGGTCCATATGGTCACCAAATGTCACACATGTCTGAAGGAATGAACAACAACATATATATATATATATATATATATATATATATATATATATATATATATATATATATATATATATATATATATATATATACCCAAATGTATCAGGCAAGAAGATCTTATTTTTAAGTAGTCAAACAATTTTACTGAATTAATATACCTTCTATAAGAAATATTTGACACCTAATTTTGGTAGATTTTGCCCAAGTGGCTTTATTTATTTTGCAGTATTTTCTTGTACAGACTTGAGTGGGTTTGGAATACATCTGGTATTGGGCTTAGCTGGTAATATCCTGGCAACAGCCAGATCTGGTACCTGGTTTTAGGTTCCCATCCAATGTAAAATGGCTGCTTCATATTTCCCTGATTTATGGGCTGGGTGGTGAGTTTGCATCAATAGCCTGGCAGGGGACAAACTCTTTGTGCTTGGAAACCCACCTTGTGGCCAATGTTTTTAATACAATTAATGAATTAACTTTGATCTCTTTCATTCTTTGTGTTCAGACCAAATAAAACACTTTACAGCCTGTTGATCAGGTCTTAAGACTATCCTCAAACATGAATAAATTCATAACTTAAACATATAAATACATCATGGAAGGGCTCTCCAACATAGACCACCTTGGACAAGAGAAGTGAACGAATAGTGGAGTCTTTTCCATCTGTAAATAAATATGCAATCCTAACTTTACAACATCTACCTATCTAGATATGAATAAAATCATTGTGCTCTCTCACTCTCATTTTTGTGCTGAATCTATGTATTTCCCCCATTCTGTTTCTTCTACTTATTTTCACTATTAATAGGAGCTTTTCCCTATCTAATTGATTCCAATAACCACACAAACAGCTGTTGTTTTGTATTTGTGAACCTTTTCTTAATCTGAATTCCAGTATCTCAATCAAACAAAATAGTACAAAAGACATTGCAATGAACATAAGAGATTAGACCCCTCTCCCAGGTGGGCAGGTCACAGTTATTTGGGAGAAGGACACATACTGAACACTTGTTGACCACCAAATATTCTACTGGATTTGTGCACCATTACAGCACATTACACACAGGTTCACAGCTGGTTATATCACCTTGATGTACAGTAGCTTATAGCACATATAATTTGGTAAACAACATACTGTACTGTCACAAATGTATTGACCTGGTTCATGAGACCCATCAATGTCTATCCCTCACTGTGGAGCCCCAAGGTTTGACTTACATGGTGTAGAAAATGCCATCCTCTACATAGAAGCATGAGGCTATGCAGGGGATGCTATATCCCCTAGGAGAGAATCATGTAACTCACTGTGTGCCACCTATATGGCATTGTGCTCCACATACAGTACTTAATATGGAGACTAGTCCTTTGCCCCCACTCTACATACACATACATGTCCATATAAAGAGTGTGATATAATCTGAAATTAGTACATGAGATGTTGTAAGCCAACTGTAGGTTCTCAAGCTTTCTCTTGATGCTCCCAAGGCATGGGGTCATTATCTTCCCCAGCTGTGGTATTCCTGCGGTCCTGCCAAAAGTGTTCCACATCTGGAAGGATTTTCTCCTCCTTCAGTCTGGAGTCGTGGGGGGCTGGTAGCCCAGATGTTGAGTGCAAGTCTTGTAAGGACTGGATGGTGCTTGTGACCATATCTGAGCCATTCTCTCCAGCTCTGCTATGACCTGCTCCATTGCACTTTCCACATCTCAGCACCATCCATATGTTCTTGAAGCCTTCTCGGAATTCATCAGAAACAGCCAAGAACACAGCAGGGTTCAGAGTGCTATTGAGGAAGAGTATCACCTGGGCTAGGACCATGAGGGCTGTTGGTGGTTGGAGGGTCCCAAAACTGCTGTGCCTCGCCCAGACCCATACTATCCATTCTGGTAGCCACATGGCTTCAAAGGCTAGGCTGATACTCATCAGCATGGAGGTAATCTTTCTACTGAGGATCCTAGGGTTGGGGACTCTGTTCCTTCTCTCTTTCCTTCTCCTGAGAGCTCTCATGTAACAACAGAAGGTGAAAAACATGGGCAGAACATAAGCCAACAAAGGATACAACTTGCTGAAAACATTCATGAAACTGGAGGCATATTCTGGGATGTCAAAGTTACAAATCAGTGTTTCTTCCTTCATTGAAAACATACTTTCCTGTTTCACCTGAAGCTGGGTGAATATCAAATGTGGGAGAGGGAACAAGAAGGACAGAGTCCAAATAACCAACAGGACAACAACAACATATGTTTTGTTGAAGCTGATGAATTTTGGAGGGGTGACCACATGCTTGTACCTTGCTTGACCGATGGCAGCCAGGGTGAAACTTTTCACTATTAAGCAGGTGTGGAGAAACCAGTCTGTAGTCTTACATACAAAGCTCCCAAACACCCATGACTGCTTGGCATAGGTGACAATGCGGACAGGTATGCAGAATAAAATGATCAACAGGTCAGTGGCTCCCAGGTTTATGACCAGACAATTCACAACAGAGCATTTTCCTTTTCTATAGTCATGGAGCAGGATGGCAATAAGCAACAAGTTCCCTGCAAATCCCACAAGGCAAATGGTAGCCAGAATTAGAGGCAAAGCCACAGTTATTTCCATGCCCACTTCTGAGGGCTGTAAGTCACCTGCAAAGGCTATAGCCTGGGAGCTGTTCATGGTCCTGAAAGAATATCCTGGCATCTCTGTGATATGAATTGTTAGAGTACTAAGGATGCAATGGTGCCAGGTGGATAGGATGCAATAGTGCCAGGTGGATAGAATGCAATGGTCACAGGTGGATAGGATGCAATGGTGCCAGGTGGATAGGATGCAATGGTCACAGGTGGATAGGATGCAATGGTGCCAGGTGGATAGGATGCAATGGTCACAGGTGGATAGGATGCAATGGTGCCAGGTGGATAGGATGCAATGGTTACAGGTGGATAGGATGCAATCTCCACAGTTGGATAGGATGCAAAGCCCTGTGCTTTCTAGCACAGGAATAAAAATAATCACACGTTGTACATTGCAAAACTCACAACTCCAAATCCATGCAAGTTTCTTCCAAAAACACCAGAATACTGTCCCTGTTCAGAAATCCTGGAGCTGAGATGATGACATGTCTTAATTAAACTTGCCAAGAAATGATGAGGGTTTGATGAAGTAGTGCAGCTTTGGAGAGACCAGTTGCTTGCTGTCTGTTGCTGATGAGCTGCTGGGGGCTGTGAGACTGGGGGCTGTGAGGCTGGGGCTGGGGGCTGTGAGGCTGGGGCTGGGGGCTGGGGCTGTCAGACTGTGGGATGTCTCTTTCAGCTTTAGATTGAGAGATTTTATGAGGTTAAGCAGTCTCTGCTCCGTCTCTGGGTGCTGTCCATCAAGAAGTGGTGCTGAAATTTAGTCCACTACTTAGTTTAGTAAGAGAGGCGTGGATTGTGTGTTATCTGCATATCCATCCAATAACCCTGCTAGATCTCAGCTCCCCTCCCTCTCTCCATCCAGACTGGTGTGTTTCTGTGTTTTCTCTGCGATCTGATCCGTTTTCAAGCAATGCAACAAAGACAAATCCAGTATAAGATGGTACTGCCTCCAAGTGACTAGCAATGTGCCCCTCCTTTATTTTAATCTGAGTTCGTTCCCTCACTTTTACTTGTGGGGTATATGACAATTATAACATATACATATGTACTGCAGCACCCCTAGATACCTGCCATAGGGTTAGGACATGAGCTTATATGTACAGAGACACCAGTTACTCCAGTCATCACTGCTAATGCCTATCTTGTGCAGAATCCATTGTATTAATGAAAAATTCTTCATTAATCCCCCAGCTAACAGTAATCCCCATGGCACAATCATCCACTTCCTACAATATATGGTGTGGACCTGATTTTAATGCGTGCTGGGTGATGAATAAGAGTGAGGGTCTGATAGCCTGAGGGGGTCCCTGGAAACAGCCTTTATATCCTAACACATGTCAGGAGGGCCCCTTGTGCTGAGAGCTCTTAGAGACCCCTCCCTAAAAGGATTCAATATTCCAGCAATGAAAAGATTAATATCACTAAAATAGTATTATACTACTGGCAAGTGAACAAGCCATGCCCCTCTTGGGTAGTGTTTAGTATACTCAATTAATTATACATTACCTTAACTAGTTACTTCATTATCTATCTATCTATCTATCTATCTATCTATCTATCTATCTATCTATCTATCTATCTGTCTATCTATTTATCTATCTATCTATCTATCTATCTATCTATCTATCTATCTATCTATCTATCTATCTATCTATGTGTCTATTTATTTATCTATCTATCTATCTATCTATCTATCTATCTATCTATCTATCTATCTATCTATCTATCTATCTATCTGTCTATCTATTTATGTATCTATTTATCTATGTGTCTATCTATCTATCTATCTATCTATCTATCTATCTATGTGTCTATCTATGTGTCTATCTATGTGTCTATCTATCTATGTGTCTATCTATGTGTCTATCTATGTGTCTATCTATCTATCTATCTATCTATCTATCTATCTATCTATCTATCTATCTATCTATCTATCTATCTATCTATCTATCTACCTATCTATCTATATTACTATCTATTTATATATCTATCTTTCTATCTATTTATCTATCTATCTATCTATCTATCTATCTATCTATCTATCTATCTATCTATCTATCTATCTACATTTTGATATATATATATATATATATATATATATATATATAAAAGCAAATAAATGTCTAAAATAAGTTAAAAAACTTGTTTCATGCCCACAATTACGAGAAATACAGTCATCACACTGCATTCTGGGAACCTGGGCAGGGACATGCAAATGTGCCAACAAAAGCTTCGCTCTTGCAATCCATAACCATTTCAAATATGTCTTCCCTTAAGCATATGCCTGCTGTATCACACAGGTTTAAGCAAAGCTAGGGTTGGATTATACATACATATATTTTTTGTTTAGTTGTTCAGTTGTGTCTGGCCCTCTGTGACCCTATGGACAGCAGCATGCCAGGCATATCATGTGTCTGGTTGTGATTATCCCTAAGCTTTTTTTGGCAAAGATACTGGAGTGGGTTGCCAATTCCTTCTCTGGTGAACCACAATGTGTCTATCTATCTATGTGTCTATCTATCTATCTATCTATCTATCTATCTATCTATCTATCTATCTATCTATGTGTATATCTATCTATCTATCTATCTATCTATCTATCTATCTATCTATCTATCTATCTATCTATCTATCTATCTATCTATCTATGTGTCCATCTATCTATCTATCTATCTATCTATCTATCTATGTGTCTATCTATCTATATATCTATCTATGTGTCTATATTTCTATCTATCTATCTATCTATCTATCTATCTATCTATCTATCTATCTATCTATCTATCTATCTATCTATGTGTCTATCTATCTATGTGTCTATCTGTCTGTCTGTCTATCTGTCTGTCTGTCTATCTGTCTGTCTGTCTTATCTATCTACATATATATATATATATATATATACATATATATATATATATATATATATATATATATATAGCAAATAAATGTCTAAAATACGGTAAGTTAAAAAACTTGTTTCAGGCCCAAAATTACGAGAAATACAGTCATCACACTGCATTCTGGGAACCTGGGCAGGGACATGCAAATGTGCCAACAAAAGCTTTGCTCTTGCAATCCATAACCATTTCAAATATGTCTTCCCTTAAGCATATGCCTGCTTGGGTTGGATTATACATACATATATTTTTTGTTTAGTTGTTCAGTCGTGTCTGGCCCTCTGTGACCCTATGGAGAGCAGCATGCCAGGCATATCTTGTGTCTGGTTGTGATTATCCCATATATAAGTTTTTTTGGGCAAAGATACTGGAGTGGGTTGCCAATTCCTTCTCTAGTGAACCACAATTTGTCTGACCTCTCTGCCATAACTTGGCCATCTTGGGCAACCCTATATGGTTTAGCTGACATGCCCCTTCACCATGAGAAAGTATTGTTCCAGAAGGGGATACATATATATATATATATATATATATATATATATATATATATATATATATAATAAGATATTCAGATCCCACATCGCAATGAAGTGTTTGCTCAGTTTGCATAAAGCACTATCATGGCCTGAAGCAAACTAGTACATACACACGAATACTAGCTATGCATACAGTATATTCTTGGAAGAACAACCCACAAGTATTTTATTCTGACATATTTGCTGCAAAGTATTTTTCATCAGAGGAAATTGGTTCCTACAGTTTGTGAAATGGATTTCCAATACATGTAAGAATCTTCCAATGAATGTGCGGTATAACGATGCTCTTTACCAATGAAGCTACAGATGAGTTTCTGTCCTAGCAGTGTATTTAAGGGAAATACCAAAGATTAATAATGACATTTGGGGGTTTGGAAAGTGCTAACTACAACAATTTACAATGTTTAGAGAGTGAAGTAATGATATAGATATTTTTTAGTGAAGGATTGCTCAGAATTGATTGCTCCTCTCTCAGAAGCCTCCTATGACATTAGGGGGAGCAGTACTATTGGTGAACGCAAGCTTTATTTAAGCAGCTGACCACCCAATTAAAGTACCTGTAGTATGAATACATTTGTCAGGAAACATGTCATAATTAGGCTAGTTTTTAATATATTTTAATGCCTCCACTAGCCACTGGAGGTATTTATGATACTTGGTGAACGTTGCTTCTAATGTTATGAGAGCAAAGTATTACTAACAATTGTTGTTGTTTAGTCACTCTGTCATGCCTGGCTCTCCACGACCCTATGGACCTCAGCACACCAGACTCATTTGTCAGCTACTCGGTCAAGCTCATGTTCATTGCTTTAATGACCTCATCTTTCTATCTCCTCCTCTGTCATCAACTTCTTCGTGTGCTCTAAATCTTTCTCAGCATCAGAGTCTTCTCCAGGGAGTCCCGTCTTCCCATATAATACCACTACATTTCCAGCTTGTGGGGGAGCATGCCATTTAATAATAGTTCAGTTTTGAACTCACTAATGTTTTATATGTACTTTTTACATATTTTACATATAATATGCACAGCACTGATAGTATTCAATTTTTACAACATCTTTGGTGATCTTTTAAGGGAAAATGCTGATCATATCTTCATGTTAGGATAGTACCCATCATCTAGAACAGTGGTTCCCAAACCTCTCCTCGGGACTCCTCAGATAGGTCAGGATTTCAATTTAACAATGTGTGAACACAGCTGAGGAAATTAGAGGCTCCATTGCCTGTGGAATACTAATTGACTCACCTGTGTTCACAGTGTTACATTGAATCCCGACCTATCTGGGCAGACCTGAGGAGCGGTTTGGGAACCACTGATCTAGAAGAAGAACTTTCTAGTGTCAAGAGGTTCAAATATAAAATGTTCAGTGGATGAACTACTACTAGTGCAGCAGGTGCAAAACACCAGGTCCCACAAGGGAGTAGAGGGACTCTTCTACCTGAGTACAGGTGTTGCTTAATTTAGTAGGGGAGAGGGAGAGATAATTATTTTTTTAGAAATATGGTCTGATTGACCACCTACTTTTATATTTGGCTTTTTATTGTCTCCTACAGGAACCTATAGAGAAGTTAAAAGAGGGGTCCCACATTATTGTGCACCAGGGGGGCTCTTTTTACCTGACTGGGGTGCTTGGGCTGTCTCTGCCTCCATCCTCACATGTCCCATATTGTTTTTATGTGAGTCATTATATAGATATTAATTTCATCTTTAAGCTGTATAATTATTCAAAATGAGTGATTTATCTCCTTTCACTCCTCACGTGTGAGCATCTCCCACATGATATCTTTAAAATTGTCAATGTTTTTTTGTTGTATGACAATGATTAATTAACAAACCTATCTGATGAAAAGAATACCTAATTAATGGCTCCCAGACAACAATGTGAGTCATGTGCACTGAGGTGAATGGGTAATGTCCCGGCACCTGCGACAGATAAAAGTATTTTTATTATAGATAGTATTATACAGTCGACCATTGACATTTGCAGAGGCTACATTCTTGTAAAAAATGTGCAAATAACTCTAGTTAAATACAGTTAGTTTATTAACAGAGAGAGAAAGATAATTACTGTCTAACCATTTTATGGTGCACTCATGATTGCAGGGAAAGTAAAAAATAAATACAATAGTCCTTAAATATAACTTGTATTCAGTTAATTCTAAAAATTGGTATATGTAAATATATAAATGCTACAAAAAGATAAATGTCATTAAAATCATGACATGGACTTCTCTCCAATAGAGATGTCCCGAATAGTTCGCCGGCGAACATAGCATGTTCGCGTTCGCGGCGAACTGCAAACATATGCGAGATTCGACCTGCCCCCTATACTTCATTGAGCAAACTTTGACCCTGCATGTCACAGTCAGCAGACACATTCCAGCCAATCAGCAGCATACACTCCCTTCCAGAGCCTTCTAACTCATGGACAGCAGCCATTTTGGAATCATAACTAACTTGCAGTCTTACTGAGAGGAGGCTGAGTGTAGGTGATACTGCACCTAACCCTAACACCCCTCACACTTATCCCTAACACCTAACCCTAACACCTAACCCTAACACCCCTCACACTTATCCCTAACACCTAACCCTAACACCTAACCCTAACACCCCACAAACTTATCCCTAACACCCCTCACCCTAACACCTATCCCTAACACCCCTCACCCTAACCCTAACACCCCTCACACTTATCCCTAACACCCCTCACCCTAACACCTATCCCTAACACCCCTCACCCTAACCCTAACACCCCTCACACTTATCCCTAACACCTAACACCTAACCCTAACACCCCTCACACTTATCCCTAACACCCCTCACCCTAACACCTATGCCTAACACCCCTAACCCCAACCCTAACACCCCTCACACTTATCCCTAACACCTAACCCTAACACCTATCCCTAACAACCCTCACCCTAACCCTAACACCCCTCACACTTATCCCTAACACCTAAACCTAACATCTAACTCTAACACCCCTCACACTTATCCCTAACACCCCTCACCCTAACACCTATCCCTAACACCCCTCACCCTAACCCTAACACCCCTCACACTTATCTCTAACACCCCTCACCCTAACCCTAACACCCCTCACACTTATCCCTAACACCCCTCACCCTAACACGTAACCCTAACACCCCTCACAATTATTCCTAACATCCCTCACCCTAACCCTAACACCCCTCACACTTATCCCTAACACCCCTCACCCTAACACCTAACCCTAACACCCCTCACACTTATCCCTAACATCCCTCACCCTAACCCTAACACCCTCACACTTATCCCTAACACCCCTCACCCTAACCCGAACACCCCTCACACTTATCCCTAACACCTAACCCTAACACCTAACCCTAAAACCCCTCACACTTATCCCTAACACCCCTCACCCTAACACCTATCCCTAACACCCCTCACCCTAACCCTAACACAAATCACACTTATCCCTAACACCCCTCACCCTAACACCTATCCCGAACACCCCTCACCCTAACACCCCTCACACTTATCCCTAACACCTAACCCTAACACTTAACCCTAACACCCCTCACACTTATTCCTAACACCTAACCCTAACACCTAACCCTAACACCCCTCACACTTATCCCTAACACCCATCACCCTAACACCTATCCCTAACACCCCTCACCCTAACCCTAACACCCCTCACACTTATCCCTAACACCCCTCACCCTAACTCCTAACCCTAACACCCCTCACACTTATCCCTAACATCCCTCACCCTAACCCTAACACCCCTCACACTTATCCCTAACACCCCTCACCCTAACACCTAACCCTAACACCCCTCACACTTATCCCTAACATCCCTCACCCTAACCCTAACACCCTCACACTTATCCCTAACACCCCTCACCTTAACCCTAACACCCCTCACACTTATCCCTAACACCTAACCCTAACACCTAACCCTAAAACCCCTCACACTTATCCCTAACACCCCTCACCCTAACACCTATCCCTAACACCCCTCATCCTAACCCTAACACCCCTCACACTTATATCTAACACCGCTCACCCTAACACCTATCCCTAACACCCCTCACCCTAACACCCCTCACACTTATCCCTAACACCTAACCCTAACACCTAACCCTAACACCCCTCACACTTATCCCTAACACCTAACCCTAACACCTAACCCTAACACCCCTCACACTTATCCCTAACACCCCTCACCCTAACACCTATCCCTAACACCCCTCACCCTAACCCTAACACCCCTCACACTTATCCCTAACACCCCTCACCCTAACACCTATCCCTAACACCCCTCACCCTAACCCTAACACCCCTCACACTTATCCCTAACACCTAACCCTAACACCTAACCCTAACACCCCTCACACTTATCCCTAACACCTCTCACCCTAACACCTATCCCTAACACCCCTCACCCTAACCCTAACAGTCCTCACACTTATCCCTAACACCCCTCACCCTAACCCTAACACCCCTCACACTTATCCCTAACACCCCTCACCCTAACACCTAACCCTAACACCCCTCACCCTAACCCTAACACCCCTCACACTTATTCTTAACACCCCTCACCCTAACCCTAACACCCCTCACACTTATCCCTAACACCCCTTACCCTAACCCTAACACCCCTCACACTTATCCCTAAGACCTAACACCCCTCACACTTATTCCTAACATGCCTCACCCTAACACCCCTTTACCCTTATCCCTAACACCCCTTACCCTAACACCACTCACACTTATCCCTGTGTTTCTTCCCCCCCTTATCATCAAGGGAGGGGGGAGGATGATGAGGGAGAGGGGAAGAGACACAGGGGAGGATGATGAGGGAGGGGGAAACAGACACAGGGGAGGATGATGAGGGAGGGGGTAACGAGATACAGGGGAGGATGAAGAGGGAGGTGGGAGGATGATGAGGGAGGGGGGATGAGACACAGGGGAGGGTGATGAGGAAGGGGGCAAAGAGACACAGGAGAGGATGATGAGGGAGGGGGGGAAGAGACACAGGGGAGGATGATGAGGGAGGGGGGAAAGAGACACAGGGAAGGATGATTAGGGAGGGGGGAAACAGACACAGGGGAGGATGATGATGGAGGGGGTAAAGAGATACAGGGGATGATGATGAGGGAGGTGGGAGGATGTAGAGGGAGGGGGGATGAGACACAGGGGAGGGTGATGAGGAAGGGGGGAAAGAGACACAGGGGAGGATGATGAGGGAGGGGGGAAGAGACACAGAGGAGGATGATGAGGGAGGGGGTAAAAAGATACAGGGGAGGATGATGAGGATGATATAACTTCTGCAAGTGCACAGTGCCACTCATATCTGTTGTCACAGTAGCTTGCATGCATAGTACCAATCTGTCAAAACCTGTAATGATGAATGAGGTCTAGAGTAGCCTGGTTCCCTTATACTCTACAGGTTGAGACCTAATGTTTGGGTGACTCCAGACCAACACATGAGTACAAGCAGCACACAAACTCAAAGCCGCCATCCTCCTCCTGGTCCAGCATCATCAGCCACATGAACCACTGCTGTCCTCCTTGCCCCCTCTCAACCATCCGCCACTCCGTCTCTCGCCTTGAGCAGTTCCTGCTCATCTGCCCATAGTCAGGTGCCTGTAAAGGACATGTTTGAGCGTAAGAAGCTAATGTCACAAAGTGCCCCAAATTTGAAGTGATACGACCAACCAAGCATCTTTTTCCATCTCCCGGTCCCAAAAATCCAGGCCTTATACACCTGCCCTGATAGGTGACGTAACATGTATTAAACTGATAAGAGTAGTACTTACAAACACGCCACTCCTATATCGTGGCACCTTTGATTGCACGCGCCGTGCCCCAAATTTGAAGTGATACGACCAACCAAGTATCTTTTTCCATCTCCCGGTTCCAAAAATCCAGGCCTTATACACGCCCCCTGATAGGTGCTGTAACAGGTATTAAACTGATAAGAGTAGTACTTACAAACACGCCACTCCTATCTGGTGGCACCTTTGATTCCTAACATGCCTCACCCTAACACCCCTTACACTTATCCCGAACACCGCTTACCCTAACACCACTCACACTTATCCCTGTGTTTCTTCCCCCCCTTATCATCAAGGGAGGGGGGAGGATGATGAGGGAGAGGGGAAGAGACACAGGGGAGGATGATGAGGGAGGGGGAAACAGACACAGGGGAGGATGATGAGGGAGGGGGTAACGAGATACAGGGGAGGATGATGAGGGAGGTGGGAGGATGATGAGGGAGGGGGGATGAGACACAGGGGAGGGTGATGAGGAAGGGGGCAAAGAGACACAGGAGAGGATGATGAGGGAGGGGGGGAAGAGACACAGGGGAGGATGATGAGGGAGGGGGGAAAGAGACACAGGGGAGGATGATGATGGAGGGGGGAAGAGACACGGAGGAGGATGACGAGGGAGGTGTAAAGAGATACAGGGGAGGATGATGTGGGAGGTGGGAGGATGATGAGGGAGGGGGGATGAGACACAGGGGAGGGTGATGAGGAAGGGGGCAAAGAGACACAGGGGAGGATGATGAGGGAGGGGGGAATAAGACACATGGGAGGATGATGAGGGAGGGGGGAAAGAGACACAGAGGAGGATGATGATGGAGGGGGGAAGAGACACAGGGGAGGATGATGAGGGAGGGGGGTAAAGAGATACAGGGGAGGATGATGTGGGAGGTAGGAGGATGATGAGGGAGGGGGGATGAGACACAGGGGAGGGTGATGAGGAAGGGGGCAAAGAGACAAAGGGGAGGATGATGAGGGAGGGGGGGAAGAGACACAGGGGAGGATGATGAGGGAGGGGGTAAAGAGATACAGGGGAGGATGATGAGGGAGGTGGGAGGATGATGAGGGAGGGGGGATGAGACACAGGGGAGGGTGATGAGGAAGGGGGCAAAGAGACACAGGGGAGGATGATGAGGGAGGGGGGGAAGAGACACGGGGGAGGATGATGAGGGAGGGGGAAATAGATATAGGGGAGGATGATGAGGGAGGGGGGAAAGAGACACAGGGGAGGATGATGAGGGAGGGGGGGAAGAGACACAGGGGAGGATGATGAGGGAGGGGGGAAAGAGACACAGGGAAGGATGATTAGGGAGGGGGGAAACAGACACAGGGGAGGATGATGATGGAGGGGGTAAAGAGATTCAGGGGATGATGATGAGGGAGGTGGGAGGATGATGAGGGAGGGGGATGAGACACAGGGGAGGGTGATGAGGAAGGGGGGAAAGAGACACAGGGGAGGATGATGAGGGAGGGGGGAAGAGACACAGAGGAGGATGATGAGGGAGGGGGTAAAAAGATACAGGGGAGGATGATGAGGATGATATAACTTCTGCAAGTGCACAGTGCCACTCATATCTGTTGTCACAGTAGCTTGCACGCATAGTACCAATCTGTCAAAACCGGTAATGATGAATGAGGTCTAGAGTAGCCTGGTTCCCTTATACTCTACAGGTTGAGACCTAATGTTTGGGTGACTCCAGACCAACACATGAGTACAAGCAGCACACAAACTCAAAGCCGCCATCCTCCTCCTGGTCCAGCATCATCAGCCACATGAACCACTGCTGTCCTCCTTGCCCCCTCTCAACCATCCGCCACTCCGTCTCTCGCCTTGAGCAGTTCCTGCTCATCTGCCCATAGTCAGGTGCCTGTAAAGGACATGTTTGAGCGTAAGAAGCTAATGTCACAAAGTGCCCCAAATTTGAAGTGATACGACCAACCAAGCATCTTTTTCCATCTCCCGGTCCCAAAAATCCAGGTCTTATACACCTGCCCTGATAGGTGACGTAACATGTATTAAACTGATAAGAGTAGTACTTACAAACAGGCCACTCCTATATCGTGGTACCTTTGATTGCACGCGCCGTGCCCCAAATTTGAAGTGATACGACCAACCAAGTATCTTTTTCCATCTCCCGGTTCCAAAAATCCAGGCCTTATACACGCCCCCTGATAGGTGCTGTAACAGGTATTAAACTGATAAGAGTAGTACTTACAAACACGCCACTCCTATCTGGTGGCACCTTTGATTCCTAACATGCCTCACCCTAACACCCCTTACACTTATCCCTAACACCGCTTACCCTAACACCACTCACACTTATCCCTGTGTTTCTTCCCCCCCTTATCATCAAGGGAGGGGGGAGGATGATGAGGGAGAGGGGAAGAGACACAGGGGAGGATGATGAGGGAGGGGAAAACAGACACAGGGGAGGATGATGAGGGAGGGGGTAACGAGATACAGGGGAGGATGATGAGGGAGGTGGGAGGATGATGAGGGAGGGGGGATGAGACACAGGGGAGGGTGATGAGGAAGGGGGCAAAGAGACACAGGAGAGGATGATGAGGGAGGGGGGGAAGAGACACAGGGGAGGATGATGAGGGAGGGGGGAAAGAGACACAGGGGAGGATGATGATGGAGGGGGGAAGAGACACGGAGGAGGATGACGAGGGAGGTGTAAAGAGATACAGGGGAGGATGATGTGGGAGGTGGGAGGATGATGAGGGAGGGGGGATGAGACACAGGGGAGGGTGATGAGGAAGGGGGCAAAGAGACACAGGGGAGGATGATGAGGGAGGGGGGAATGAGACACATGGGAGGATGATGAGGGAGGGGGGAAAGAGACACAGAGGAGGATGATGATGGAGGGGGGAAGAGACACAGGGGAGGATGATGAGTGAGGGGGGTAAAGAGATACAGGGGAGGATGATGTGGGAGGTAGGAGGATGATGAGGGAGGGGGGATGAGACACAGGGGAGGGTGATGAGGAAGGGGGCAAAGAGACACAGGGGAGGATGGTGAGGGAGGGGGAAAGAGACACAGGGGAGGATGATGAGGGAGGGGGGAAGAGACACAGGGGAGGATGATGATGGAGGGGGGATGAGACACAGGGGAGGGTGATGAGGAAGGGGGCAAAGAGACACAGGGGAGGATGATGAGGGAGGGGGGAAGAGACAAAGGGGAAGATGCTGAGGGAGGGGGAAAAGAGACACAGGGGAGGATGATGAGGGAGGGGTGAAAGAGACACAGGGGAGGATGATGAGGGTGGGGGGAAAGAGACACAGGGGAGGATGATGATGGAGGGGGGAAGAGACACAGGGGCGGATGATGAGGGAGGGGGTAAAGAGATACAGGGGAGGATGATGAGGGAGGTGGGAGGATGATGAGGGAGGGGGGGTGAAACACGGGGGAGGGTGATGAGGAAGGGGGGAAAGAGACAAAGGGGAGGATGATGAGGGAGGGGGGGGAAGAGACACAGGGGAGGATGATGAGGGAGGGGATAAAGAGATAAAGGGGAGGATGATGAGGGAGGTTGGGGGATGATGAGGGAGGGGGGATGAGACACAGGGGAGGGTGATGAGGAAGGGGGCAAAGAGACACAGGAGAGGATGATGAGGGAGGGGGGAAGAGACACAGGGGAGGATGATGAGGGAGGGGGGAAAGAGACACAGGGGAGGATGATGATGGAGGGGGGAAGAGACACGGAGGAGGATGATGAGGGAGGTGTAAAGAGATACAGGGGAGGATGATGTGGGAGGTGGGAGGATGATGAGGGAGGGAGGATGAGACACAGGGGAGGATGATGAGGAAGGGGGCAAAGAGACACAGGGGAGGATGATGAGGGAGGGGGGGAAGAGACAAAGGGGAAGATGCTGAGGGAGGGGGAAAAGAGACACAGGGGAGGATGATGAGGGAGGGGGGAAAGAGACACAGGGGAGGATGATGAGGGAGGGGGGAAAGAGACACAGGGGAGGATGATGATGGAGGGGGGAAGAGACACAGGGGCGGATGATGAGGGAGGGGGTAAAGAGATACAGGGGAGGATGATGAGGGAGGTGGGAGGATGATGAGGGAGGGGGGATGAGACACAGGGGAGGGTGATGAAGAAGGGGGCAAAGAGACACAGGAGAGGATGATGAGGGAGGGGGGAAGAGACACAGGGGAGGATGATGAGGGAGGGGGGAAAGAGACACAGGGGAGGATGATGATGGAGGGGGGAAGAGACACGGAGGAGGATGATGATGGAGGTGTAAAGAGATACAGGGGAGGATGATGTGGGAGGTGGGAGGATGATGAGGGAGGGGGGATGAGACACAGGGGAGGGTGATGAGGAAGGGGGCAAAGAGACACAGGGGAGGATGATGAGGGAGGGGGGAATGAGACACATGGGAGGATGATGAGGGAGGGGGGAAAGAGACACAGAGGAGGATGATGATGGAGGGGGGAAGAGACACAGGGGAGGATGATGAGGGAGGGGGTAAAAAGATACAGGGGAGGATGATGTGGGAGGTGGGAGGATGATGAGAGAAGGGAGGATGAGACAAAGGGGAGGGTGATGAGGAAGGGGGCAAAGAGACACAGGGGAGGATGGTGAGGGAGGGGGAAAGAGACACAGGGGAGGATGATGAGGGAGGGGGGAAGAGACACAGGGGAGGATGATGATGGAGGGGGGATGAGACACAGGGGAGGGTGATGAGGAAGGGGGCAAAGAGACACAGGGGAGGATGATGAGGGAGGGGGGGAAGAGACAAAGGGGAAGATGCTGAGGGAGGGGGAAAAGAGACACAGGGGAGGATGATGAGGGAGGGGGGAAAGAGACACAGGGGAGGATGATGAGGGAGGGGGTAAAGAGATACAGGGGAGGATGATGAGGGAGGTGGGAGGATGATGAGGGAGGGGGGATGAGACACAGGGGAGGGTGATGAGGAAGGGGGCAAAGAGACACAGGGGAGGATGATGAGGGAGGGGGAAGAGACACAGGGGAGGATGATGAGGGAGGGGGTAAAGAGATACAGGGGAGGATGATGAGGGAGGTGGGAGGATGATGAGGGAGGGGGGATGAGACACAGGGGAGGGTGATGAGGAAGGGGCAAAGAGACACAGGGGAGGATGATGAGGGAGGGGGGGAAGAGACACAGGGGAGGATGATGAGGGAGGGGGGAAAGAGACACAGGGGAGGATGATGTGGGAGGGGGGGGGAGAGACACAGGGGAGGATGATGAGGGAGGGGGGAAAGAGACACAGGGGAGGATGATGAGGGAGGGGGGAAACAGACACAGGGGAGGATGATGATGGAGGGGGTAAAGAGATACAGGGGATGATGATGAGGGAGGTGGGAGGATGATGAGGGAGGAGGGATGAGACACAGGGGAGGGTGATGAGGAAGGGGGGAAAGAGACACAGGGGAGGATGATGAGGGAGGGGGGAAGAGACACAGAGGAGGATGATGAGGGAGGGGGTAAAAAGATACAGGGGAGGATGATGAGGATGATATAACTTCTGCAAGTGCACAGTGCCACACATATCTGTTGACACAGTAGCTTGCATGCATAGTATCAATCTGTCAAAACCTGTAATGATGAATGAGGTCTAGAGTAGCCTGATTCCCTTATACTCTACAGGTTGAGACCTAATGTTTGGGTGACTCCAGACCAACACATGAGTACAAGCAGCACACAAACTCAAAGCCGCCATCCTCCTCCTGGTCCAGCATCATCAGCCACATCAACCACTGCTGTCCTCCTTGCCCTCTCTCAACCATCCGCCACTCCGTCTCTCGCCTTGAGCAGTTCCTGCTCATCTGCCCATAGTTAGGTGCCTGTAAAGGACATGTTTGAGCGTAAGAAGCTAATGTCACAAAGTGCCCCAAATTTTAAGTGATACGACCAACCAAGCATCTTTTTCCATCTCCCGGTCCCAAAAATCCAGGCCTTATACACCTGCCCTGATAGGTGACGTAACATGTATTAAACTGATAAGAGTAGTACTTACAAACACGCCACTCCTATATCGTGGCACCTTTGATTGCACGCGCCGTGCCCCAAATTTGAAGTGATACGACCAACCAAGTATCTTTTTCCATCTCCCGGTTCCAAAAATCCAGACCTTATACACGCCTCCTGATAGGTGCTGTAACAGGTATTAAACTGATAAGAGTAGTACTTACAAACACGCCACTCCTATCTGGTGGCATCTTTGATTGCACGTGCCGTGCCCCAAAATTGAAGTGATACGACCAACAAAGCATCTTTTCCCATCTCCCGGTTCTAAAAATCCAGGCCTTATACACGCCCCCTGATAGGCGCTGTAACAGGTATTAAACTGATAAGAGTCGTACTTACAAACACGCCACTCCTATCTGGTGGCACCTTTGATTGCACGTGCCGTGCCCCAAAATTGAAGTGATACGACCAACAAAGCATCTTTTTCCATCTCCCGGTTCTAAAAATCCAGGCCTTATACACGCCACCTGATAGGTGCTGTAAAAGGTATTAAACTGATAAGAATAGTACTTACAAACACGCCACTCCTATCTGGTGGCACCTTTGATTGCACGTGCCGTGCCCCAAAATTGAAGTGATACGACCAACAAAGCATCTTTTTCCTTCTCCTGGTTCTAAAAATCCAGGCCTTATACTCGCCCCCTGATAGGTGACGTAACAAGTATTAAACTGATAAGAGTAGTTCTTACAAACACGCCACTCCTATCTGGTGGCACCTTTGATTGCACGTGCCGTGCCCCAAAATTTAAGTGATACGACCAACAAAGCATCTTTTTCCTTCTCCTGGTTCTAAAAATCCAGGCCTTATACTCGCCCCCTGATAGGTGACGTAACAAGTATTAAACTGATAAGAGTAGTACTACTTAACACACCTTATAATAATGCAGAGAGAGGCATCGCAGTGAGAGGAGTCTGAAGAAGAGGAGTCAGAGGAGGAAGGTGGCTTTGAGGAGGTGGAAGACCAAACACAGCAGGCGTCCCAGGGGGCTTGTTGTCACCTTTCGGGGACACCTGGTGGCTGGGTGGAGGAAGAGACCTTCAATGACATCAGTGAGGACAAGGAACGGGACATGGCTTGCTTGGTATCCAACCGTGTGCAAATGGGGAGTTTGCGGTTGTGCAAATGGACTGTTTGCGGTTGTTTGCGGTGCGTTAAACGGGGAATTTGGTCTGTCACTGTGCAGCGGGCCTAACCCTTACACTACCTGATCGATACAACATCATACCTGATGTTTTAAAGCACGTTATTCCAAACAATTTAGGAATCTTAGTTAATTTATGCCCTTTATGGCTTAAAACCAGACTCTGCATCAACTATGTAATTTTCCGTGGGAGTTTTGCCATGGATCCCCCTCCGGCATGCCACAGTGCTGGTGTTTGTCCCGTTGAAACAACTTTCCCATCACTATTGTGGCCAGGAAGTGTCCCTGTGGGTTTTAAAATCCGCCTGCCCATTGAAGTCTATGGCGGTTCGCCGGGTTCGCCGGTTCGCGAACATTTGCGGCGGTTCACGTTCGGGGTTCGCGAACCAAAAATGTTATGTTCGCAACATCACTACTTTCCAATATAAAGGCAAACAGAGATACACAAAGTGACTGAAAGGTATATGTAAGTAAGCTGGATTATGAATGCATCTGATAGAGGAGAATTAGTAGTATATGAAAACATGTGTTATATAGAAAAGATATTTGCACAAATGTGAAATCCAGCTGTTCACACCCACAGGACACTTACATAAGTCGTGTACCCACAGGAAATACAGCAAGATACATATTTTGACCTTTCTGGAAGTAACTGTTGCAGTTCTTGTACTGAGCACATGACAGACGCAACTGAGGTGAAGAATGATACAATGTATTATCCTGATTCTGAATTTGAATGTTATGCTAATTTAGGTGGAGTTTTCTAGGGTTGTATACCATCAAGTGCAAATGCCAAAAAACATAGGAAATTTTGCTAACTTCAAGGTAAAGTAATTAAGGTTTATTTTGGGATATGTTCATGAAAAAAAATGTTTTCATATGCTACTAATTCTCCTCTATCAGATGCATTCATAATCCAGCTCACTTACATTTCACTTTAACATCAATAACGTAGTCACGCAAAGTATGGGAAATCAGAGCATCTTGTAATTTACCTTTATATGGGACAGGAGTCCATGTTATGATTTTAATGTACCTTTTTATTTATAAAATCTGTGAATGTAAAAAAACAACCTGTGATTGTCAGGGGTCGACTGTAGTAGAATTTATAAGTACGCATTTCTTCAACTAGCAAATGGTAGACTATAGATGCTCACATCCATTTACCTGGTGCGTCCAGGGTTAATAAAATACATGACAAACTCAAGGGTTCTTGGTACAGTTGGTTAACCAATTTTTGATTACAGATTTATGTGCAGCTGAGTGAAAATCCTGATTTGCACCAAAGTGTACTAGCCTATAGCAGCACAGCTTGCAAATATGAATTTTAACCTGTTCCTTACTGAGCAAATGGCTGTGTAGTTCAATGTGCCTGCAGAATCTAATTACAGGCTGGGACAGTGTTACATCTCTGCACTGGAGAGAGAGAGAAACGTCAGCAGTTACATGGAATGGGCTACCAGCTGAGGTAGTAATCACCAAATTATGCTCAGTTGTTAGCTCTGCCAAATTATGCTCAGTTGTTAGCTCTGCCAAAGAGAGAGGGGAACAAATAGCAGCAGATACACAGAATAGACAACCAGCAGAGGTGGTAATCACCAATTATGTTAAGCTGCCCAGCAGCAGTAGTTGATACACAGAATAAACTGCCAGTTGAAGTGGTAATCAAGTGTGGATGTGCTGCAGAGAGAGATTCCTCTATGAAAATACACAGCACCTTCTAATATGGATATGTGCCAGACTACATATCCTAGGCTGCTTTACAGCAAGACAGGATTCCCAGACTTTGCTACAAATGTTGCAGCTGCCTCTGCTTGCTCCTGAGTTTCCAGGGGGTGTTTGCTCATAAATTTGAAGACAAGGTTTTTAAATGTTTATTTTGGTATTTTTCACCAAAAAAAAATGTTTTCATATATAACTGGTTCTCCTCTATCCGATGCATTTATAATCTAGGAAACTTAGATATGCCTTTAATGGCTTCAACACACTTCTAAAATGTGTACTGCCAAGCAGACTCATACCTCCACATTTTGTGCAGCAATTTGAAATCTGGTTAAAAGGTGCTTAGGCAAGCTTCCCCCTAAACCCCTATTTTTTTTTTGCTTTATATGCAATCGTGGGATCCATTTCCCCCCTCTATGATAGACATAGATTCTGATACAGCTAAAGTCTGGAAATACACAGAAATGGAAATGCTTGTTACTCTTTTAAAGAATAACCTGTCCTCTTTCCAGAAATGCTGGTTTCACTAACACTCAAGATATCATGATCTGCTTTCTTAATTACTTTTCCCTGCCCTCTGAATTAGATTACAAATGTTGTCTTTTACTAATTGACCATGTCTGATAGACAACTGCCTCTCCCACAACATGACTCTCAGTGTTGTTACTTACATATAAGATAACTTTCCTGGTTAGTTGCACTGGCAATTGATGCTTTATATGATATATACCTGCAGCTTTACCCCTTATTGTATCACATCCCTCCCTGTTCTTTTCTCTACCCCACCCATAGCTTGGGCAAAATCACAGCTTTGATAATACTCATATATTATTGATTCTATCTTTTTCCAGTCAAGTCTCCTCCCCACTCACCAACACACAAATAATTGACATAATGTAATATAATCATACATTCCTTCATTACTACTTTATTATGATTATATATCAAACTGACCACTACACTTTCATATATCAGGCACCCTACAGCTTGCGACCCACACCGCCATAGGACAGGTGAAAATGAACACATACCTGTCTTGATTAAAATAAGAAAAAGTATACTGTACATGTGACGGGCTGGTCTTTGGAGTTACCCACAATAGTAAAGGTTGTATATATGAGGTGTGTGTTTACATTTCTGGAGGACAGTGCTTGCATTTATGGTTGCAAGCTGCCGGCTTTTGGGCATGTATGGGGAAAGGAGTATTTATTCAGTACGATCCCATTAATGAATAAATCCCACTCACTTCTCCATCGTTTCCAACTCTCTCTTCACTATCAGAATTAACAAAAATACACCCCTAAGATTCCAGCTCATAGGAAGTGACAAAACCAGACAAGATAAAATCTACATAATAAAACCTAGCTTTCTTGTTTAGTCATTCAGTCATGTCTGACTCTTCTTGACCTTATGCACCGCAGCACGCCAGGCACATCTGTCAGCCACTGCCCCTTTGAGCTCCCTCAAGCTCATGTTCATTACTTCAATTACCTCATCTATCCATCTCTGCCTCTGCATGCCTTCAATCTTTCCCAGCATCAGAGTCTTCGTTATGGTTTCCTTTCTTCTCAGGATATGACCAAAATATTTGAGCCTCAGCCTCATGATCAAGCCTACCAGTGAACAGTTTGTCTTGATTTCCCGAAGTACTGATTTATTGGATCTTCTTGCAGTCCAAGGGACCACAATTCAAAGGCTTCAATTCTATGGCGCTCAGAATCTTTATGGTCCAGTTCTCACATCCACTGGGAATACCATAGTTCTAACTATGCAGACCTTTGTTGAAAGTGTAATATCATTACTTTTTTACTAGCTTGTCCAAGCATGCCATAGCTTTCCTCCCCAGAAGCAAACGTCTTATAATTCCGTGGCTACTAACTTACGCATTAGCTAATGTTATTAGCTCTTTACATGAAGTACTTCACATTAAACTACAGTGGTCCTTTAAGAAGGCTGACGTGGTTTTAGTTCACATTAGGTTCACCAGAACCCTGCTCTGTATCTTCTTGCGTAAGTTGCACAGACTTCCTAACTAACAAGCTTAATGTCCTCACTAATTGCTGTTTTGGGAATTAATTTTGAAAGTCATACACGCCCCTTTTGGTAATTTGCAGATAAACAGAGTCCCTCTGTGAGTGGATATCATTAGCACATAATGGCATATGACTAAAGACATTATTAAATGCTACTTAAGTATCTCATTTTCTTGATTTGCCCAGTTATATATCTGTAGTTTACATGCACGTAAAAGTCATCAGGACCCATTCCAACCTCTATCACCTTAGAAATAATTTATCTAAAACTAATAGACATGCAATTTGTGCTACTTTTTCTCAGTGACCTCTTCTTCCTACAGGGTCAGTAGACTTGTTGATCATCCAGAGACAGTGAGATTTTTATTAAAGTCCAGCACCGCAATATCTGTGACGCATCAGTGGAAAATGAGCAGCTCTGGGAAAAGTCAATTGCCTCAATAAATATGTTTTCTGGTAATACATTCTGTTCTATATATGAGCAAATCAATAGTTATATTTAGTATAAAGACATGAAAAATAACAGTATGCAACAATATAGTTTTTAAATAATTGACTACAATTTTATATAAATTGCTCGGAATTAAACTTTAAATTTGAATTATTTTAAATGGAAAATGCTCTCTGACATTGTGAAATTTGATATTTTAGCAGCATTTATCTGCTAAACTGTGAAATCCACTTATGCCGACATCCCCACCATGATCAGTCGGTGAATTGATAGGAAGCAGAAGAAGACGAGGGAGGTCAAGACATCAGGGACATTGATAGGGCCCCTATTCAGTTGAGCAATTGTAGGTTACTGGAGCCCGTAAAATAATTTGCTATTCAATTGGCATCTTTTAGCAAGCTACAAACGATCTGCGGGTTAAAGGCTGAAAATCCCTTCGGTTGTCAAAATCGTAACTTACAGCCCATTGAAGCCTTTGATATTTCAAACCCGCAAATGTTACAATTGCTAAAATCTCGAATCGCTATTCAATTGCTACAATTCCCCAAGCCCGCAAATGTTTTCACACCCGTAAATGCCAAATGTAGAAGAAAATCCTACGGGTACCAGATAGGACTCGCAAGAGGGTTAAACACCTGTTCATAGCACTGTAATTGCAAATAAAACATAAATACTACACCTTAAATGATAGGGAAAGCAAAGAAAGACATTAGAATTAATTGCACAACAGCCTCAAGCTCGCAAATATGCATTAAAAAATTATATTTTTTAAGGTTTAATTTCCGTGTTATATCAATCTCGGGAATCAAGGAGTTAATACGTATCAGGCCACCCACATGTACTAGAACATTTCCTTCATTCATTTTTATTATTTTGTACATTGCCGGATTGCGAGTCTGATCGCATATCGGATCCCTAAACACTAATTGATGGATGTTTAACCTCCATGTTTTACTGACATCATGATGACGGTCTTATTTAGTATTGGCTGTTTTTAAATCAAGCTCTGACATGCTACATATGATTGCATGGTTTACAATTTCAGCTTTCGACCTGTTAATTGTGGGCTTGTTCAATTGAATCGCTCTGTAATTGTAGCAAATATCAAGCCCGCAGACATTCAACCTGTATAACGTAATATGCAGGCTTGCAATTGAATAAGGCCCAAGGATTGGTAATTACATTTTTAAGTAGAAAACTAGGGCCTCATTCAATTGCGGTTCAGCCAATTGAATAGGGCTCTATATAAGCACAGAGCATATTTGTTTTACAGAAGTTTTTAGTTAGTGAAGACCTTGCTTTTGGAAGTTCACTGACTAAAAACTTCTGTAAAAAATATATGCTATGTGCTTATATAGAGCCCTATTCAATTGTCCAAATCACAATTAAATGAGGCCCATAGTCTCTGGAGGTATCCCTGATATATTGATGAAAGTGGTTTGTGAGGCAGATGTTTAGCAGGGTTTGTGTTTATTGGTTCAAGTTGTCGGCTTCCGGGCATGCACATGGAAGCATGGGCAGAACTACTTCCAGTACAGGTGGTGCAGTGCGCCGGGGCCCTTCTCCTCCTGGAGACCACAATACAGTTTTTTTATGAATTATATTTATTTTAACAGATTTCTGTAGTGCAGGGGCCCACCCAGCCCATACCCCAGCACTCCTGTCTTCCCTTGACCTCCTAGCCCCATCCTAAGGGCTTCCTACCCATTGCCTGACTTCCTTAGTGTGAACGGGAGCCAGGCACTGAGCGAGTCTTAGCTGCCAGGTTTAGGGGATGGAGCATGCAGGTCAGAGTAAGTGAGAGAAGAGGGATGAGGGAGAGAGAAGGAGAGAGGGGAAGGAGTAAAGGAGAGAAAGAGGAAGAGGAAGAAGTGTGAGAGAGAGGAGAGGTGAGAGTGTGTATATAGCAGGTGGGATCTTCCAGCAGGACAATGCAACATGTCATACGGCCAGAATTGTCCAGGAGTAGTTGGAGGAGCATGAAAGACTACCAAGGACTTCCCTTGCCTCAAAATTCCCCCGGATTTGAACCCCATCAAGCACCTGTGGGACCGCCTCAATCACCATCTTCGCCGCATGGATCCTCGACCACGCACTCTTCAGTAGCTGTCGGATGCACTGCAGTCTGCATGGCTCCAGATACCCTTGCCAACCTTGCAGCATCTTATTGACTCACTACCATGCCATCAAGCTGCTGTCTATGCCGCACACACCGGTTATTCTGAATATTAACTCAACATAAATATATGTACGCAGCCGACATTCACCTCTGACATCAATGGCATGTGGTACTCCACAGTTTTCACACCGATTATTCGCAATGGGACCATTTGTCTAGTCACGGTACACTTAAACCACACCAGCACACAAACTGCGTGTTTCAGAAATACTGCCACCCTTGGTCCAAAAGCCAATGATCATCCACCTGATAAATTGCACGTTTCACCCATCACAACGATGGTTGATATGTTTGCAGAATGCCTCCATGTTACCTTATATACCCAGCAAGCCAGCTCATAACTCATGCCGTATTATATTGGCTTTGCGTTGCTAACGTCAAAAGAAGGCTGTGCGGGCCCTCCATTCACTAGCTCCACCACAGCATAAAAGGTTTACGTATCAAATTCTACAAGATCCAATCATTTAATAATTGTCCCTCTCCTCCCACAATCCTCCCTCCACGTATAAAGATGAGTTCATCCCCCAGTTGGGAAGTGTGGAAACAAGACGTCTTCTAATATACATAACCAAATGCTCATTATGACCGTGATGTGTACATGCATGTGATCAATGAGCCATTATAAGTAACATACATAAGTATAAATAATTGTTTAACTTTAATTGCAACAGACAAACATCATATGATATTAAACAGAAATAAGAGTACGATTCCTATATCACAAGAATGATACAAACTCAACAAATACATATAAAGTATATGTGTGGGATTTGTTCCATAAAAATTATATTGGAAATTGCATAACTGGGAATTGTTATACTGTCATCCACTGCACATAATTTAAGTATAAAATGTGTATTTCTCAGGATGGAAAATTGTGTTTTTATCAATGTTAGGATAGTTAGAGCAATTGAGTAACATTTCACTCCATTCTTCTGAAAGAAACTAATTGCATGAACCATCCAAGCGTAGGAGTTGTTAAAGGTGATACCTACAATCTTCACCTAAATGGGAGCCTATTAAGGTAATAAGTATTTACATTAACTGTTTTGTATAACACTCAACATGCAATTAAAGGAATATAAGGGCTCTCCCACATATGATGTCCTCACTACTAATCTTCCTACTCTCCCGTATTCTTACTTTCCTTATACTTGCCTGCATTATCCTTCTCAATGCAATTGTCATTTAAAATGTACTTACATCTAAGAAGGTAAGAGTAGCAAATTCTTACCACCTGGAACCTTCCAGTTCTTCCTGTTCTCTCTCATGAGTCCTGCTGCAGAAAGAAGTTACACAGCATGTCACTGTCTGCTTGCTAACAGCAATACACTGGAAGTGTGAAGCCCTACCACTTTGTTCATGTTCTTAGGTCACAACTATGAAATATATTACCTCTTATGAGAGAGAACAGGAAGAAATGGTAAGGCTACAGAAGGTAAGGGTCTGTTTAGTCATTCAGTCGAGTCTGACTCTCCCTCACCTTGTGGACTTCAGCACTCCAGGCACACCTTGTGTCTGGTTGTGCTTATCCATTAAGATTTCTTAGCGAAGATACTGTGGGTTGCCAGTGGGTTGGAGTGGGTTTCCAGTTTCTTCTCCAGTGGACCGTGATTTGTCTGACCTCTCTTCTATGTCGTGTTCATCTTGGGTGATCCTACATGTTATAGCTCAAAGCTTCATTGAAGTACACCACCTTCACCACAACAAGGTAGCGATCCAGAAGGGGAAGAGTCTATCACTTTGGGCCTTTTTTAGAAGTAGGTGAAATGCACATGTTATATAAAAAGTACCTATAGAGTCCCTTTATGACACCTGTCTTTCACCTTGTGCCATGAGAGAATAATTTTTATACTTTTTGAAAGCAAAAGATTTCTCTGCATTTTTATGATGATACAGACTTCTTGGTGGCATTATTGGAAGGTTCATGGGCAATGGCAGAGGACCCTGGTGCAAAATAATTTGGAGCCCCCCTTGCAACTTTTCTATCCATCCCTTGGGTTCAATAAGTCAAAAATATTTGTAGATGACCAGATCAACCATAGAGTGATCAGATTACATAGTTACATAGTAATTAAGGTTGAAAAAATACCTTTAGTCCATCAAGTTACCTAGGTTGTCCAAATCCCAAATACTTCCAAATCCCCTTCAGTATCTGATACCCCTAGATTTGCTCCATTAAGTTTATAGATTGCATGGCTATTTTTACTTCCCAGATGCATAACTTTACATTTATTCGTATTAAATCTCATCTGCCATTTAGTTACCCATTTCTCTAATTTATGCAAATCCCTTTCCTTTGGAGGGAAAGTACACATATTTAATTACCTTGTATAATTTAGTATAATCAGCAAAAATAGAGACAAAAGTTTTACATTTATTTTTTTATTCAATCTCAAATGAGACTGAGTTGTGATCACTGTTTCTCAAAGGTTGTCCTATTCCAACATTTGATACTATAGCAATATTATTTGTGAGGACTAAATCCAAGATAGCCTCATTTCTAGTAGGTTCTTGTATAACCTGGGCCAGATAATGATCCCTCAGTGTACTCAAGAACCTGCTCCCCTTAGCTGAACTGCTTGTCTCATTTATCCAGTTTATTTCAGGGTAGTTAAAATCTCCCATTATTACAACTTGCCCATGCTTAGCTGCATTTCCAATCTGTAACAATAATTGCCTTTATAGCATACTCCTACCAATATTCTTGTAGAGTTTGCTGCTCCACTGTTTAACAATAGCCACAAGACATCGACATCATTGCAAGTTCTTGCATAAAGATCCTCTCTGATTTTAGGCTTCAATTCAGGCTTAACATCCTCTTTTACCATTGCCTCTATCATTCCTAAATAGGTTATAACCATCCAGAATAACATAAGAGTCGCCCCACCATGTTTCAGTAATGCCTATTAAGTCCCATTTCTCATTTACTTCTAATAATTCAAACTCTCCAATTTTCCGGGCAAGTTTCTGGCATTAGCAAGCTCACACTTTAAGTTATGATTCTGTAGTTCTGGTGTGCCTGCCTCTGTACTTGAGTTATGCTGCAATACCTCCCTATTGACTATACTAACCCTCCTCCCATCCCCTCCCCCATGAGAAGTTAATTAATTCCTTTCCTGTACACTTTCTATTTCATTATTTCTACCTCATCCTTCCCCACCACCTACTAGTTTAAAACCATTCTACCATCCTATCCCTAGCACAAAAGCTCCCTCATCATTAAGGTGCAATCCATCCCTGCTGTAGAGATTGTACCAAAGTGAGAAGTCAGCCCAGTGCTCTAAAAATCCCAAACCCCTCCTTAATGCACCACTTTTGCAGCCACACATTAACCTTCCTAAGCTCCTTCTGCCTCTCTGGGCTTTCTATTAAGTAAATATCTAAGAAACTCATCTAAAAATTAACATTCCTCATTTACTGCCAGTAACAGAGGGCCTCCACCCTTTGCACCTGCAGCACCAACAGTAGCTCTTCCAATGATCTTTTATCCATCCCTTGCTCTGTGGAAAGCTATATATAATATAGACCCTTCCTCACCTCTTGATTAAAGTTTCAGCTCCTGGTTAAAGCTCTATTCTCAAGGACAGATTAATAAACTACACAAAGAGGTTTTTCAAAAGTGCCCAAAAACTAGATTAACCTTAAGAATATAGCATGGATGCCACGTCCATGAACATTTTTAATGTGCCCATCTGTACTTTAGTATACTGTATATCATCATACAGTACTTGTTTAACCTGACAGAAATCCTTTAAAAGCCACAGAAAGTATATACTTTACAACTTGGTAACTTACTTATAGGCAGCAGGAAAGCTGCATACATCTTTTATGATATTTATTTAAAATTACTTTTAAAATGTGTAGCATGCAAAATATGAGAATTTTTTCTTCATACATTATATGAACCCTTGTCTGATGAGGTAGTGTCCATAATATATTTTTAAGTGCTGAATATAATGTATGGAAATAAACTATTATTCTTAAGTCTCCCCTTGAAACAAGCAGTTTAGGTGACTTTAAAGGGCCAAAGAGGCCAAGAGATGTATTCGTCATCATGACAAGGTTTAAAATCACGTATAAAAAGTGTTTTCCTTTTATAAACTGCTGTGTGGATGTTTAGCATTTCCCATATTAGCTATATGTATTTTTACTCACTCTTAATTATGAAGAAATTAAACTACCAAATTCACCTCCCTCCAATTATTTTAAAAATGTCTTTGTTTCTATTTTAATTTAGGTTACAGCACAATACAGAGAACATATATAAACTGTAGTGTGGTGATACATTACAGCTATGGATTTGGTAGTTTATTATAATAACAATAAGAAGTAAATCAAAATATGAATTATAAATCTATAAAACTCACAAGCAATTATATCAGAGGTGATTGCTCTACCCACTCAGCCATCTCTCTACAAAGAGTAAATAAATAGAATCAATAACAATAAAATAGAAATAGTGTGACAGTCTCAACCTTCATCCTCATCATTTATGTATTTACTTGTGGGATGGCTTCAAGGATTATAGAAGCAACAACGAAAGTGGTCAATATAAATGACAAATCTTTATCAAATAAAAAAATGAATTCTAGCTCCTGCCTGGGGATACATAACTATAAAAATATCCAGTAAAGTATGCTCAATATATATATATATATATATATATATATATATATATATATATATATATATATATATAAATCCCACCTATGCCGAGTGCAGTACATGAAGTTGCTAAACACTTTAACAACTTACATAGTCATGGCAGACTTCTCATTAGATGAACTAGGCAGCTGCCTATGGGTGCTTTCCTGTGGAGGGCGTCTTATTTAACCCTTGAAAGTGTTCCTTGACATAAAAAAGGAAATACTGCAGTTTAAAGACTCTCCAATAGGGGGCAAGAGAGTCACAAGAGGGAGGAATCTGCTAGTCTCTGCTTTGAGGCTGTCACTGCATGGAGAGAAATGGTAAATACTAGCAGGTTCCTACCTTGGGTATAATCCAACCCTAGCTTTGCTCAAAGCTGTTTGATACATTGGGCATATTTTTATGGGAAGCCATGTTTGAAATGGTTATGGATTGCAAGAGTGAAGCCTTTGTGTTCACATTTGCATGTCCCTGCTCAGCTTCCCAGAATGCAGTGTAATAACTGTATTTCTCGGAATTCAACACGTTTTTTTAACTTGTTTTAGACATTCAAATTTAAACACAAATGTACTATTTATGTACTATATATATATATATATATATATATATATATATATATATATATATATATATATATTT
The DNA here is from genome assembly GCA_027410445.1 of Discoglossus pictus. Taxonomy (NCBI): domain Eukaryota; kingdom Metazoa; phylum Chordata; class Amphibia; order Anura; family Alytidae; genus Discoglossus; species Discoglossus pictus. Next base: position 33,029,206 of record CM050163.1, read on the forward strand.
ATATTTATATTGAAAGCCTTGTGTGTGTGGCGGATATTCACCAATAGGCACATATGGTAAAACTAAGAGAGTTGTGCCTAGGGGCGCTGGAGATTTAAATCCAGCCCTGTACATAGTATGCAGTCGATGTGCCTATAGGCATGTAAAATGACATGTTTTTATTGTATCTGTCCCAAACTGCTTGCAATCTGTTATTTACAATGCAATAACACATGTTTTGTGCCTTGATTTCCTATTACGGATTGACGTGTAATATTGAATAATTTCCCTGTTTTTCTACATTCACTACACCTCCGCAGATTACTCATATCTTTTTTCCCTCATCCCCACGGACATCTAACCAGACAGTCCTCCTGAGGACACTCCATGTCTGCATCAGAAAAATCATGTCATCCATCCAGAGCTTCCTGCCAAAATGATGTAGCCGGTTCCATGATAAATAGATTGTAACAGAAGGAAATGACTTATTCCATAAACTCTTAGTTTGATCAAGCTCAAGGGCCCAGAAGTACAGGCTACAGCTGAAAGAAATAGCATCTGTGAGGACCCTGCCTGATATATTAGTTTGGACGCTCCTATAAGGGTATGTTTGAAGCAGATAACAAGCTTGCATATGGACGAGACAAGATTCAGTCCACAGCCAGCTGGTGATATCGCTGGATCAAACCAGAGTAATATGGAGCTATAATGAAGGTTTACCCCGTATAGGATCTTAGCACAATCTGACATAGGCCACAGGACGGCTGAGCCCTGCGACACAAAGAGGGGCTTAAAAGACAGGTCCTTCAGGCCATTTGGAAACTGAGACATTTTACCCTTTTATCTTTTTTATACAAGTAAAACATTCTCTTACACACAGGGAGATGTGCTGCCCCACTCTTTCACACACACACAATTAAAAGGTAAAATATTAATGGGAATATACTGTATGTTGATTAGATTTTGTGCAAAAGGATTTCTAGGGTTGACGATAATTGTGACAGGTATTTCTGAAAAAAATCTTATTTTTTTTTCTCAGAATTTTTATTTGGGAATCATTTAACCTCACTGAAAGATTACATTTCTCTCATATTTCTAGTTTAAGATCAAGCTAATAACCAAATACATTTTTTTCATAGGCTTGATTGCTCAGGTGCCAATAATTCTGCAGGGCATTGCATATCTGTAACCAGGTACATAAGAAACGTTGTAGGTAAAAGATGAAATATGAAAATACTTTATTAATGCTATTAAGATAAGAATGCCAAAGTTAAAACACAACACAATAGTCATGAGGGAATCTAGGTGACAAAGCCGCTTTTAAGCGTATAAATAGTTGTAAGGCTTATGAAATGGGAATTTTGTCAGCTACCAACTCTTTTTAAAGGGCTATTCCAATTTACTGTGCAGTTCCCTATTTAGGGGCCCCCAGGAATTTAGCTTATACTGTAGGTACATATTGGGTACATATTACTTACAGCCTATTTATTAGACCCTTTTCTATGGCTTTAGTAGTTGGCATGCTACAATCCCATTTTGATTGTCAATTTGTATATATATATATATATATATATATATATATATATATATATATAATAAGACATATACCATATTTACGTGAATCTAGTGTGCCATCTAAACTAATGCGCACTCCGAATTTTGCATTACCCATGAATCCGAAAACCCTTTTTGCTGACTAATGTAATGCGCTCTCTGGGTGCCAGTCTCTGTGTGCCACTGTGCTGGGGCTCTCTTTGTGCCAGGCTCTGTGTGCCACTGTGTTGGGGCTTTCTGGGTGCCAGGCTCTGTGTACTACTGTACTAGGGCTCTCTTGGTTTCCTTCTCCTTATTATCAGTTTTCCCAGTTTGTGATTCTTGGCCGCATGGAGCTATCATAGAAAGTGCATTTATAATAGGTCTTGTCCTGTTTGTTTATCCAAGCCACCAAGTACATAGCTTCCCCAATGACTATTCGGTTGTCCCTTGTTTTAACTTTAGCATTGTTATCTCAATACCATTAATAAAGTATTTGCATAATTTATCTTTTACCTACTACATTGATTGATTGAAATCAAATAAAAACATATCCACATTTAGAGAAACACATACAAACAAGAATACTCACACACAAATGCACATTAATCATGACTAGATTTATACATAGGCAAGCAGTCGCCCTAAAGACGTCAGAAGTTGTCTGCCGAAACGTGCGTTGGGGTTTTTAATTATTTTACTAGGGTTGCACTCTATATATCAAGGGAGAGGCAGAGAGGGTGTTCCTGTTTGGCATTAAGGAAGATTGCCATTAGACAGAGTGTTCTTGCAATTCTGGGTTTCTGTTCATCTGGATTGTGTTGAGACTTGTATCCTTATTAGGGCCAGCTAGGAACTAGTAGGGGGCATTGTTTGCATTTGTGTACTTACCCAGCTTGTGTCCAGAGCTGTTACCAAGCCCTTGAGGGTCCACACTCACCACAGGCACTGGCACTGCTCTCCACAGATCTTTTTAGGGATAGGCAGAGAGGGTGTTCCTTCATGGCACTTATGAAGATTTCCATTAGACTGGGTCCTGTTGAGATTTAGGGCTTCTTTTTATTCATAGTATTTTGCTATTTGTACTCCCTTTATGGTCAGCTAGGAACCTGGTAGGGGTATTTTTTGCATTTGAGCACCCACCTAGATAGTTATCTAAGCGGCATTAAGCTCTTTAGGGTCCACAATCTACAGAATTGCTATTTACACTGGCACTGCTATTTCCCCATATCATACCACAGAGTTATTCCTCATTCAAGGGATATCCATCCAAGGGGGCTTTCTTCATTGAGGTTATAACTAACCTTGATTCCTCTTATTCAGAGTGCAGCTCTTCTTAAATGTTGTTTATTTAAAGCCAATTAATATTAAAGCACGTTCTTTTTTTAGAGCATAGGGGTGTGTGAAGTGATGTGCTGCACTATGAGACCACATGGCCAAGTGTCCGCACCACAATGCTCCTCTTTGCACACTTACATGCAGGATGTATCAGTTCATTATACTATATATGCCTCTCACTAATTGTCTGTCACAGATATACCTAGCTGTCCCTCTACCTCAGGTCCTGAAGCAGTTCACTAGCTGGTTGCCCTCAAAAACATCATGATCCTGCTCCTCTTGTTTATGGGTCCTCAGAATAACCATCCAGGACTCCACCTTCGCTTATCTGGTTAGTTATTAAAAAACAGTGTGCCATGCCCTAATCTGTAAGAACATCTATTGTGAGTTAAAACAGCAATTCTGAGGTTTTTTATATGTTATGTCTGTTTAAATATTGACATTTCCCTTTTCCAGCCCACTGTTTCCGTTTCCATTAGAGAGATGGTACTTCTAGAGAGTTCTTCACATATGTTCTTTACTGAAACTTATTAGACTACTTCTGTTAAAATCAATAAAACATGTTTTGTAGGGAAAAAAAGGAAATTGATAAAGCCTAAAATATATGTGTACACCAACAGCATGTAACCTGTTACTCTAGCCACCACCATGAAATAATTACATTGAAATGTTTATTAATACATAAACTACAAATTTAATTATATTATGAACAGTTTCTTGTGTGTGGACAATGTAATTTAACAGTGTATATGTGATACGTGTGTGCCAAGGAATAAAGGTGTAAATTAAATGATTATATATATACTAGCGACTTGCGAGCCTCTCCCCTGCTCTTTTTTTTAAATAAAAATATATATTTTTTATAATAATTATTAATTAAATAATAAATTAATATACTTTACCGATTTGTAATTAATATATGCATCATTCAATATCCTGAAGAGCTAACAATGTCTTTTGTTTTTGCTGCAGCATACAATGTACATTTGGACTGTTGTTGACCTGAGGAGAAAGTGTCAGCAATGTGGCAAATGTGCGGAGTATAAATATGCTGCGTGCGCGAGGGCAAACCGTTTGTTTAGTTGTGTAAAGCGCCATTTTAGATTGGTAATGTTATTAGTTGTAAGTTGGTTTTGTAAAATGGCAGCGATTGTCTATGTGTTACGCGGGTCTCAAGCATTTTCTATCCTTCCTAATAGTGTATTTTGTATTTCGTAAGTTCCTGGGTAAGAGTCGTATCTGCTTGGCGGTGTTTTGCGTGCTTAGGGTTTGTGTAGCCTCGTTTTTGTTTTTTTCGCCGCCCATTTTTTTGGTCGATTAGGCAATTTTCGAGTGGCGAAACTCTGGCAATTTGACTTAAATTTGCGTGCAACCTCACTCCCAGACGTCCTGGCTGTGCCAACGTGCTGTGTGTGATGTTTTTTGTATTTTTTGTTTTGTATTTTTTGTGTTTTTCGATGTGTGCGGTTCAGCCGTTAACTTAGTATTTTTTATGAGTTGTATTTTTTTTCTCTAAGTGCCGTTTTCCTTACGGACCGTAATTTTTGCAAGCATTTTTTTTTAAGGGCTACGGGTCTCGCACTGTGAATTGTGTATTTGAGTTTTCTGTTGATCTGTAGTCCCGCGGGTCGTAGGTATGATGCTTAAGTTGTTTGGGGTCGTAGGGATGAGTGCTTACGGTGCTCATCTCCACAAGCACAGTGAGCGCCTTTGGCGCTCCCTGACAAAGTCGTGTAGGGTCATAGGGTTGAGCGCCTATGGCGCTCATCTCCACAAGCGCAGTGAGCGCCTGCAGCGCTCCCTGCCTAAGTTGTACGGGATCTTAGGGATGAGTGCCTATGGTGCTCATCTCCACCAGCGCAAGCCTTTGGCGCTCCTTGCCTGGCAATAACTGAGGCCCTCGCTTCACGAGGTCCCCGGTTGCGGACAGCAACCCGCAGTTTTAACATTGTGTTACCAACGGATTTTGGCAAGCCCACGCTACTGAGCACTATATATGTGATATATACAGTGAGTAAGTAAGTACACCCCTCACATTTTTGTAAATATGTTGTTATATCTTTTTCTGTGACAACACTGAAGAAATGACGCTCTGCTACAATGTAAAGTAGTAAGTGTACAGCCTGTATAACAGTGCAAATGTTCTGTCCCCTCAAAATAACTCAACACACAGCCATTAATGTCTAAACCGTTGGCAACAAAAGTGAGTAAACCCCTAAGTGGAAATATCCAAATTGGGCCCAAAGCGTAATTTTTTTGTGTGTCCACCATTATTTTCCAGCACTTCCTTAACCCTCATGGGCATGGAGTTCACCAGAGCTTCACAGGTTGCCACTGGAGTCCTCTTCCACTCCTCCATGATGACATCATGGAGCTGGTGGATATTAGAGACCTTGTACTCCCCCACCTTCCGTTTGAGGATGCCCCACAGATGTTCAATAGGGTTTAGGTCTGGTGACATGCTTGGCCAGTCCTCCATCTGCTTCCTTAGCAAGGCAGTGGTCGTCTTGTAGGTAGTTGTGGTCGTTATCATGTTGGAATATTGCCCTGCGGCCCAGTCTCCGAAGGGAGGGGATTGTGCTTTGCTTCAATATGTCACAGTACTCCCCTGAACCCCACAAGCAAGGGCCCTGTATGGCCCAAAATAGTATTGCCACAGGTGGTTAGGATCTGACCAGCTGTCAGTGATTGGCTGGAAAGTGGGTCATCCAGTCAGAGGGCTTTTGAGGTTTGGGTCTTTTTACCTTTTAAAATATCTGTGCAAAAAGGAATAAAGATGCCTCTCTGTCTGATACACCAATCGAATGGTGTGTGCTTCTTATTATCCTAGACAAAGGCATAGAAAGAGTTTTATTATTTTCAATGGGTTAGTAACCTTTGGGCTGAGCTTGTAAAGCTGATATTCTGATTCAACATGACTGCTGTTCACTGAGAAAATAAAAAACTTCACCACTCAGGATTGCCCTGGAAGCTAAAAACAAGAGCTTGGGGGGTGAACCCCATTTCCTCTCCCTGGGTCGTGACAAAAATATAAAAATAAACCTTAGACTCTCTGCTGTTTTTTACATGCTTATTAATTGGTGATTTGTCCCCTCCATCCCCCAAGTTCCTATGCCCTATAATTCAACCTAATGATGGTAGACATGCACCTGCGTTTGTGCAACCAATCAGGTTGTAGGGGTGTGTCCCATTCAAGTCAATGGTCAGGTTTTGTCAGATTGCTTATGTGTCTAGTTTGAATGGAACAAGTTCTATTTTTTCTTACAGCAGAAAATTCAGGTTTCTGCTTTCTTGTCTCTCTGGAATTTGATCAGTGCAAACCAATGCAGCGGGAGGGTCATTGCCTAGATGTACGAGATATGTAAGTCTCACCCTGAGTCTAATGTATGCAAAATAAAACAGACATGTACAACCATATAGGCAAATGCATTTGCAAATAAACAAACTAAGCAGACATTATATTTTGGGCTTCTCTGGAACCTTATCTTCAATACCTACATTCCTCTGAGTTTACTTTTTATGCACTGATTTGCCCCAAATTTACTGCTTCAGTTTATAGCACAGATAGTAATCTAAAATATTAATGTGACAGAATTAATATTCCATATAGGATGTAATTTAGGTAATAACAAACTTGTTCTAATTTAATATTAATAATAGAAATAGCGTTTTCCCTGCAATCGTTGAAGCTTGCACATTCTACATTTCCATCAGTCTTTCTAGTCCACCACCTAAGGACATATTCATTTTTGTTAATTAGAGATAATTGCTATAAATATGGCACTTCAGTCCTCCTTTAAATACTTATTTTTTCAGCATTTCATGTGCAGGTAAAGTTTGAAATTCAACTACAATTTAAAAACAAGGGAAGTAATAACAAATAAAGCTGTGAATATTAAAATCAATAAAACAAGTTTAATCAGATATGAATTTGATAAAGAATAATGCATTTCTATTTGTGTGATGTCTTATCCTATTTATTGCAAGGCCTGGAGATATTGTTAATTATCACTAATATATATGGAGACTGTGGCGGATTAAGGAGAGTCTCTGTGGAATTGTGAATCCCAGATATATCACGTACAGTAAATGAGCTTTTCCAACTCAGGCTACTGTTTAATACAGCTACAAAAGCTCACAAAACAATCTGGAGTATACAGCTTTCTGACTGTGTCACTGTGGTAATTATCTAATAGAGTTTCATTTGTTTATTCAGTGACTGATTAGAAATAAAATCAGTATTTGATTTAAAACTTAAAGGGCCACCTAATTAAGCACATTTTGGATTACCTCACTGTAAAGATCTCCTAAAAACACGGTGAAATACTTAACATTTTTTTGAAATATGTGCATTTCCACAAGCTGCTCCATGTCTGCTACTCAGGTTGCAGGGCTGTGTCCCCCATTCAAGTCAATTGTAAGGTTTTTGTTGGACTTCTTATATTTCTAGTTTGTAGGGAACAAGTTGTAATTTTTCTTATGCCAGAAAATGTAGGTTTCTGCTCTCTTGTCTCTCTAGAATTTGGTCAATGCAGAACAATGCAGGGGGAGTGCTCTGTGCTCCATGATCTGGTGCTCTATGCAAATAGGACAGCTATGGGTTAACTGGTCAGTGCAGTGTAAGTTGAGTCCATGGGGATGCTGCACCTATCAATCACAGCCTTCTGCCATAGAGCCTCATGTTACACATAGCAATCTGCAAATTACTCATGCAACAGCCCATGGACAGGATATACTGTATGTAAACAGTAGATTTAAAACTTTAGATTTTTTAGCTGTTAATAGCGTAATAAAAAAAAAAAAGATAAGTCCCGTGGACCTTTAAGTTTGAACTGTAGTGTTCCAGGGACTAGTAGAATTGTTTTACGTCTGCTTTTATTAGGACTTCTGGGGGAGGATGCCATAAATTATTATCTAATCAGTCTGAATGCAGATAAAGACACCGATCAGGGCAGCCTCTTGTGCAGATCCTCTTCTATGTCCTGATATGGGGTGGAGAACAGCAGATCTGCTGAATTATTAACACTGAACACTAAAGTCAACTGTAAATTATAAAAACTACCCTGATTTTTTTTTTAAATACTGATCTTTATTGATGGTTAGTAAAATAAATAAACTGTTGTACAACCACATTGACCTTTTTATAAAAAATAAAAAATAACAGACATTTTACATACACATGTGGAGCCAAAGTGAAATTATTATTGCCTTGTAACAAAGGGCAAACAAGAGACATTTCTGCATAGTTTTAAAAAGTTTGGTTTTGACAAGAATTGTTGACAGTTTGTCTCAATAAACCAGTTGGATAGGGTCTCATAGGATGTGAGATGGACTTTATTTTTAGGATGGGTTCACAAGTCATAGAAAAGGTGATCTTGAAAACCTTCATTGGGGGAAAAGTTTTGTTACTACCAACTTCTTTTCATTAGGTTGATGACGTGGCTCCCAAGTCTTAGTATCATAACCCGGGTTTATATCTATTAGGGGCAGCAGGGGACAGAAAATGAGAAGAAGGTGGGTAAACTGTTAAAGGGACGCTAACAAATTAACTTGGTAGTGTTTTCGGAGTAAACATTTATTTTTATTTTCATTACAGGTACTATGGAATATAGGGCATTTTTGTGGGTGATTCAGAAAGACTGACTGACAACTAAATATTGCACACTATTATTTTAGTTTACTGTTGGAAAATGCATACCTATAGTTATGGTTTTACATTATACCACATTTGGAACCTCCAATGAGTCACTTTCAATACAAAACTACAGCAGTCATTTAAGTTATCCTAAAATCAATAGAAATTGTGTAACAGGAAAAATGTGCACACAATTATTGAACTTAATAGGTATTTGTTACGGTAATATCTGTAAATGTAAATGAGTGTGGGACACAACACTAACAGGGCAGGAGTTACCGGACAACATAGACTGTCATTGAGGATATATCAGATATGAATGAGTTAAATCACCTCCCACAAGAAAGGGTCAGCCATTTAATCCAAGGAAACACAATAAATATCCATTTGCTCCTAAAGACACTGACTCACTGGTACAGTACTTTTGCAAGTTTTTATTGATAGCAATTTCCAGCTTTAATTCCACTGAGCTCTATTTCATGTGGACAACCTCTATAAATTTTTACATTATCTATTCCCTCATACACAGTGTTCTCATAAGATACACAACAATATATCCATCTTTTTCCTTGGAAAATATGCAAGGCCATGAACAAATGTAGTTTTGGGAAAACTTCACATGTTTGCAAAGTGTGTAACAATCTAACAACATTAGAAGCTATGGACCCAGGAGCATAAAAGTATTTTAGACAAAACCTTATATTTAGCCCACACTGCTTTTGTCATTGGGCTTCCATCTTTGATGGTTATCCTAATGGGGCTTACTTCTTAACTCAAATCTATTGTTAAGTATCTATGTAAAAGTATCACTTTTTCAACAGAGCTGAATAGAGAACTAAATATGAATATTGATTACAAGTCATGGGATATAGTCCTTTTGTACATGGTCTTCTTCACAACATTGTCCAGGAGTACAGGCATGGCTACCGCCGGTGCAGGTGTACAATTCACTGTGGCCTCCTCTGGGGGGGAGGGGGGGTCTGAGTGCAGTGTCCCCCCTAGCCTGGTCCATGCCCCCCTGAGCTCCCTAAGCCTCACTGCACCCAACTCTTGATGGCTTCCTATTACTCCTCATTCAACACATTTTCTCACCTGGGCAAGGAATCGCAAATGTCGTCATGGCGCTTGTTCTACCCTGCCCCGACAGAGGATACAGTGCTTTAGAGCTGAGACATTGCGCGTAACTATAATCTTTATGGACAGGAACTGGTATTCCTGGTATTTTGCAGTCTGTCATTTATTGTAAAAGACGTTCTTCAATCCAAGCCTGCAACCTCTCTATTTCAACCTCGCTATTGGTTACATCAAACCAAGGAGCTTTGTGTTGACATTTGTGGGGTCATGTAAGAGAAGGGGTCATCTTGTCCAGTGATGTTATCACAGACCCCATCTCCGACATCAAGGTATGATAAATATGGAACAGAATTGTTAGATTCTACTAACAAACCTGAAGCGCCACTAAATAAGAGCTCTGTTCTATTAAAAGCCCGTAAATTACTTCCAACCATACCTTTCGCTGTGGGTGCTTTTATTTATCTAACTTCTAGATGTATTCTATTATCTCTAACCTGCAGCTTAAGTCTCTCAACCTCCATATGTAAACCATTTCAGGGGGCGTGATCATATGAGCTTGCAATGTTAAACCAAACCTGCAATTTACTTCTTACACACAGCCAATAGAAAATGAGAACGCCATTATGATATCAATAGATAATAGAATATAGACTGTGATTGGAAACTAAACATTAATTAGAGCCAAGTAATGTTTTCCCATAGGGCTATCACTCTATCACTCTAGACAATGCATTAGAGCATCTGGTTTAGTCAATGTGGGTTTAATGATATATATTAACCCCTTGACTACAAAGATCCATGCTACACATACTGTATATAACAGTTAGAAATAACTGTTCTGCAATTAATTTCATGTTTTCCCATGCTTTTAAAGTACAGTTGTGTGTGTTTAATTGCTGCTACAGCTATCAGAACTATGATTACATCCCTTTGCGAGTCATATTTACTATCCACAATATTTGTTTCAGAAATTTGATAATTTTCTAGTTGTGGGTCTGACTTAATTTGCGAGCTATACATAAAGTTCTACTAGAATATAGATTTTGCGTAACTTTAAGTATGTTACATAGTTACATAGTAATTGAGGTTGAAAAAATACTTTTCGTCCATCAAGTTCAACCTTTTTAGATCTCCTCTGATCTGCAATATGTGGATTCATTGTTGCACTTGTAATGTTTAAAGGTGTCCAATAATCTATGGAGAGGCTAGCCCTAAGTTGCGTCTTTAGCTTGTCAGAAGTGAATAAGGGCGGGTAACTCGCAATCAGGATATGGCAACTTAACTTACAACTTTAAGTATGTGTAACATTATGATCTGGGCAATAGAATAGGACATATTATTCCTATGAAAGATAATGATACATGACCTATAAGTATCGACAGATTCTACTAATACGAGTTGACCAAATGTCCCTTGAGAATAAAAGGACATATATAATCCACCACAACCCCTGAGAGTCTCTCAAGGATAGTTATTTAGGGGATCCCCCCAACAGTCGTCTTATTACACTGTATTGGTATAGTGGAATAGTTTGGAATGTATATTTCACAATGTGTACTTATCACACTTCTATTATAGTTCCTCTTGAATTGAGAAGTTGTTTGATGTGTATCCTCATGGAGCCATACTCTGTAAAGAAAAATATGAAGACATGTCCATAGCCTTACTTATGGGCCTCTGAATCTTCCGAAACATCAATTAAATGGGGGACATAGTCAGCACTCTTCCTCAGTGTGTCTTTTTCCAGCCTGACTTCTAACTCTGTGTGTGTCTCCCTCACTTTCCTTATGTGTCTCTGCCCTGCTTCTCCTCTCAAAACCAATGTGTCTCTTTCCTGCTTTTAATTTCTATTTCTTTGTCTATGTGTTAACCTTCATTTCTCCTCTACCTTGTGTCACCTGTTTCTCCAGTTTGACTCTTATCACTTCCAACATTTTACTTTTCTCCCCCACTTCCTCTCCATATGTACTTCTTCCCACTTCTACATATTTCCTAGATCTTTGCTTCTCTCCTCTTAGGCCTACATTATGTTTTTATTTCCTAAACCTCCCACTATAATCTGCTTCACCTCTCCCACTTCTCTACTCTGCTACTTCTTAATTCCTATATTTCTCTTCTTTGTATCTGTCTTCTCTTCTCATGTATCTCTCCTTAGTTTCTACCTTCTACTTCCGACTGTGTCTCTCCCTTGCTTCCCTTCTCTTATGCGCACTTACCTTGTCACAATTACCCCTGTGTGTCCCTCCTCTACTTCTCTCTCCCACAACTCTTCTGTCTCCCTACTACCACTTTTCCACTCTTGAAACTGTTTTTCTTTATTTCACATCTCTTTACTTGTAAGCTTCCTGAATTTAACTTCTCCCTTATTGGATTCCACCTTCTCCCTCTTTTTGTGTTTCTCCTACTTTTAACTTTACCCTTATGTCTCTTCTTATGTTAGCTAGTTGTTCTGTGTCTCTCCCTGGTTTCTACCCTTTTCTATTTCTTTTACTTCACAGTTTCTGACTGCAATTTACTTTCTCATTCCATATGTCTCACAATTACTTCTATGTTCTTCCACCCCACGTCTCTTTCCATCCTCTACCTTTGACTATTCATGTATCTCACCCAATCTCCCTTTCCCATATATGTTTTCTGATCTTCAACTTTTTTTCATTCACACATCTCTCCCCAGCTTCAACCTTCTCCTTGCTTGTGTCTCTTCCTTCTGCTCCTCCTCTCATCTGAGTCTCTCCCGTCTTTCCTTCAAAATAGGTAAGGTATGCTGATTCCTTCTTCATGGAGCTCAACTCTTGAGTTTGTAGCTTATATACTATCACCCAAACATAATTAAATTTGCCCCACCTAAAAAATATTATTATATCAAAAACCCAGTCCAAAGTCACACGCAAGATGCATCAAAACCACTTCCAAGGAGCAATCAAAGGCACTCAATCCAGGTAAAAATGCCCAAGTTTGGTCCAATTATTAAAGTATACTCAATTTTGGTAAAATATCTGGGTTCCAGTATTTACTAGCCTTTCTGCATCCAAGCAAGATCTATGACTGTGGTCTGAGAGATGAAGTCATATTTCACTGTCATAAACCAGAGGTAGCACATTAAGTAGGAAATATAAGGTATCTGTTATATTGTGATAATTCAGAAGAATCTAGTTTTGCTTCTAACTCATTTCCTGCCCTCAGTAAATTTTGTCAGATCTAATACTGAGTCTTCATTCATGTGAGTATATTAAGATATAGAAATATTTTATAAGATCATATACAAATCTAAGAAAACATCAGTGTTGGGCTTGTGCCCTTGCAGATCTCCTCTACCTGACAGTATGCTTATGTTTTCCCCATATCACATACTACCCTCACATTTTATACGCAAAAATTCAATCCTTCCTTAAAGGAATTCACAAAAACTACTGTGCACCACCAGATGGTGGCTTGAAAACCAACAAGTTATATGGAAAATGAACCAGGCTTCCCAACATTGCAGATATAGCTATGGATAGTATCTTCATCTGTGACTTTCATGATTATTAGATGTAACTTTGTATTTAATATCCCTCAAAGAAAAAGAAGACACACCACGTCTAGAGCAGTAATATATTATTAAATAATTGGAAAAATAAAACACTCCTACAAAGGGGCCAAAGCACTAAAAATATAGCACTGTGTGAATTAAATGTACACACTACCCATCCCTGGACTCCGGGCCTCATCCAGGCTCTCACATATGCAGCCCTATTAAATTCCCTCAACGTATAAAAGTGTAGCCCATAAGACTTGCGGCTATTAAATTGACAGTGTAAAGCAACCCGCCAACGACTTGCGGGGTAAGGTAAAAAAAAAAACTATGGGATGTTGAGAATTGCACTCCGCTGCAAATCCTTTGTTCTTTCAAGCCCGTAACGGTTATGTTCCAATCACGCTATTAAATTGCAACTAATTTACTGGCGTTCAAGCCCATAACTCGCAAATGGAGATAAAAAGCCAATGGGTATTCAAATTAATAGCACGACATTCTCAAGCTTGCAAATCTGCAATATAAAATACTTTTTGTAATGTTTAATTTCCGTGTTATATCGATCCCGGCAATCAATGTGTTAAAACATATAATGGAACTCGCATAGACTAGAATATCATATTTACTGATGTATTAATATTGCATTATTTCTGAAACGCAGGTCACATCCAAACTCGTAATTGAAGCCTAGGCTTTGAAATCTAACCGCCATTTTTCAGTGACTTAAAACTTACAACTTATTTCATAAAACTATATCATTTAAAAATGTGACTCTATATCTAATTACTATTTATGATAAATTTGTATTAATGATATATACAGAGTTGATTTTAGAATAACTTCCAGCAATTTAAATATTCTAATAAATATTTATATTTATTGCACATGGTACTAATTTATAAAACATTGTTATTGAACCATTGACATTATTTGCACATTTGTTTATATTACTCATTTTTACTTATATATTCACATCAATGTCAATTATTTCTTTATCTATTGTGAGAATATCAGTAGGAGCCATGGGTATTCCATAGAGGGCTGTTATATCAGCAACAGGCTGAACTGAGAGAGAGTCTTAAAGTATGTGTTGTAATTGAGGAGGACCACATAACTTCAGGTTAGGAGACCGTTACCTTTATGTCATATATATATAAGAGTGACTTTTCTCATTTTGAGTATCTGTGTACTCTTTAAAGGGGGAAGGACACTCGGAAAGCAGGGAGGGCCGGTGTCCTAGCCACAAGGTGCCACTATTTCAAGAAACTTCTACATGCAGAGATCCTAAGGAGAGTGGGTTCACACCCGAAGCCAATGCTGTGACTTACTTAAAGTCTTGTTTTTCGCCTGTAGGAGATAAGCTGCTCTGGACTAGTGTACACAAATGTCAGTTAGTCCGTTTATGTAGATTTTTATTTTCATTTTAAGCAGAGTTACTGCTTCAGTTCTTTTTTTTTGCACTTAAATAAACTGGTCTGCTTCACTATACGATATGTTCTATTGATTCTTTCAAGATACCACAGTCCTACACGGCCATCCTTGTCACACTATGTTTATGTATGTCATTGTATACTTAAAGGCACATTCAGCACTTTCTAATTGGTTGTATTCTAGAGTAATAGAGTTATTTATTATAGGCAGGAAAGAGGGAAAGTGAAGGGTCCTACTCCAAACTCCATCACAATAGATCATAGGGTCCATCTATTATTCAATTAATTTTTTCCTAGTGCTAATAATATCTTATTTCTCTCATTTTTTATATTATACATGTACCCAGTGGGTATGTAGTCACCTTGACATTTATACACCTTTTTCTATAAGACTGTATTTCTGTTTGTATGTATTTTATTCAGTGTTGTCTTTGTTTTTGATGTTTTTAATTATTATTATTAAAAGCTATTTTTTTATCTACTTGTGGGGCTTGTTATTAGATCCTTATTTCTTCTTTCTTTCTCTCATATGTGTAGTATTCCTCTCATTTGCCATAGGCTCTGTCTAAACCCGTAACTACATTTTTCTATATGACTGTATTTGTGTTTTTATGTATTTTATTCGACGTTGTCTTTGTTTTTATTTTTGATGTTTTTAATTATTATTATTATTATTATTAAAAGCTATTTTTTATCTATTTGTGGTGCTTGTTATTAGCTCTTTATTTCTTCTTTATTTCTCTCAGATGTGTAGTATTCCTCTATTTTTTTTCTGGTGTTCTTTTCCTCTATCTTTGTTCTTCATAATGATGCCAATCTCATTTGCCATAGGTTCCGTCTAAACCTGTAACTACGGGTTTGACTAATTGATCATGTTCACGGCTGCACATCCAACATGCGACAAATGGTTTACCGGCTTGCGTCTCTGGCCCGTAACTGGTGGCATGGAGGAATTTAATAGCTCTGTAACGCAGCCGAATTTCAAGCCCGCAACCTTTGTAGTGCTTGCTGATGTTGTCTCAGGAATTGACACCTTGTACTCAGTAGCACTCCAATTGTAAAAGGATAGACTTTACTTAAAGTGCTGGTGATGCACACAAGTAGGTTTTGAATTGCCTGTACTCCCTGAATGGATGATTAATGAATAATCATGACATTTTTTATTATAAAAGATACATACAAAACTAAAGAGTAATATAGCCCAAAACACACGCTTGTCGAGTCTGCTAAATTGATCTGGCTTTACTTTTAACATATTGGACTGACGTTACACACAGAGTCACATATGATCAGATTAGTGCAGAAATTAATATAATAGTTAATGTAGATGGATATCATAAATGGCTTGTACATATAACCAGGAAACCAGTAGTCACACCAATATAAATACTAGCCCTCCGCATTGTCTTGCTTTCATGATGTTTTTCACTGACTGTTTTTAATGTAATTCAGTTACCCGCTCACTAAAGTTTTATCAGTTGATAAATACAGTTTTTACTTGAATACAAGATGAATGGTAATAATAACTTTCTAATGCAGCAAATCAATCAAAAATAGTGCTTAAAGTTCCATTTACCTCACTGTAAGTGCTCTTCATGGTGTGAAAGAGCACAAGGTTCTTTGTTAAAATGATCTACTGTTTTTTTTAATTACACTAATAACAGCTAAAAATCTGCACTTAGATCTGTTTACAAACACACTGCTGACTGTTCCATGATTAACAACATCTGTGCACACAGAGTGGTGTAAACTTCGGGAGCACAAAGATTTTTTTTCTCTCTGAACTCCAGGAATGTAGCAGGAGATTTTTAACCCCCAGCCGTCATTTTTAGCTGAAGCACCCCCCTTGCTTCACCTCTGGACAGTGATTGTCATAGCTGGGAGACAGAGTGCCACATTTAGTCGGATGTACACCCTTGGTCTAGATGGATGGATGGATAGATGGATAGATGGATGGATGGATAGATGGATAGATGGATAGATATATGCTTCTTGTAGATTTTACATGTCATCACAATTTTATCATTAAATATTTTATTATTCAGTACATTCATCTCCTTACTGTCTATTTCTTAGTTTACTCATGTTAGGATTAATATTCTCTGTTCTTTTCATACTGAACATTTGGTGTGATTCAGTGTCACAAGTAATTTACATTTCTTTTGATCTTTGAGAATAATCAAGCGTTTTGTTTATATATTTTTGTGTTCTTAGGGAAAAACAGAGAGTACCACTCGACAGGACTCCAGAGACTTAGATAAAATAAACAGAAAAAAAAGCTTTATTATACAAAAACACATTAACCATTAAAGTGTCGGTGCGATGTCTGTACTCAAGCTGAAGAAAGAAATAATATTGGGACTGTCAAGACCAAGGTAACCCTGTTTAGCTTCCCCAGAAAGAACATGAACTCCTCAAGTTATCTACTATAATGATTGTTATTTACAAGAGTTGGTGCATGTGAGGGTGGCCAGCAATAAAATGGGTTAATATGTTACGTTTTAATAGTATCAAGTATTTGTACATCCCTCACTCCATTTACAAACTCACCCTGATATTTGCTAAATCTTTTAAGTTTGCAAGCTGCAGCTTTTGTTAGTTGACACCCCTGAAAATCCTTACTACATTTAGCAAAAACTTCATAATTCGTTTTGGAAAATCAGGAGAAACATTTGTATCATACACTGGGGTTTCTGTGTTGCAAAGCAGTCTGGGATATGTAGGCTCTCTCTTTCTCATTGTGCTCTGATTCAGCTGTGAGCTCAGACCCCACCCAATGACGTGATTCCACCCTGGAAGCATTACTTCCTTTTGGCTCTACCAGAAAGGTCAAACTCTGTACCTGGCTGCCTTTCCTCTGTGTACTTGGTTATGTAAGCTCCCTGTGGGTGTGCAAAGCTGGATTTTATTTTCCTGCATTTAACTGTGTATGTACACTGAACTTATCTATATAATCACTACCTGTTTCTTATCAAACATTTGAAACCCAGGAAACATATATACCTTTAAGGATATATAACTTTTTTGAGATTCCTATAAATATATATATCTGTTCTAACATTTTTTAAAGCACAAAAATGCATGTGGCTAGCCTGATGCTAAGTTGTATATTTTTCAAGCCATAATTGATGATTTACTGTATGGCAGTCAAAAAACTATTGCCTTTCTTAGCAAACCCTTAAACATGAATAATGTCACTATTTTCCCCACAGCAGTGAAGTACTATGAATCGACATTAAAGATCTTAATTCGTCACATCACAAGAGAAAAAAATTATATCACTATTCAGTGATTTTGGACTATAATATTATGAAGAGTCTGGAAATGGTTTCAGGAATCTACAGACTCTGAAATAGAATCAGAATTTTAACATGCTCCAGCCTAAAATGTCACAACCTAAAGTATTGAGGGGGTCCTGCATTTTTCACACAGAAGCATTTTTCTTTCATTGCTCTGTATTCTTTCATTCTGTTCTGTTTATCGGCAAAAAAGGAAAAAAGATGTGTGGGTACTGAAAAAATATTATGTGTTTGTCTGTTCATGCGAGACTGAGAACTAAAAGAGGCCTGCCAGGGATGGGATATACCCCTGTTTAAGGTAAATTGATGATTGTAAGGCTTTAATATGCTCAAAGAGAGCCCACTATCTTTTTTTGGTTATTCTTAAAGAGAATGAAAAACTGTTTCTATGTTGCGTTATCCATTTTTTGAATCAATCCTAGGAAATTCCTTGTTGTTGCTGTATTTATATGCAAAGCTGTGGCTTATGCATATTAATTATATACTGTGATGCACTAATTAGGATTACAGTCTGTAGTGACCAAAATAAAGATCCACAATTTATCTGGCAGTTAGATCCCTCCCTTATCCTTATCAAGTACTCTGAACCGCACATTATCATACAGGAACTGCACAGTAGCATACAGGAGCCACAGAAATTATTTACTGTAGAGATAAACTGCTAGTACAATGTTTTTCCAGTTTTTAATGTTCTTTAAAATGAAAGTATTTTTTTGTTGGATGTCAGAGTCCCTTTAACTCAGAATAGCACATTTCTACAAGAGAGATTTCAGACTTGATGTTTATAGCAGCCAATTGGGAATTGTTTGAGCCTCCCAAGTACATAAGAAATACAGATGATCTAATGGACAGGATAGTATAGATAGCCATTTAATTCTGTGATAAATAGTAACATATTTTAGAGAGTAGACCATTGGTCTGGACAATCAGAAAAGCTTTGGGACCTCTCTTGTTTTGTCCCCACCAGCAGTGGCATTCAGCATGCTACTAGGTGGCGCAACAGTGTCACGCCTAGAATTTCTTCAATATTTTAGGGTTAGGGTTAGGGTTAGACTTAGGGTTACAGTTAGGGTTAGACTTAGGGTTGGGTTTAGGGTTCAGGATTAGGGTAGTGGCAGATGATAAGCTTTACATAGTAAAATAGTAGTGATCTGTGTGTGTGGGATGGGGCCATGGAGGTCTTAGATGTGATTGAGGACATCCATGGCATATATCTTAGTTAATATATGCCCCGAGTAGGGCTTGTGTGTATGTGCCCTTAGGGACACCCATGGTAGTGTTAACATTTAGGTGCCACGGAGGCCCTTTATGGAGCTCAGTGGCACAAGATTCACTTGTAGGTGCCATAGGGTCACAATAGACACCCATGGCTTTTCTTAGTGGGGATCAGGTGTGAGTGGTGAAGGAAATCCCCAGTTCCTTTCATTGTGTGGTGGAAGGGAATACCAGGAGGTTACCTCGCCCACTTGGGAGAATGGAATCTCCAGGAGTTTCCTTCCCTGCAATCCCAGGGGGTTCTCTGTGCTTTTAGGGCATCAGCATTGGGTTTTAAACCCCCTGGAATGTATCCAGGAAATGAAAACTATGGTAAGTATGGCTTTTATTTTCTGTTATTTTGTAAATACAACAGCTAAAAAGCATATATTGCACCAAATATACAATGTTTTACATTATTGAAGGGATCCAAGCTTCAGCCTTCAATCACCCCTTATTTTAGGCTTGGAGGGTAATATGGTCATTTTTGAGGGTTCAGAAAATCTCCAGACCCTCTTGCCACACATCATAATACTCAAATCTCTTCTACAGAGTGAACAAATAACATTTAAGTAACAATATTCATATTTTTAGCTCCAGGCATTAAGCATGAAATAAATTAATTAGTAACAAAAAAATGTTTAAATATCAGTTCAGAGCAGCAAACATCCCAAAGTATGACAATGGCAGTCGTGTCTTTCTGCTGAGTTCTTAAAGTTATTTTAATTCCTTATTTATATATTTGTTTATATAGTGTCAGTATCAAATGTATACTTATTTTTAATATATAATATAAATATATAATATATATATATATATATATATATATATATTATAAATATATATATATATATATATATATATATATATATACATGGTCATATTACCCATTAGGCCAACGATGCAGCTGCCTAGGGGAGCGTTCCTTTTATGGGCGCCCCTTTTTTAGCTTAATAACCCTAAAAATAATTTTGGGCTTAAAAACAAATTACTGCAGTTCAACATCAAATACATTTAATAAACAATTTGGCGTGTGTATGAATAGCTTTGTTGTTCAAATAGCTGTTATGGGACATAGAGAGAGATATACATGTACAGAAAAGGAAAAATGGGTGCGTGCATACCTTGTGCACGCACTCGCAGGTGCTCCTCCACTTCACTGCCTAGGGGCTCCAAAAAGGTAGATCCAGCACTATATATATATATATATATATATATATATATATATATATATATATACAGTATAGTTTAAATGTATTCCACAGCTCTGAGTATTAGATTTTCTTACCCCAAATGAGGAAATACAAAAGGATGTAAAAACTAACAACATGAGCAGCTACTTATAAAAATCATAATCTTTGAAGACTGTGATAGTGTAGAATAAAATATTCCATTGAATATATTAAATGCCGTAACTATATTTATTTCAGGGAGTAAGAGTTCAAAGGCAGTATTAGTTATATATTCGGAGCCTTTAGAATTGGCATATGCCCCTTTTCTGACATTTCCATGCTTAATTATGCTCTTAGACTACATTTTTTCAAACATTTATATATTTTTTCATTGTAAAGTGGTCCTCTAACAAGCAATTGTCTCCTACAGAGATGTATCAGCGGTAACCTCCAAGAGACAAATATACTCTATTTACTAATATTGTTGTAATGAGCTTAACCTCAACAGTTACACAATTATATTTTCTATTTTAAAATAATATGAGGGGGATCTCTCGAGCTGTTTATCATATCTTGTAACCCACACATAATTACTGGTTTGTGTCAGCAATGATGAGTAGGGGAGCTCTGACACAATAAGTATACGGAGAGGCAAAGGGAAAAAGCATATTAATATATTTTAATAGGAATTATTTTATACACATCATTTAGCTAGTATTTTAGCAGCTTATGAATTCATCAGCATACGGTGGGTCAAAATGTGCAGACTTTACGTGGCAACTCCCTTGAACTGCTTCAATTTTTACTAGGTCGCCTCCAAGCCAACTTGTTTTTTAGTCTATTGTTAAAGAGAATGAAAAACTAGCTATACATTCTATGCACCATATTTTTATAAAGTGGATCATTCCTGAGAAATGTAGTATTACTTATGTTGTATTTGTACACAACTCGTGAATACTAATTAGCAGGGGCGTAAGAACTGGTGGGAATGGGGGAGGGACAAATCCGCCCCCCCCCCAGATTAATTGAATAGGGGACACAAAGGGCTATGGAACAGTATGTCTTTCCCATGAAAGCTTCAACCCACAACTTAATATATATATAAATATACTAGCGACTTGCCCGTCAAAAATGACGGCAATAAAAACTGAAGCCTGGCAATGCTGTTTGCCACACAATGTAAGCCTCTCCCCCTCTACTTTACTGGCCTTGTGATGAGCGCCTTTGGCACTCATTGCGAGTCTCTCCCTCTGTCTACTTCCTCCCTCGTGTCTTATTTCCCCCCTCCTCTCCCTCCCTTGTGTCTCCTTCCACCTCGTCTACCTCCTTTGTATCTCCTGCCCCCCTGTGTTTTTACCTCCCTCTCCCTCCCGTGTCTCTACACCCCTCCCCTGTGTCTCTTTCCCCCTTCTCCCTCCCATGCATCTCTTCCCCCCCCTGTGTCTCCCCCAACCCTCCCCTGTGTCTGTTCCCCCCTGGCCTGTGTCTCTTTCCCCCTCCCCCTGTGTCTGTTCCGGCCTTCCTCGTGTCTCCATTTCCCTCCCTTGTGTATCTTCCCCCCTGCACTCTCTCCCCTGTGTCTCTTCCCCCTCCTCTCACTCCCCTGTGTCTCTTCCCCCTCCTCTTTCTGTGCCTCTTCCTCCCTGTCTCTTCCCCCTCACCCTCTGTGTCTCTCCCCCCACCTCTCTCTGTGTGTCTCTCCACTGTGTCTCTTCACCCCTTCC